>QEPC01008901.1:380735-442987 GCA_003113815.1 Sphenodon punctatus
ATAACAACAACAACAACAACAACAACCTGGTGCAGCATCTTTCTGAGCCTGCAGGCAGCCTATGGAGCAGAGGAGCAGTAACCATGCTATCCATCTCAATCAAGTGTGAATTCAGAAAGTGAAGGACAACAGTTCAAATGCCAACATCTTAACTAGTTTGCTCTTGAACATTTTAGCAGAAACAGCCAGCTAATAGAAAGTATGTAACAATCCATCTGAAACCATGTCTCTCGCATCTTGGGCACTGGCAGCCCCCAAATTTGCCAATTCCAGCTGCCAAATCTCCAGCCTTCCTCCTTCTCAACAGTTTACATGGTGCAGTTACATGTAGCCAGTACGGAAAACTGAGACCTGAACAAAAATAAGCTGAGTAAGAGCAGCATAGTCCTGATCTTATTAGAAACGGTTTTTCAGTTGTTTCCTTGTATTTTGTGTAGTGCCTCAAGCACTATTTGGCAGAGGGTGGGTGCTATATAGACAATATTACTTCTACTACCGATTTGGATACCATTTTCAAAACACACATTTTCAATGTGAAAATGGACGACTCTGCAGAATCCCAATCTACAGTTCCACAGAATTCATAAACCCTGGTACGACACGGACGCCCAGCCTGCTACTGAGCAAATGGGCCAGTGTCTGTGTGCATGTTAATTTAATTACAGCTCCTCTCAGCACTATTGTATGGTAAATCATCTTCTTGAAAAAGCTGCAGACTTCCTGCAATGTGCAGCCAATTAGTGTGCGTCTTGGGGCAACATCCCTTCTTGGCTCTTGTAGACGGGAAGGTCCTTTGCCCTAGTGTATATTTGATTGGCAGGCATTATTAAAAAGAGGACAGTTAGGCTGGGGGATGTGCCCACAGCTTAGATATGTCAACACTGTAAATGGGCTGTGTCTTCCCTTGTGTCAATCCCTCCAGTTATGTCCCACCTGCTGCCTTATATTGGTTGTTTAGGCAGTAGCTTTAAGGGACAACACAGCATAGCAAATGTGCAAGCTACAAAAGCATAGAAGCATTAAAATCATATGTTGTTCACTTGTCAGGCCCTCTCTTTATATATACTGAACGCCTCTAAGGATATTTTGCAGGATGGTCCCACAGTTTGCAGGTCTAGACTATC
Organism: Sphenodon punctatus; assembly: GCA_003113815.1. Taxonomy (NCBI): domain Eukaryota; kingdom Metazoa; phylum Chordata; class Lepidosauria; order Sphenodontia; family Sphenodontidae; genus Sphenodon; species Sphenodon punctatus. Next base: position 381,860 of record QEPC01008901.1, read on the forward strand.
ACTTCAGGTCATAAGCTAAAACTTCATTTTCACATAAGTGCCAGACTCTCAAGATGAAATTTCTTGTTCATCCCAAGACATATATTTTCAGATCGTGTTCAGCACCAATGAAGTAGTAACAAATCCCCTCCCAATCTTTAAATTCTTCCTAAAAAACCTACTTTTACCATCAGACAAACCATAGTTCCTCGTTCCCATAGACTGCTTAGTGAGGAGTCACCTTATACGGTCTTAACCTTCAGGATCTCCCTCCTCCTTTTGTAAATAAGCTAAGTACATACGCCTGCCACCTGTCAGCTTCAATAATGTATCCCTGTCTCTCCCTACACTCCCCTCCCCTGGTTGCCCCTTTCTTGTCCATCCTTGTTTGTAAGCCCCTAGGGGCAGGGACTTGTCTCTAATCAAGACAGATCCACACCAGGCACATTGCCAGTGCTATAGTCATACTAATTACCACACATGTGCATCTTTACTAGTGCTGAAACAAATTATTCAAGTGAAAGTGAATCCAGTCAGTTTGAATTGTTTCTAATAAAAGCAGATACAAAGAACTAGGAATGGGACACAGGGACAAAATTCAGTTTTGTTTTTGTTTCGGATCCCTGAATTTTGCTAAGTGGCTCCATTTCGGTTCTTTTCCCCCCATTGACTTCAATGGGAAACAGAACCAAGGGCTGTACAAAACACAAGGATCTGAGACCGAACAAAACCCCAAGGAGGGACATCCTACCCCCACCACCCCACTCCCGGCCTCAGAGGGTGGGGATCCATGTCCCTAACATCCTATCCCCCAGAGCCCAGCTTAACCACCATACACCCTGGATTCCTGCACTTACCGCCAGTGGTCCAGAGGATGGGGGGGTAAGGATCGACCATTAGCTCTGCTGCTGGCGGCCAGGCCTCCTCTGTTGTTGGGTGGTGGCAGGAGCCGTCTTCACTGCCAGGCCTGGTCGCCTGGCAGCAGAGCCAGCACCCACCATCACCCAGCAGCAGAGGAGGTCTGGCCACTGGCAGTGGAGCCAGCTCCTCAGTCAGGCCTTGTCCTCTTCCTGCTTGGTCCACAGCTAGTCCGGGTGAAGAAAGCGCTGACGGAGCCGCAGCACACATACACAAAATGGCCACCAAGACCATTCTGCGCAAATGCAACCATTATTCAAAATGGCACCTACACCATTTTGGAAGAGGGCAGCTGTTCCACGCATTTGGGGGGGGGGGGGAGAGAAGAGGCTCAGCCGGTGGCCGTTCCTCACCCCCATCCTCCCGACAGGCAGCGGTAAGTGAAGGGGCCCGGGGGGGTGTGTGTAAATACAGGCCCATGGGGGAGTTAGGGACATGGATCTCCACTCCCACCCTCAGAGGCTGGGAGTGGGCCCCAGGGAATGGGGGTGGGGGAGGTTTCCCTGGCCAGCTCTTCCCATTGCAGTCAATGGGAGGATTTCCCATTTACTTTAATGGGAACATAAGATCCAAAAATTGGGAACTGAGATGACCCGAGTTTCAGATCCTTCGTTTTTAAACCAAGACAGCCATTTTCGGGCTGTCTCGGTTAAAACCAAAACCAAAAGTTCCACCCCTACAAAGAACTATTTGATTCTTATCAGTTTCAAAGAATGGATATTTGTTTTGGTTATTTCAGTACTCCAGTTTAGTCCTAATTGCTCTTGTACAACAGTGTGATACAGAATTATGCTAAGACAGACCAATTACCAATAGAAATAAATATGCAAATATCATTTCAGTGATGAATGTGTATTTGGCTATTCAGTGGACTCTCCAAATCTGAAAATAATAGTCACTAATACAGAATAGCATGTTTACGTGCTAATCTTTACTAATGTAATCTACTCCAATGCTGACAACTATTTACATGCTCTGTACTTTGTTATACAGGAGTTCTAGGCTTTAAAATGTTGCATCAAGTCTGGCAGCAACAAGGCTTGATGTATTGGTAAACAGCCTGATGAAGACTACAAGGAGTCTTAAAAACAGGACCACCAGTTAAGAATATGACATACTTGCAAAAGAATTGTAAGTCTGATTCAAGAGCTGCTATTTATAGTTGATATTTTTGCTATGGATGGTGCATGAGGTCACACTGAATTTAGCCTTCTCCAGCATTAAACATGGCACCAAGGAGACCAGCCCTTTTCCGCTTTGCCCATGCCACTAGATACATACTTGATTTCTTTTCCTGCAACCAAACAACTATTCCTTGATGCAAATTTACAACAACAAAAAAAGGAATCTAAATTAGTATTTATTGCACACAACAGTATTTACCCTACATGTGGCCTCAAAAATTAGGCCTGACCTGATCCGAGTCCAACTGTGCCAGGACTGGCCCAAGGCTGGTGGGACACATCAGGTAAAGTTTGGGCAAAGGCATTCCCCTGACGTGGTTCTGCTCCCATGAAGCACCAGGATGTCATGACACTCCGCAGGGACAGAGCCTGTTGCCTAGGAGTGATGGGGCCAGGAGGGTTCTTAGATGGACCCAAATCCCACCAGACCCCTCGTGTCCAATCAGGTTCAGTCCAGCCGGCTGGCTCAAATACTCATTCACCTCCAGACAGGTGAAGGAAGTGGTCAAGAGCTGGCCACTCAATATACCTGTTCCAGGAACCTACTTGCCATCCTGGGGCTTTATTACCTGAAGTCCAGGTGGAGTAATGAAAATTTATTGGGTGGGGGAGGACTATGTATGTCAAGTTACCAGGAAGCTCTGACCATATAAGTCTGGGCTATTTAAAATGTCCCATCTGGCCTCTGGGTCATACATAGCAGAGCCAGCCCCCTGCCTAGGGTTGCCACCATTGCAAATTTTTAAGGAACACTTATGAAAAATACATGCTGCACACTGGTGCCTAAGGCCAATGGCGCCTAAGACCTGCAACATGTATTCTTCATAAATGTTCCTTACAAATTTTGCATAGGTGGCAACCCTACCCCTGCCTCTACCACTGAGTGAGTGAGTGAGTGAGTGAGTGAGTGAGTGAGTGGCTGAGAAACCGACCTACTTAATAATGTTAATTCATACATTATTTTGGGAGGGAGGGTGAGTTTTTATTATGTTTTAAAATTTGTTGATTTATTTTAAAATGTTTTATTGTTATATTTGCGTGTGTGTTGTTCACTGCCTCGGACTGCCTTTGGGCAGGAGGGGCGGGATATAAGTTTTAAATAAATAAATAAATAAATAAATGAATAAAATACAGGTTTATGTAAACTGGGTTGATGGGGTGAAGCATGGAGTGTCCAACTTTATTTCAAAATCTGATCACTTTAGGAGAAGGGGAATTATAAAGTGTTGCCTACAGAACAGTGAATGGCCTGAGAGTAGATCCTTGAAATAGGGGGCTTGGAGTGATGGGCTGTAGAGCCCAGAGATGTGGAAGAAAATTACTGTTTGAAGTGAACTGCAAGTGTCCAGCACCTGATTTCTGGGGGAAACAGACACAGTTCCGGGCAGCTGTACCAGGATGGAGTGAGCTGCTCACTGGGGGTTAAGCTCTACTGGAGGCAAGAGTTGGCACTAATGGTATCGGAGATCTCCCCTACACTTCACTCAGAGATTGGGTAAAGAGATCAGAATGGGGATTGGACAAGGTTCTACTTGTTAATGGGAACTACAACACAAAGAACACTAAGGCAAGAATCAGTGTAGCCTAGTGGCTAAGGTGTTGGATTTGGATCTGGAAAACCAGGGTTTAAATCCCATCTTCGCCACAACTCACTGGGTGTCTTTGGGCATCTCTCAACCTCAGTGCCCCGTCAGTAAAACAGGAATAATACTGTCCTACCTCACAGGGTAGGATAAGGATTGTAAAGTTCTCCCCAAGGCCCTGGGATAGTGCAGATATTAAATCTAAATGAACAACAAACTGGTCAGGTGCCTGCCCAGACTCCAATATTTATTGGAACATATAGTGCAGGATAAGAGTCAATTATTTTATATAATTATCAGCATACGAAGCAGAACAACTGCAGCGTGCCATGGTTGCTTAGTCATCGCCAGCTTTGCTCAAGGCCAGGTCACAAGTCTTCCCAGGCTGCATTTTTTTCCACACACCTACACACTTCCTTACTCCTCTAACCTGAGCACAGAGTCCAGACACGGGAAGAGCCAGAAAGCTCAGCTTCCTCTTGCAGAATGTGAGAAAGCACATCCCTTTCCTACAACATTAGCGATCAATCCACAAAATGAACCCAACATGGCACTGCAGCATTATAAAGTGATTTATAATAATTCTCATGTTTTCTTACTGTTCAAAGGCCTACAGCTTTGAAACATCATTAATGAAGCTCTCTAAATTAGTATCTACCAAATCTAGCCAAAAAGCTCCTGGCATTCATTTCCAAATTTCAATGTAAACTTTGAAAAATCTGCTAAAGCTTCTGTAAGTTTCATGTTTTTAATCACAAAATCATAATTAATACTTACGTGCTTGTTTCTATACTGGGAAAACTCAGAGAGGCCAAAAACTGTTGCTAGGGCACCTCCTCCAATGAGAATTGTTCCTTTCACTGCCTTTCGAAATGCCATTTTTCACTCTTGAAAAGAAAAAGAAGAGAAAAGGTCCATAATTAACAGGAGATTTTACTATTTTTCTCCATGATAGAACAGGTTTCTTACTTAAACCAGAGGTATTGGTGTGAAGGGGAATAAAACAAAGAGTTTGGGCAATAAGATATATTTGATCAACTATTCTGGGTGTAAAATTATCCATTCACAGAGGGTGCAATCCTTGCCTATTAAAATCAACGGAAATTTTGCTATTGACTTTGATGGGCTCATAATTGCAGCCAAAAATCTGTAAGACAACAGACATTAAAAAAACCCAAGAAAAAGCATGTTAGGAAAATAATTTAACTATATAGGAAGATTAATTTAACTTTCATTATTAATGTACATATAACAGAGCTTATTAAAACTGAAACTAAAAAGGTAAAATTTTCAGACGGGTTCACATGACTTAGAACGTAAGGCAATGAAACACGGAAGAGCCCCAACTCCTGCTTTCAGTGAGACATTGAATTGGTGTTGATGAAACACTTTCAGAGTTAGACTGCCTGACTTACAAGGCCAGCATCACTGGATCCTCATCCAAGTCAATGAGGCAAGTGATTTGAAAATTAGAGCCTTAGATTTCCTATTGAAAATTGATCTTACAGTCCTAAGTCACTTAAGTACTTTTCATTGTTTTGGGTTTTTTTACCATTTGTGTATAAGTGCATAACAGTAGCAATCGTTTTGGCCACAGGTTTCTCAGCACGTCAGACATCTCCAACCCCCCCATGACTGGCAGGCAAATTTTAGTCAAAGGCTGGAGAATGAATACCCTTTGCAAAGAAGTCACCCATTCTAGCCAATATATTTTGCTGCAAAGACCTACCCAAGCTACCTTCCCTGACCCAACAGAACTCAACATTAAACTTGCGCCCAACAGCCATTATGTATTGCCTGCTATACACCCGATAATGCTCGCTTGGTTCAGTGAGATAAGCAGCCACCTGCTATGTTGAAAAAAGGAAAACTATGGGAAGAGCAATAGGGATGACCCAGAAGCTCAAAATGTAGAGTAGAGAAGGGAAAATTTGAAGCGTAGGACTGCAGCTCCCAGATGCAGAGGAAAAGAAATGAAGCGAAGGTGTCAGGCAGCCTCTTAAAGAGAAAGTGTTTGGGTGCCAAGGAAAAATGTGCGTACACGTGCTCCGAATTTTAAGCAAACATAACCTAGCTCTTCCCCAGGATTGGCAGAGCTTCAATCACATGAAAATTCACACAAACCAAGTAAGGATGGAGAAGTAACTAGAGGTCAATCAGAGTTCCTTAAGTATCTCACCAGTGCCCTACCAATGTCAATGGAATTCAGCTTCTGAAGAGATTTGAAAAATATAAGTTTAAGGAATCCTTTAAGGCAGGGATGGGGGACCTTTCCCCTTCCATGGGCCACTTTAAAAGTTACAAGCTCCGTAGGCTGGGCAGGAGTGGGGTGGGATCAGAATCAAGGAAGATCCAGAATCTCCAATATGGATCCATCCCCTACCCTGAGTCCATGCCCTTATCTCCACTTCTTCCCCCGAGCTTGCTTTTTCAGTGCTTCAGCAAGATCCACGAATTGGAAAAGAGCCTAATGAAAAGGACGGTTTGGCCCATGAGCTGAAGATTCCCCACTCCTGCTTTAAAATTACTCTATCCTTCCCTTGCAAGAGGTGGGCATACTAGTGAGTCTTTTCCATCAATAGCTACTACAGATAATAGAACCCCAAGTTCAGGCCTCTCACTATGTTTGCATGGTGCAGCCTTTGCTAGTGTTTTTGTCAAACACCTACAGAAATAATCCAACGTGGCAAGAAGGCAGAGTTATTTGTACAGACCTGTAAATGTGATTAGACTAGACAAGTAAAAATATACTGCACATCTGCATATACTTAATTATTTATCACCAATCCCTTCACTAGATGAAAACACTTCAACAAGTATGTTAAAAAAAAAAGAAGAAGAAGAAGACGACGACAACGACGATACCATACAGTTGTTTAAACACATGCTGGATAAGATTACACTGTTCCCAAACATCATCATTCTTAATTCAAATAAATCAACATGATACACTGCTGACCTGATGACTACAAGTCAGGAAGATGTCTGGAACAAGTATTGCTCTTCATGCGTATCCTAATGCTAACCAAACGTCATCTCTGTGTTTATTATTGCAAAGATCTACAACCCTAAATGAATATCCATTCTTTCAACGCTGAAAAGAAACACCAAAGGAAAACCCATTCTTTTTCCTAAGATTAAAAATGACTTACGGATTTGTCAGATACCTCCAAAGCAGTGTTTATTAAGAGGGGAGGGGAAGCTATGTTTAAAATTATCTAAGAAAAAAAGGCCACTTAATTTGCTATCCAACAACACTTGTGCAACATACTGGGTGAAAAACAAAACGAGACAGTAGCCCACGAGTCACCTGCTCATCTGGTGGCCACCAGATGTTTGTCCACTTCCACCTCAGGGTGGTTGGACTCTGACGGCTGCTACTAGGGTATCGTCTGGAGAAGGTTTGTGATGAGGCGCGGGCTAAAGCTCGCTCAGCCAGGCTAATCCAGGCTAATGTGCATCCTCTAGTCTGTTGGACCTCGCCCTTGCAGCCAGCCTGGAGGGGGCCTAAGGATCAGGCCCAGAAAAGCACATTCACCCTGGCCAACAAACAGCTGATCGGGGGGACCCGGAGAAGCGCGCTCATCCCGGCTGCCAACAGCTGATCGGGGGGGGGGGGCAGGAGTCCTGTCCCATGTGGATGGCTCCTCGACTGATCCATGACTTAAGAGGGATTTGTGACGGCAGCCCCCACCCTGTATCTATTTCTAGAGTAAACTATTCTATATGTAAAAACAAAAACATTACATTTCCACAGCACTTCTAGAAACACTCACAAGCAAAGGCCTCCTTAGCTCTGTGCATCTTACCATTGTTCAACTGTTCATTGTGAATAGCAATGGCAGAAAAAAACATTAAGCAGGTTGTTGCTTAAATGAATATTGCTGGTCTTTGAAGTAATGAACCAGATAACGCAAAAACTGGAATACTTTTTAATCAAAAATGCCAGTTTTTGGAAAAACTAAAAAAATTGTGGTTCCTGATCTTAACCAGGCAATTTTCCATCTACAAAGTTAGACTTAGCTCCATTAAGAGACCTTGTCACTAGCCAAATACAACTTCTGCATTATAAATCTGGTTTAAAAGGCCCAAGCCTGAAATTTCAAAGTAAAAGATGAACAACAAAATGCACAAACACACAGGTTCCACAGATAATCAAATCTCAAGACTTAAAAAAAAAAAAAACATAATTTTTTAATTTCTCAGTACACTGTATAGGCTGAATGTTGTTTAGAATCCTTTCCTCACTTAACAGGACAACCTGTCATCAGCAGTGTGGTGTAGTGGTTAAGAGTGCAGTACTTGGACCCGGAGGTAGGGGGAGGCCCCTGATTCAAAGCCATGAACTTACTGGGTGACCTTGGGCCTGTCACAGATCTCTCAGCCTAACCTACCTCACAGGGCAGTTGAGTGAGTTAGTTAATGTTACAGTCAATAAGTTAAAGAATTGTAAGCCACCCTGAGAACAACAGATAGGATGGGATAAAAAAATTCTAAATCTAAAAATAAATAAAAGATTTAACCCTAGTAGTTGCCACAATCAGAGCAGAGACCGCTTTTAAAATCAAACGCCTTTGTCAACATCTTGTGTGTGAAGTTTTCTGCAATGCACATGCTCAAACAGGTTTGCTTTCCAATGAGGTTAAGTCCCCGTGACAAAACTTTGCAAAAATCAGGACGATTTAAAATGTCTCAGCTTGGGTAGCCAATACCCAAGATACCCAAAATCACTAGTCTCTTTTGAGAAATCTTTAGTTTGTTTCCTTGACCCCCATCTATATTTAATACACAGTAGGACTGGGGCCTCAAAGCATCAACATCAAAAAGACTAAAAAGCAACAAAAAGTACAGAGAAGGAATAAAAGATGGGATGGAGACATAAGGAGAAAGGAGAGATAACGAAACATGGAAAAAATAAAAAGGCAGCAGTTTTCTGGGGACTCAGAAGGTAGAGATGCTCACTTGCTAGTCTATTGCAAAGATTGTTTCCAGTCTTGCTTTGGAATACCCCACTGAAGTCAAACTTTTGAAAGTTGTGTGAAAACATTCATCCTTTCACCCTTCAAAAAGCAAGGACTTCATTGCCCCAGCACCCCAGAAGAAGACATGCACACCCAATTGGATGAAAAATGGCCGCACCTTTTATTGACAACACTAGAAAGTCGGGGAGGGGTATACTCCCTCCTGGGTCCAGCCTTAAACTATGCTTTTATGTAAATTAACTAGTGAACCTAAACTGAGCGGCCTCATGTCCCTCGGTACCGCTAACTTGTGTGTACTAGGTCACTCTCACTCCAGCTGCCTGGCTGGTCGATGAGGTCCAAGCCCTCTTGGGACCAAAGTAGTAGGGAGGCAGCGGCTGCCACAAAGAGGTCACCGCCCCTGTCCTCCTCCATATAGCTCGCCCCTCACTCCATATAGCTTGTCCCTGCTCTAGCTTCCCCCATGCTCCATCTCTTAAGGAGATGGCTTAACACACTCCTAAGCTAAAGAACTACTCCAAAACACCCTGGATCCCTGCAGGTGCGATGATAAGTAAAACTAAGCACATCCAGCCTCTCCCTAGTGACCAATTATAATTGACATGCACTACGAGGAAGGCAAAAAAACAGCCAATTACTTGAGCCAATTGAACTGACTGTAAAAAAATTCCTTCCCAGACTCCTGAAAAGAGCGACCAGTTGTTAACCCGCAGTGACATGAGGGAGGGTGGGTGGGTGCTGCTCCAGGCTCCCGCTCGCAGTCACGTCGTCTGGCCCCGCTCACGCTGCTTCTGAAGATGGCGCCCGCCAAGTCCCGCCTCGCGAGACTTAGCTTCGCGCCGAAGATCCTTCAATCACCGGCGGCTGTTTGGTCCTCTTCCCTCTAATGGGGGCAGGGCAACGACTGTTCCCTTCTAGGCTGCCCCAACCCCCAGAGGGGCGGCAGGGGGGCGGGGGAGCCGGGAACGGTACTTCCATGTGAATATTAGCAACATTTCTGGGCCATAGTACGCCCTTGCCAGGTCAGAACCAAGTTGTCTTACTCTTTTCAAGACAAGAAGTCAAGAAGCGGTTTACTCTTCCCTTGGGTACAATTTTATTTATCAGCACCCAAACCACCATCCACACAGCTTACAGTTCTGGCCCCTTTTTATCCAAGCCTCTTGCACCAACGAGCCCTATGGAATCCATTAACAAACTTGAAAGAAACACTGGTGTAAAGCACAGGCCCACACAGCCTCAAAGGCAGGGAGCCACGGCCTACTGAAAGCAGACAGCACTTTACAAAGAGCCTCCCCTCCCCCCCACACACAGAGCCCTGAATAAACTACAAATAAAAAATGTATTTATTTATTTATTTCAACTTATGTCCCACCCTTTCTGTAAGGCTCAGGACCTCCAATGCAGGAAGCACTTTCTTTTTTCTACTAGGAGAGTCAATGCATGCCCAAACATTCCTATGTTAGAGAGATCCACACCACCAATTTACACAGAGACCCAACTTCTCTGGGTCTGGCACTGTCCAGTCCCTTTGAATCAAACCCCTTCTCTGGTCTTCCAACCAACTTTAATCTTCCTGGAGGCTTTCATGGTGGTCTAAGCCTATTGGAGCTCCCTGGCTCAGGCAAAACCAATTCAACTGAGATCAGATGCAACCAGGATGCTGACCCTCAAAGGTGTTGCAGAAACAGGCTCTTTTCACAGCCTCCTGCCACAATATTCCTCAACAGCTGTTTGGTATAAGACTGAGAAGAGTTTTCCAGAAATGCTCATTTATTATTATTGTTTACTACTACTTATAAAGCATCCGCAATGTACCTAGCACTGAACAGCTGTAATGAGAGACAGGTCTCTGCCCCAAGAGACTTGTGAGACAAAGGGAGAGACCTGTTTTCATTCCATACATTTCGTACATATATTCCCATTTTACAGATGTGGACTCTTACCGGCTGAGAGACGGTGACTTGTGAAAGGCCGCCCAGTGAGTTCGTGGCTAAGGTAAGATTTGAATCCTGGTCTCCTAGAATCCAGCAAATCCAGCACTTAACCCACTAGGTTGCACTGGCTCAGAAATGACCTTTTTAAGAGCATGGCCCAGAACTTCAGGCTTGATAGTTCAGAGTGCCAATTTGCTCCAGCTTTTCAGAATGGTGTGATATTTTAGTTCATTTCTGGGTGCTCCCCTAATAGATTACATAAAGACGGTTCACATCAATGGCAGAACCCATCCATGATTAAGACCATTTTAGTTCATTTCTGGGTGCTCCCCTAATAAATTACATAAAGACTGTTCACATCAATGGCAGAACCCATCCATGATTAAGACCAAAAGCATCTGGTTTGTTTGATACACACCTAGTCGTAATGGTTGACTCATAAGTTGAGTCACACTTCATGAAAAAGAGGAAAAAGATATATTGCTAGAATCCACCTTGCGCAAAGAAAGAAGGAAAGCTAGAGGCAAGGATCATAACCCGACATAAATAAAGTTTGTTACCTCATCTGGAGAGATCCTGCCAATGAGTTTATGAATGAGCTGTGCAATATGCTCACAGCATCGACCAGGGGAAAAGTAAATAAGTGAATTCATCGTAACCAAAAACTAAGCCAAGGCATGCACCCTAGGACTGGCAGATTAGGAACGCCCTGAGCCACAGCATAGAAATGCTGACTCTCATAACATGTACCATCAAGGCAGAGATTGAATTTTAAGGGCATCCTAGAATAGAGTTTGCATCCTTAGTGCACAGAGAATCACCACTTCTGTTCATGTGCATTTCCTCAATACCAGGGCACTGGCAGAAAATACCGTCTTTCTGTTTTATCACAAAAAGCCCTGAATGAGAACCACAGAAAGAAGCAATAGGTGAAAAGCAGGGGTGGGACTCAATAGTGCTTTGATGAATGCTTAGATGCTATGGACATGGGACACAGTAGCAGAATCAATAGATGAAACAGGCATAGATTAGTGCATACAGAAACCCCACATCCAGTAACTGTAGAACAGTTTTGTTGTATTCATGTTTCCTGTTACCACAAAGTGTCAAGTCAAGTCAACAGGTATTGATTTAAATGGAAACAAAATTAAACCTCTGACAATCTAAATACATCTCGAAGTTTAATTAAACAACCTTTGCTTCGTTTTCTTCAATCATCAGTGCCTGGAGTGATAATGGCTTCCCTCTACCAAAACAACACCGCCATATTGGATTTACCATGTACAAATGCAGAACTGGAAAGTGAGATGTCAAGTTTGTAACAAGTAACAGCTGTTTTGCACTCCCTTATTTAACTTATTTTGAAAATAGCATGAAGTGGTTAGAAATTAACACAAAATGAAAGGAAAGGGGAGGGGGGGGGAGTTGAAATTTCAGTAATCAGTTATCAAGAATTCAGAGGCATAACTGGAAAGGGGAAAAAAAAGATGACACTTCCATCATCAGCAAATTCTTTTGTAACACCCTAAAAATAAAAAAAAAGATTAAGAGAATTCATGTTCTTTGTATAGTTACACCAAACATATGGTGTTGAATGCACACACATTACCCAAGCACTCTGTGTACTTTCTACTCCTGCTGCAACATTTCCTCAAGAGCTAGAATAATCATTAGGCATTCAGTTTGCAAACTGGTATCCCCATGCTAATCTGGAAGTCGTTTCACACACATTATGCAGCCAGAATAAAATCACTTCAGAAAACATAACAAATCTCTGACTTGTAAATGCTTGCTTTGGGAACACAATATGTTCTAGAATTTCAGTAAAAAAAAAAATTAAAAAATTAAAAATTAAAAGGAATAAATTAGCATCTTCCAAGAGAAAGGGGGGGGAGGGGGCAGGGAGAATCAACCCATGCTATCTCAGAACCTATTGACCACAGGAAAACTGAATCAATTTACTGTGCTCTTTTTAGATGGTGAGCCACCTGAATGTGAGCCGTCCTGGGCCTTTGTGGGAAGGGAAGCTGATAAATCTAAATAAATAAATAAATGTATAACACCAGACATATTTTAGAAAAATTCAATGCTGATGTCAACTTGGCCAAACAAAATGGAAAATGAGAAAACACCACCCTTGAATTAATAGACAAATAGACGATTGCATTTAGAAACTTGATTTATTTTTTTTATTTTTTTTGTAATTTGTATGTTGTATCTCTTACACCAGTGGTTCTCAAACTTTTTTGAACCGTTACTCCCCTTTCTCTTGTTGACAGTGGTTGCAGCCCCTCTCCCCCCCCACACACACACACCTTTCACTCCATCTTTCTCCCCACTCCCTTGCCACCCCATTATTTTGGAGATTCCTCCAAAATAGGTGTTTGCAAGCTATAGTCCCTTTTGCCCTCTGTTCCCCCAAATACCTTCCATGCACCCCCAGCGGGGGTATCCCCCAGTTTGAGAACCATGGTCTTATACTACGTTTTTAAATCTAACTTTCCAATTTCAGGGTTGGGCCCTATTTTTAATTTTTATTTTTTTTTAAAAAAGAAAAGAAAAAAAAAAGCTTGCAACTGTCATTTGACCCAGTCCAACTAACTTCACAGGTTTGTCTGTCATTATTAATTATTATTAGCAAGCATTTATATAGCTCCAGCAATGTACCAGGTGCTTTACAAAGTAATAGAATAGACACAGTCCCTGCCCTAGGGCTTACAATCTGAGAGACAGGGAGGTGGGGTAAAGGAAGAGGAACAGAGGGAGAGACAAGGGGTGATTTCAGACGTTACGGCCAGGCGCTTTCACCACAGGCCTTGGGGTGGTTCGGACCACGGCCGGGGGCGAAGGGACGAGCCAACAGACATGCCCCCCTTCGCCCCCGGCCATGGTCCGAACCACCCCACGGCCCGTGGTGAAAGCACCCGGCCGTAACGTCTAAAGGGGCACACACACCCCGGAGGAGGCGGAGCCACACAGCGCAATGTGCTGTCACACGGCCCCGCCCCCTGCATTCCCCAGTGGCCCGCCCCCTTGCCGACGGGTGGCGGCAACGGCCAATCTGGCCGCTGCCGCAACCACGGGCGGGGGTGAATGCCATTGACCACGGTGAACAGTAAGTAACCAGACATTACTTTCCGTTCACCACGGCCGTGGTGGCTATTCACCACACTTCTCGACCTCCTCCCGTCCAGAGGTCCAGACATGTGGTGAATACAAACGCGTCCCGTGTTTGACTGTGGTGCACATCTGGCGGAGAGCCAACGTGGGCCGCGTTTGACTGTGGTTCAGCCAGGGTGAATGCCCTCAACGTAACGTCTGAAATCACCCAAGGAGTAACATTCACGAAGATGCGAGGTCTCTGATGCACATGCTTGGCTTGGTTACGTTGAGAATGATGGCTGGCTGGTCCATGTGGTGAGGATAGGAATACACAGACCTCAGGTAACAGATTATACCAGATGGTAGGTATCAGCAGGAGTTAGGAGAGGGGAGAAAGGAGTTGGGGAGGGCAGAGCGGAAGACGTGGGTCTTGAGGAGGAATCTGGAGGTAAGAAGGGAGGGGGGCGAGGTGCATGTGGGCAGGCAGGGAGATCCAGGAGAGGGGGGCAGCTAGGGAGAAGGGACGAAGGCGGTTAGGGGAGCAGGGGAGGTGTGGGAGTCATAAGGCGTCATAAGCATTTATTTATAGGTAACTACCGCCTAACTCACTTTAACTATGCCTGCATCCACAATGGTGAAAGAGGTTCCTGGGGATCATGGTTGGGTGTACCTTTCAGAGAAATTTCCCTTGTTTACATTCCTCCATGCAGTCCTCTGCTGTCCCAGCAAACATCAGTTCTTGTGTGTGTGTATATCACAAGAGCGGTCCCTGCATCACTGACCACAGGCTACTCTTGAGCCCCCTGCTGCAAGGTCCAAAAGAGGGACATCAGAAAAGCTATTTAACCCCTATTTCCCTGGAGTGCGAGAGCAAAGATGGAAGGAGGTAGTTACTCCAGAGTAAAAACCCGAGACCTGGTGTGCTCATGCGATCACCGCCACAGACAATATGGCTATAGGGAACCGTGAAGTTGAAATTGTGGGGAAAAAATGTCATTTCACAATTTTAAAAAGTCAGTTATTGCATCACTTTTTGAAAACAGAGGCATTATTACACAAGTGCATTACAGCTCTCTCTTCCCTTCTCATTCACAAGCAAATCAATCACCTATCTCTAAACTTCTTTAAGGACAGGCAAGCCAGTCAATGGTAGCAGAGCACACACCTGGCAGATTCTGCCCTTCCTGACTGGCTCCAGCCTTGTTGGCAGCCATCTTCTCTCCTTTAAGAAGCAGAGAGCGATTTGGCTATCACCACTGCCCAGTCTAGCTCCCAGGACTGCTAATTAGGCCGCTTCTGAGAGAGGAACTGGCCCGTGGCCCCCCGACAGGGCAGATGGGATAGATAAATCTCTGGGACCTAACCTGCTGAACCCTTTTCCAGCACTGGCACTTCCTTCCCACTGGTGTCTCCTTGACTGTGGAGGCATAACCAGAGTAGGGCTACAGTCAGGAGGAGCACGGCAGAGACGGAACCAAGGAATAACTTGTACAACGTGTAGGTGTAGGGCTTTTTCATGAAGCCTGCTTCACCAAGAGTGTGGCTTATCTTCACCAGTGTCCAAAGTTTCTCGCATGCCCGGGGCCTACCTGGCTCCATATCCCAACAGTGCTGCTCCAAAATGGCAGAAGAACACAGCTCTCTCTCCTACTACTCAGGAGTGTAGCTATCCTAAGTGCAGCAAGCACAGCAGCACTGGGGCCCACATGCCTGCAGGGGCCCCATACACATGTCGAGTTCATATGCACACTAGAGTGGAGTGCCCAAGCAGGGAGCCCATTCCCACCCAGCTAGCTACACCCCTGCTGCTGCTACTGGAAAGCAGCGAGATCCATCTCTGTGTGTTGCTTTTCGGGTGGGCTGCTACAGCTTGAGAGGAGCAGAGAACTAGGCCTCCCTACTGTCAGCACCACTGGAACACTACACTGGCAGCTGCCCTGTGCCAAAAACAGTATGGTCATCTGACAGCTGCGCTGTCCTGTTTGGTCAGGAGAAGCTCAACTGGCACATGCCAACTTTGGCCCTGGATGAAGAGGAAAGCACACCCTCCCAGCCCACTTATCCCACATCCATTATGGGGGCAGGGAGGAACTCTGTGAGGAGAGAGGAGAAGAGAAGTGTGTCTGAGGGAAGAGGACAGGGTAAGAGCATATGTCTCTACAAGAGGTAGGGGTTTGTTATTGAGGGACAAAGGCCCCTCCCTTCAAAATGTCCCTTTTTATAAATCTATTTTTATCGAGTCAGAGTCACGAGGCTGGAAGGGACCTAAAGGCCATCTAGTCCAGCCCCTTGCACCACTGCCGGACCTGCCACACCCCAACCATCCACACAGAGAACTCCCACCAATAGCTACAAGGTCCCATTGACCAGGACCAACCAGAGTACATTGATGCCCAAGATAACAGGAAATCATTTTAGAAAAAGAAAGATCCAGATGTCCCAAGCAGGCAAGCCACATCCATGCTGCAGGGGAAAAACGAAAAACTCTCAGAGTCAACTGTCAATCTGTCCAGAGGGGAAATTCCTTCCCGACCCTAAATATGGTGATCAGTTGACAGACCCCAAGTATGTGCGCAGGCCCCACCAGCAAGGCACACGATATACAATATAGTACCCAGATTTCAGAATGCCCTAACACTCCCACCTCCATCCACAAACAACTTGGATGCTACAGGAAGAAAGGGAGGGAACCCAACATGTATTACTTGGGGGGGGGAGGACAACACTAATCTGTCCCTCTAGTGTGCATATGCACTTTCTTTGTCTGCCATTTTTGGGCATCAAATAATAAAAACTCCTCACAGGATATATGCCATAAATTTATCCAACTCCATTTTGACGCTATTCAGATTCCTTGTTCCCACAACTGACCTTGGAAGCTTATTCTAGTAGTTCACTGCTCTAATTATTAAAAACCTTCTTCCAATTTCCAGCCTAAACCTATTGATAACCAGCTTGTATCCAATAGTTCTTGTACCCTCGCTCACGTTTAGGCCCTTTTTACATAGACGCCCCTCGCCCATGTGTGCAGGTGGGTGGGGGCATCTGCGTGACTGCCACAGCAGGTGGTGGGTGCATGCGCGCTCCTGCGCTCCACCCATCGCCCACACACGGAGACATTGGGGACAACGGAGGTCCCTCCGTGCGTGGAGATGGGTGGGCATCTGCGTAACAGGCCGCCCACGCACAACCCGCCCACTGTGGCACCCACCCATCCCCCCACGCACTTGCGCCCATTTGAAAAGGGCCTTCATTTAAACAAATCTTACCCTTCTATTGTGTTAACTCCCCCAATATATTTATACAATGTAAACATATCTCCCCTCAGCCTTCTTTTTGATCGTCTAAATAAGCCAAGCTCCTTCAGCCACATCTCATAGGGTAAGTCCTCCATCCTCTAATCATCCTGGTAGCTCTACATTGCACTTGTTCCAGTTTAAGTCCATTCTTAAACACTGGTGACCCCAGAACACAGTACTCCAGATGTGGTCTTACCAGAGCCCTATACAGAGGCAACAATGCAGCCCTATCCATGCTGGACTATACCACGTCTAATACATCCCAGGATAGCATTTGCCTTTTTTACAACTGCATCACATTGACAACCCATAGTCATTTTATGATCAACTATAAACCCCCCAAGTCCCTGTTGTTTCAAATGGATGAGTTCCTAGCTGGTAACTAAAATTCTTATTATTAAACCCCAAATACATAACCTTGTTCTCTGGACTATTAAATTTCATCCCATTCCTAATTCTCCAATCCGTGAGGCCATTCAGTTAATCCTGTATAATTTTCCGATCCTCCTCTGCACTGGCAAATCCTCTCAACTTGGTATCAGCAGCAAACTTCATTAGCACACTCTTAAAAGCTTACAAGAGCAATGGCTGATTGTATGAACAGGCCCCAACAAGAAAAAGAATGACAGGTAAGGTGCTATCCTTAACTATCCTTTGTATTGTAAATCCACTGGGCAGGAACCCGTCTCTGAACATCTGTGACTGCAAAGTGCTGTGTATTGTACTATTTCTATAGCAGAGCTATAGAAATTCTGAGGAGTACTTGTTGGATAGTCACCAATTCTTCGAACATACTTGTGTGTGTAAAAATTGCTTCTGGACATCTAAAAATGAGTTCTTGAAAACGCATCAATTTCTAAACTGGAGAATCATGATCTTAAAAAGGAACACATTCTATTAGGCTATTTTAAAATATTTTTACATTTTCTTTACTCTTCTTTTTTTAAAAAAGGAATTTGTGTAGACCAATATTTCTAAGTTGACAGCAACAACAGCTATTTGTTTTGCTCAATTGACCTTTACGTTTTCATCAATATGGATTAAATAATTCTTTGTGCATCATCTACAAATTTTCCTTATGAATCACTCAGGAAATATCATTCGATACATGGGGGGGGGGGGGGATTCCCCTGGATTTTTAATTATTATTTTTTTTAATTGCTGGTCTTCCTTTTGTTTGCAAAAATGGAAACAAATCTGCAGGAATCTGACTGGATTAACTGTTTATATATACACACAAAAGTCACAATAAAACTATAAGACTGAAGATTTCATATTGTTTCCCCTCAATTCTCTCCTGCTCTAACCCAGCATGTTTATGTCAAGAACATAGTAGGTGCCAAAAGAAATGGAAGGCCAATGTTAGGGCTAAGTTATTTTTAAGGGCCAATCCCAGTCGGCTAAACCCTCCCTACACACCGTGACAGCTCCTTTAAACAGGCATTAGCAGAAGAGGTCAAAGCCAGGAACCCACAGCAGTAGGTTGGTTGTAATCCAGACCAGCCTATCCCAGGCCCTTTTCAAACAGGCGGTGGTGGGTGTGTTTGTCCCGTTCCTACAGACGCACACCCATCTCCACCCACCTCCACACACGGAGCAGCCAGCACTGGAGTCCGTTGTTCCATGCGTGGGTGATGGGTGGAGATGGGTGGAGCACAGGAACGCACACGCATCCTCACCCACCGCCCGCGGTGTTCCCAAGGTCGCCCACTCATTCCCCACCCACCGCAGGCAGCATTCGCACGGGCGCCCCCCACCCACCGCACACGTGTGTGGTAGGAGGACGCTCGTGTGAAAACAGCCCTAGTTGTCCCACGCCCACCTGATGCAACAGCTACTTTTGGGGTGAGGGGAAAAAGGAAACAGGGCCCCTTTAAAAAAAAAAATTTACCCCAGCTGTGGCACTAGTCTAATGGTGACAAAATATCTAATTCTCACTCTGGGAGATGGGTACCTCACCACTGCACTGAGGTGCTGGGATTGGTGAGAATGTCCCATGCTGAACAAATAAAGCAAATTCTCACCTGTAATTTTACTACAAAAAGAATTCCTTTAAAAAAAAAAAAAAACACATTCAGGAGATTGAATTTTGCTACACAGTTTTGGTGGTAATGCTGTGTTGTCAAATCTGAAGCCATTTCTGTTATCGCCCTCAATACCGTCATACAACTTGCTCAGCAACTGCTTGGTTATTACCTCAGGCAAATAGCTTGTATTTATTAGGCAATAGGAGTGGCTTTGCACAATAAATCTATTCCTAGCATGCAATGAGGAAAACAAACCAAATCAAATCCGTCTGTCAGTTACACCCAAGTAACCCATTCACTCCATGGCATGCATCTGAAAAGGATTTTGCACTTTAGAAACTTAGTCATAGTCATAGTAATTTATTCATGTATTAGCAAAGCCATAACATAGCATAACATAAGGTAAAAACAAGACAAATAAAAAAACACCCAAACAGAGTAACAGACACACAAAAAACTAGAACACCACAATATATCAAAACTAAAACTGAGATCAGGGTTCCTCCAAGTTCCGTTACCAATGTATTAAGTCCTGTCTGACCCTCTAAACAACAATACATTATACAAAAAGAGGGCCCTTTTGCGGTTTCCTCCTCTTGTCCATTCAAAAACTTTAGCCAAGGGGGCATGACACTGGGGAGGTTATTATAGTACAGGTGGCCAACCACCTGGCTCTAAGGTCCTGGACCCTTACACAGGAGAGGAGAATGCGTTCTAGTGAACCCACTAGATGTATTGGTCCCACCGAACAGTCGCAAAAACAAAGAGAGGGGTGCAACCCCAAAAGCCGTCTTTCCATGGTAGCTGTAGGGAAAATATTAATCCTCGCCATAGTGAGACATCTCCTAACTTGCAGGGCCAAGTTAAGTTGGAGGTAAGGAACAGGAGGATAGATCGATTCATACAGGTCCATAAAACTTTCCAAAGACCTCTTACCCCGCATCTCTGCTATTTCCTCATGCCTACTGATGTCCAGTACCCTCTGCCTCACTAGCCTCCTTGCACTAGCATATCCGAGGCCGGCTAAACTCTCCAAAGAGATACCAATCTCACTTAATTTACTTCTCACCTGGTCCACCCAGCGATCATGGGTGCCAGCTCTTAATACCAGGGATGCTAAAGGAGCAGTCAGGCCAGAATACATTTTAAGCCAGTAACCTAATGTAAGTAACCATATCTGGGTACCCATGGGCAGAGCACCACACCTCAAGGAGCACAGCAAGGAGCATGGTTAGGCAACGCTAGAATACTTTTTAGGAACTTAGTCTGTAAACGTTCTAATATTGCAAATTTTCCCAACGCCCAGAACTGAGCCCCAAACAAAAGCTGGGAGAGACACTTAACCCGATATACCTTGAGAGGAGGGAGAATGAGACTTCCACCCTCACCCCCACGACCTGAAAAACCGGCTTATACCTTTACCCAGAGCCTGGGCTTGCCTACAAGGAGCAACAGAATGCGTCACCCAAGAACCGTTAGCTTGGAAGATTAATCCAAGATATTTATAGCAGATAAACTGATCTAATTTGTGCCCACCCAGCATCCAACTGTACACCTTCCACTTTGTCGAGAAGATAACAATCTTAGTTTTCTCATAGTTGACCTCAAGAAAATTGTGGGTACAATAATGCTCCAATGCCAAGAGCTGCCTATTCAGACCCACAAGAGATCTAGATAATAAAATGGCATCATCAGCATAGAGAAAATGGCCACCTCTGTAGACCCTATCCTAGAAGGGTGATTATGAGAAGAGGACACTGCCGGTATCACGTCTTTTAAATATATATTGAAGAGTGTGGGAACTAGCATGCAGCCAATTGATGTTAAAGCTAATTTTCCCCACAAATGATTTCATGAAACCAAATCGAAGGCTGAGCATAAAACAACAAATGCTGCATATAGCCCGGTACTATGGCGGTACTTATTGGCTAAATGGTTGAGGATAAAGCAATGGTCAGTTATAGAACGACCTGACCTGAAACCATTCTGTTCTTCGTAGAGGAACTTCTCTTGCTCCAACCAAGCCTCCAGCCTCCTGAGAAGAAATGTGGCGTACAACTTGCTAGCCACACAAAGGAGGCTAATAGGCCTGTAATTGCTTGGCTTCTCAGGAGGGCCCTTTTTATAAATAGGGACATTCTCAGCTTGTTCCCAAAACGGAGGAAAATCTCCAGTCTGATTTATCCCGGTGAATAAAGCGGCCAAAACTGGAGCCCACCAGGCTATATTAGCCTTAAAAAGATCCACAGGGAGATCATCTAGTCCCGCCGCCTTACCCTTTTTTAATCCCTCAATAATCTCCTCCACCTCTTCAATAGTAACAGGGGACCAACTAGAGAGAGAACCAAGGTTCTTAATTATAGTGATCAAGTCCCTGATTTCAAGAGGGCTTGTTCAAAGTTATGAATGAGAACATATTTCCATTCTTCAGGGTTAAGTCCACGGATCCATTTAAAAAATACTTTGTCTTCTCCTTGCAGCTTATTGGTTTACAAGAGTTAAACCCGTCAGTCAAGGCCAACTAGACATGCTTTCCCGGGAAGACCCAGGTCACAGAGACTTTCCCAGTAGAAGAAAGGAATTTTTCCTGTTGGCACATATAGAATGAGCTACTGCACTACTACCAAAATGTACAGTGCTGAGCATATCTTCTTTCCATATTAGCAACAAATGAAACTTATCAACATACATAAAATGATGCCAAAAAATATCATACACCAGGGGTGTCTGGTGGATAGTCTCCAGCAGATCATAGTGTGTGTGCCTAGAGCTGGAAGACTACAGGAGGGGCCTAAGCCTGGAGCCAGCAGAAGCTGTCCTGGTAGATTTCAACGCCTAAGTGGCTCAAGTGCACCATAAGTAGGACCACCCCTGCCATATACTGACATCAGTAGGATTGCATGGGTGTAAATGAAGACATTAGGTGAAAACAGACCTAACGCTAACTCCACTTTAACATTTCTGATACATGTTGCAAGGCTGTATTGGTGTCCTATGCAACCCTGCAACATGAATAAGAAATGTTAAAGTGGTGCTAAAGTGAAGTTAGCATTAGGTCTGTTTTCACCCTTGGCTGCTTAAGTGGGTTGCAAGGTAAACCGTGTACCCCAAAATTCATTACTAGGATTATCAATATTTATTATTATTATTATTTATAGAGAGACGGCAATGTGCCTGGTACTGAATAATCATTAACTTTAGAAACAAATCACCAACCTATGGAGGACATATGATCTAGGATGGACAAAGGGAGGGAGAGGAGAACATAGGGAGAGACAGAGATACATTCATGAAGCTGAGAAGCAGCAGGTGCACGTGCTTAACCTAGTTACAGGGGGAGAAGGGCACCTGAATAAGAGGACAGTAGAAAGAGCATTAGTGAGAAATATATGGGGATGAGGAGCTAGGAAAAGCCTGACAGAAGAGATACTGTAGATTTCTAAGATAGATTGAAAGGTTGGGAGGGAGGGAGCAGAACACACAGAGAGGGAGTTCCAGGCAAAGGGAACAGCATGGGAGAAAGGACAAAGACAGAGGCTGTAGCACAGACAATTAAGAGATTCCTGCACATTTTATTTTTATTTTTTTTAAAAGGTTCAGCGCAGCTCACAACAAAGAAAATGCAGTGCATAAAACTGTAAAAAAACAACAACTCTCCCACAAAAACTCACCCACCTCCCCATTTCCCACATCTAACCCCACCCCAACCATGCCCCAAACCCCCCTCCCGGACGCCAAATGCCTTTTCAAAACGGAAAGTCTTGCACCGCCGCTGGAAGACTCTCAGGTTCACAATCAAGCCTCTGGGAAAAAGGAGTTCCATAAAATCCATTTGCCATCTTAGAGTTATTTTTTTCTACCAACTCAGTCATGCAGACAAGTTTTACACGTATGCCACATCATGATATGTCCAATTATGAATTTCACTTGCATTTTGAATAATGATGGCTTTGCTCATTTACGTTCCATACAAGATCTATACTTCTTAAAGACATTTGCGTTATGAACTAGGCTGCCAATAAACAGTCTACCTAAGATTTGGTACTTAATTATGGTAATTAAGCATTTGTTTCCAGTCATCAGCCCTACCACAGAGTAGCTAACTGACATGTTGCAAGGCTTTCGGGAAAGAATCAAGTCAGAAGGCAAATGACTAAAATGGCCATATATACGCATGTAAGAAAAGAAATTGCTTTAAATAAGCTGAGTATTCTTTGGTTTGTTGGTAACGAGAGATCACAGGATATGAAATAGCCATCCTGCATAAAAGCATATTTTCATAGGGCGTTTTCACACGGATGCCCCCCCACCCAAGCATGTGTGTGCAGGGGGGGAGGGCGCCTGTGCAAACACCAAGGTGGGTGCGGAGGCAATGGGGGGGCGCCTGTGGGAACACCATGGCGGTGGGTGGGGATGCGTGCGCGCTCCCGCGCTCCACTCACCTCCACCAACCACCCTTCACCCGCGTAGGGAGCAACGGGCATCAATGCCCAATGCTCCATGCATGGAGATGGGTGGAGGTGCGTGGGAACTCACCCCTACGCACCGCCCACCCATCCCACTCACCCACCATGGCCAGTGTGAAAAGGGGCCATAGACACATAGAAAGGGCTGAAACGAGAAGCAATTTTTTTCTCGTGAAACTATCACAAGAATCAAGTATTATCATCGAGGTCTCTGTACAATCTCAACAACAGACCGAGATCTTGGTCGAGAAATTTCTCTCGAAATGCCGGTTACTGTTTATCGTTTACCATTACCATTTACTGCAATTTACTGTATACTGATTTATCGTGTACAGCCTTCATCCCAGTAATGTGCATGTGCTTTACTAGGATGAATGCAGTACACGGTAAGCAATACATGGTAAATTGGTATACAGTAAACAATAAATTGCAGTAAATTGTAACAGTAAATGGTATTTCGAGAAAAAAATCTCAACCGAGAAATGTTGAAAATCGGTATTTTTCTCAAAGATCGTTTCTTGCTTAAAACAAGTCAAGAACCGTGATTCTCGACAATAACCAAGAAAAATTCAAGATCAAGTTTCAGCCCTAGAAACTAACCAGTGTTTTCTTCTGTACCTCTTCTATGCAGGAAACGGATGGTTTCTCACTGTGATACAGATAATCTTGGAATAGTCTGTAACTTTTGTACCATCCTGGTGATGCTCTCACCATAGATGGATAACCACTTATGGTTATTTTTATGTATATTTGTAAAACACCATTTTATTTTTTTTAAGTTGACCTCAGTTGGGCTACATTTTTCATCATCTGGGGCAGTGTCAGGCTGACACAACTGGAGTGACACTGAGCAGCGAGTTCAAGAGCATTACTTGAAACAAGAAAAACAATTATCTGCAAAGAACTTTCAGTCATTGGGCGGTGTGTGAATCATCATCTAACAAAAACGTTTGTTTAAAAAAAATTATTTGCAAAATAAGAAAAAAAAAAAAACCCTCAATTTTCCTCCAAATTTGAGATCAACTGCTTGCATTGACAATCCAATCTTATAACTCTTTTTATTGATTTTAAAAGGACAAGTCAGTTATAAAACAAAAAATACTGCAAAGTATATATCAGTAATGGAGAAGCTTTTCCCCCATGGGCCACTCTGAAAATGAGTACAAGCTCTACAAACTGGATAGGAGTTGTGACAGGGTCTTTAAAGTGTGCGCAGGATGAGGGGCAGGAAAGGGTCCAAATCATTTATCTGTGCCATGAATCAGTGCATGCCCTCATCTGCTCTCCCCTCCCCGGAGCTCACTCTTTCAGTGCTTGAGAGCAGGGGATGGAACCATGGGCCAGATCCAAGAACTAGAAAAGGGCCAAATAAAAAACATCCATGATCCAGAGGCTCTCTACCCCTGTGTACTGAAGTGACTGTAGTCATCCATGGGGTTATTTTGCTATGCTCCAAATATTTCCAGTGGTTACACAACAATCTGGGTTGCCACTTCTTGCAGTTTGACCTTGAGACTCCCATTTTGGCTATGGGAGTGTCAGAGTCAAACCATGAGAGGTGGCTACTCTAGGGGATGAGCTATTAAACCCCTGGTTCTCCCTGCTCATGAGAACAGAGGCAGAAATAAGTTACTCTGGAAGAAACTTCTTCTGGAGTAAAGATCCTGGATCTGGCATGCTCATGAGATCACACGCCAAATGATATATTTTGAACAGTCTTAAAGGCTTGTTCTCACAAGTGCTCTTTTAGAGGTAGTTACATCCTATTTCACTTTTAACCTCCCCAGTGTCCACATAGGTGAAAATGTGAAGATAAGAGGGATGGGAGTAGCCACTTCTCCAAAATTAGAGGGGGAGGGAGCTGTCAACTCTCACCGTTTTGACCCCAGCATGATCCCAGCTTGACCTNCCCGATATACCTTGAGAGGAGGGAGAATGAGACTTCCACCCTCACCCCCACGACCTGAAAAACCGGCTTATACCTTTACCCAGAGCCTGGGCTTGCCTACAAGGAGCAACAGAATGCGTCACCCAAGAACCGTTAGCTTGGAAGATTAATCCAAGATATTTATAGCAGATAAACTGATCTAATTTGTGCCCACCCAGCATCCAACTGTACACCTTCCACTTTGTCGAGAAGATAACAATCTTAGTTTTCTCATAGTTGACCTCAAGAAAATTGTGGGTACAATAATGCTCCAATGCCAAGAGCTGCCTATTCAGACCCACAAGAGATCTAGATAATAAAATGGCATCATCAGCATAGAGAAAATGGCCACCTCTGTAGACCCTATCCTAGAAGGGTGATTATGAGAAGAGGACACTGCCGGTATCACTTCTTTTAAATATATATTGAAGAGTGTGGGAACTAGCATGCAGCCAATTGATGTTAAAGCTAATTTTCCCCACAAATGATTTCATGAAACCAAATCGAAGGCTGAGCATAAAACAACAAATGCTGCATATAGCCCGGTACTATGGCGGTACTTATTGGCTAAATGGTTGAGGATAAAGCAATGGTCAGTTATAGAACGACCTGACCTGAAACCATTCTGTTCTTCGTAGAGGAACTTCTCTTGCTCCAACCAAGCCTCCAGCCTCCTGAGAAGAAATGTGGCGTACAACTTGCTAGCCACACAAAGGAGGCTAATAGGCCTGTAATTGCTTGGCTTCTCAGGAGGGCCCTTTTTATAAATAGGGACATTCTCAGCTTGTTCCCAAAACGGAGGAAAATCTCCAGTCTGATTTATCCCGGTGAATAAAGCGGCCAAAACTGGAGCCCACCAGGCTATATTAGCCTTAAAAAGATCCACAGGGAGATCATCTAGTCCCGCCGCCTTACCCTTTTTTAATCCCTCAATAATCTCCTCCACCTCTTCAATAGTAACAGGGGACCAACTAGAGAGAGAACCAAGGTTCTTAATTATAGTGATCAAGTCCCTGATTTCAAGAGGGCTTGTTCAAAGTTATGAATGAGAACATATTTCCATTCTTCAGGGTTAAGTCCACGGATCCATTTAAAAAATACTTTGTCTTCTCCTTGCAGCTTATTGGTTTACAAGAGTTAAACCCGTCAGTCAAGGCCAACTAGACATGCTTTCCCGGGAAGACCCAGGTCACAGAGACTTTCCCAGTAGAAGAAAGGAATTTTTCCTGTTGGCACATATAGAATGAGCTACTGCACTACTACCAAAATGTACAGTGCTGAGCATATCTTCTTTCCATATTAGCAACAAATGAAACTTATCAACATACATAAAATGATGCCAAAAAATATCATACACCAGGGGTGTCTGGTGGATAGTCTCCAGCAGATCATAGTGTGTGTGCCTAGAGCTGGAAGACTACAGGAGGGGCCTAAGCCTGGAGCCAGCAGAAGCTGTCCTGGTAGATTTCAACGCCTAAGTGGCTCAAGTGCACCATAAGTAGGACCACCCCTGCCATATACTGACATCAGTAGGATTGCATGGGTGTAAATGAAGACATTAGGTGAAAACAGACCTAACGCTAACTCCACTTTAACATTTCTGATACATGTTGCAAGGCTGTATTGGTGTCCTATGCAACCCTGCAACATGAATAAGAAATGTTAAAGTGGTGCTAAAGTGAAGTTAGCATTAGGTCTGTTTTCACCCTTGGCTGCTTAAGTGGGTTGCAAGGTAAACCGTGTACCCCAAAATTCATTACTAGGATTATCAATATTTATTATTATTATTATTTATAGAGAGACGGCAATGTGCCTGGTACTGAATAATCATTAACTTTAGAAACAAATCACCAACCTATGGAGGACATATGATCTAGGATGGACAAAGGGAGGGAGAGGAGAACATAGGGAGAGACAGAGATACATTCATGAAGCTGAGAAGCAGCAGGTGCACGTGCTTAACCTAGTTACAGGGGGAGAAGGGCACCTGAATAAGAGGACAGTAGAAAGAGCATTAGTGAGAAATATATGGGGATGAGGAGCTAGGAAAAGCCTGACAGAAGAGATACTGTAGATTTCTAAGATAGATTGAAAGGTTGGGAGGGAGGGAGCAGAACACACAGAGAGGGAGTTCCAGGCAAAGGGAACAGCATGGGAGAAAGGACAAAGACAGAGGCTGTAGCACAGACAATTAAGAGATTCCTGCACATTTTATTTTTATTTTTTTTAAAAGGTTCAGCGCAGCTCACAACAAAGAAAATGCAGTGCATAAAACTGTAAAAAAACAACAACTCTCCCACAAAAACTCACCCACCTCCCCATTTCCCACATCTAACCCCACCCCAACCATGCCCCAAACCCCCCTCCCGGACGCCAAATGCCTTTTCAAAACGGAAAGTCTTGCACCGCCGCTGGAAGACTCTCAGGTTCACAATCAAGCCTCTGGGAAAAAGGAGTTCCATAAAATCCATTTGCCATCTTAGAGTTATTTTTTTCTACCAACTCAGTCATGCAGACAAGTTTTACACGTATGCCACATCATGATATGTCCAATTATGAATTTCACTTGCATTTTGAATAATGATGGCTTTGCTCATTTACGTTCCATACAAGATCTATACTTCTTAAAGACATTTGCGTTATGAACTAGGCTGCCAATAAACAGTCTACCTAAGATTTGGTACTTAATTATGGTAATTAAGCATTTGTTTCCAGTCATCAGCCCTACCACAGAGTAGCTAACTGACATGTTGCAAGGCTTTCGGGAAAGAATCAAGTCAGAAGGCAAATGACTAAAATGGCCATATATACGCATGTAAGAAAAGAAATTGCTTTAAATAAGCTGAGTATTCTTTGGTTTGTTGGTAACGAGAGATCACAGGATATGAAATAGCCATCCTGCATAAAAGCATATTTTCATAGGGCGTTTTCACACGGATGCCCCCCCACCCAAGCATGTGTGTGCAGGGGGGGAGGGCGCCTGTGCAAACACCAAGGTGGGTGCGGAGGCAATGGGGGGGCGCCTGTGGGAACACCATGGCGGTGGGTGGGGATGCGTGCGCGCTCCCGCGCTCCACTCACCTCCACCAACCACCCTTCACCCGCGTAGGGAGCAACGGGCATCAATGCCCAATGCTCCATGCATGGAGATGGGTGGAGGTGCGTGGGAACTCACCCCTACGCACCGCCCACCCATCCCACTCACCCACCATGGCCAGTGTGAAAAGGGGCCATAGACACATAGAAAGGGCTGAAACGAGAAGCAATTTTTTTCTCGTGAAACTATCACAAGAATCAAGTATTATCATCGAGGTCTCTGTACAATCTCAACAACAGACCGAGATCTTGGTCGAGAAATTTCTCTCGAAATGCCGGTTACTGTTTATCGTTTACCATTACCATTTACTGCAATTTACTGTATACTGATTTATCGTGTACAGCCTTCATCCCAGTAATGTGCATGTGCTTTACTAGGATGAATGCAGTACACGGTAAGCAATACATGGTAAATTGGTATACAGTAAACAATAAATTGCAGTAAATTGTAACAGTAAATGGTATTTCGAGAAAAAAATCTCAACCGAGAAATGTTGAAAATCGGTATTTTTCTCAATGATCGTTTCTTGCTTAAAACAAGTCAAGAACCGTGATTCTCGACAATAACCAAGAAAAATTCAAGATCAAGTTTCAGCCCTAGAAACTAACCAGTGTTTTCTTCTGTACCTCTTCTATGCAGGAAACGGATGGTTTCTCACTGTGATACAGATAATCTTGGAATAGTCTCTAACTTTTGTACCATCCTGGTGATGCTCTCACCATAGATGGATAACCACTTATGGTTATTTTTATGTATATTTGTAAAACACCATTTTATTTTTTTTAAGTTGACCTCAGTTGGGCTACATTTTTCATCATCTGGGGCAGTGTCAGGCTGACACAACTGGAGTGACACTGAGCAGCGAGTTCAAGAGCATTACTTGAAACAAGAAAAACAATTATCTGCAAAGAACTTTCAGTCATTGGGCGGTGTGTGAATCATCATCTAACAAAAACGTTTGTTTAAAAAAAATTATTTGCAAAATAAGAAAAAAAAAAAAACCCTCAATTTTCCTCCAAATTTGAGATCAACGGCTTGCATTGACAATCCAATCTTATAACTCTTTTTATTGATTTTAAAGGACAAGTCAGTTATAAAACAAAAAATACTGCAAAGTATATATCAGTAATGGAGAAGCTTTTCCCCCATGGGCCACTCTGAAAATGAGTACAAGCTCTACAAACTGGATAGGAGTTGTGACAGGGTCTTTAAAGTGTGCGCAGGATGAGGGGCAGGAAAGGGTCCAAATCATTTATCTGTGCCATGAATCAGTGCATGCCCTCATCTGCTCTCCCCTCCCCGGAGCTCACTCTTTCAGTGCTTGAGAGCAGGGGATGGAACCATGGGCCAGATCCAAGAACTAGAAAAGGGCCAAATAAAAAACATCCATGATCCAGAGGCTCTCTACCCCTGTGTACTGAAGTGACTGTAGTCATCCATGGGGTTATTTTGCTATGCTCCAAATATTTCCAGTGGTTACACAACAATCTGGGTTGCCACTTCTTGCAGTTTGACCTTGAGACTCCCATTTTGGCTATGGGAGTGTCAGAGTCAAACCATGAGAGGTGGCTACTCTAGGGGATGAGCTATTAAACCCCTGGTTCTCCCTGCTCATGAGAACAGAGGCAGAAATAAGTTACTCTGGAAGAAACTTCTTCTGGAGTAAAGATCCTGGATCTGGCATGCTCATGAGATCACACGCCAAATGATATATTTTGAACAGTCTTAAAGGCTTGTTCTCACAAGTGCTCTTTTAGAGGTAGTTACATCCTATTTCACTTTTAACCTCCCCAGTGTCCACATAGGTGAAAATGTGAAGATAAGAGGGATGGGAGTAGCCACTTCTCCAAAATTAGAGGGGGAGGGAGCTGTCAACTCTCACCGTTTTGACCCCAGCATGATCCCAGCTTGACCTTTAGGATTGTCAAGGTCAAAACCAAGAGAGGTGGCAATCCAGGTGAAAGAAACTGGGTAGGACGTTCCTACTCTGGGAAGTGACATGTTTGTGTGTGCTGTAGCAGAAAAATTTCCCAGTTTGTATCCCTGTCACGGACAAACATGGGGTTACACACGTGTAACATGGGACTACATGTACCTGTGACAATCCCTCCATGCAGTTTCCTGCTCTGTCTGCAGCTTTCAGTATCTCCTTTGTCCCTTACACACTGCCTTATTGACAGTTTACTATTCCGATCCCACCTGCTGGAAGTTCCCTGCAAGTTCCAAAGAATGAGAGAGAAAAGGAAGAGCTATTTTATGCCCATCTCCCCCTGCTCGTGAGAACACATGTAGAGGGAGCAAGGTAGCTATTCCAGAGCAATTGTCCTGTTTCTGGTATACTTGCGAGAACAAGCGTTTAGAATCATAGTTTATCCACATATTTTTTTTGCCTTTCCTGGAATAGCACAGCTGCTCCAAAAACCTGAGGTTAGCCCAAAGTCCATTAAAGCCAACAAAAATCCTTCCATTGACTTCAACAGGCTTTGGATAAGGTCTGAAACAGTTTCTGAGTAGCAAAATCCTTCAGTCACACAGAGCTGGCTAGTAACTTGTTCCTATTCTTCTGCTATGTACAGTTCCAACTTTCACTCAAAAAGCATTAAGGAAAGCATGCTGAGCTTAAAGCATTCTGCTGAAAGAACCTGCTTTTCTATCAATAGTTACAGAGACAATAATTCTAACTTACAGCTGTATGTGCTGGGAAGAAAACTTTTTATTTCCTTAGACAGAAAAGTAGTGAACGTAGAAAAGAAAATATATTTGGGTTACTTAGAAATATAAATTTGTCCTATATGCTAACACTTAAATTCCAAACCTTGGAGGAGAAATAATACAAATGTTTGCAATAAAAAAATAAAGTAAACCAGAGTGCTTATTAATCTGTCTCTTCAAAAGAACAAAAGACAGCTGAAGTTCCTTTCCACGTCTGATCCTTCTGTAGGGGGCTAAACATCCCGGGGTCACATAACTTTTATTCGAAGGGGACTGCTGACAAAATAAAGAGATCTGCCTCTTTTTTTCCAGTCTCTATATTTCATGTACATAGGGTGAAAACAGACATGACGCTAACCACCCTTTAACCACCCTTGCTGGTCATTTATGCATGTTTCAGGGCTGCATAGGGCACCAATACAGCCCTGCAACATGCATAAATAGCCACCAAGGGTGGTTAAAGGGTGGTTAGCGTCATGTCTGTTTTCACCCATAGTTGCATCAGTTAATAGGCCTGCCATCTTCAACCATGTTCAAAATGGCATCAAACAGCAGTATGTTCAACAAGACATCAAAGAGCATTCAAGGGTATATTATGTCCTGCTATCTAGACAACTGATGAGGGAATCCTGTTACGTTGCATATATTTTGAAGGGGCAATATGTTCAGAAAAATCAGAGCCTTAATATTATTTTTGTATTTGAATGGAGATGTACCTTCCCAGCTCTTGCTCTCAGACACACACATGCTTGAATACAGAAAACAGGATCCCTGTAAGAACGGGATTTTCTTCGTGAGTCAATTAGGTCCAAATTCAGGCACTGCTAACTAGCCTACTTGGCAAAGGGGCGTAAAAATAAAATTTACATACCACACCACAGGGGCAGGGAACCTCCAGCCTGCGAGTCAAATCCAATAAGTAAGCTAACTTAAATCTGTTTATGCCCACGTGTGGGCTGGAACCTAGCACAAAGAGAGGTGACTGTAGCCACCTGGCAGCTAAATTAAAGATAAAATGGCTTGAGCCAACACCAGTATAGACATGTCCTGGAACTACATCTGCCAAAGCCATTGGCTGAATCACTGGGTATTAGTCATGCTGAGATCCTTATTCAAATCTGGCTCTATCCACCCAGCTGAAGGGGAAAGCCTGAACTCAGCTGAGTATTGGGCAAGCACATTTAAAGCTCTGATCAGGCAGGCTATTTAATTCCCAATGGACAATGACATCCTGTACCAATATAAGTATAGTACAGTCCAAGCTATCTAAGAGTAAATGTTTGGGAGTCTGGAATAGGCCCTTGCCTTTGTCTTAGAAGAGGTGACAACAGAAAGTTGTTTTTACTGAATAAATAAGATTTTGTCTATAGAAATGTACAGGACACAGGGCGAGTGGCATGGTTCGACCAGTGCAGAGAGGTCCCTTGAGGAAGTGGCCACAGCAAATGCATGGGGAAGCAATGCGCTTCAGCACTGACCACTGCTCCCAGAATCCCAGGGCTGCGTGGGTTCTGACAAGGAAGGCAAAACGCTGCCCTCAGCAAAGAACTTAGAAGTCCCAGCGATGTGAATGGCAGCTGCAGATGCCTGTCCCAGGACAGAATTCCAACACAGCAACTAGTTTCTAGCAACTTTAAATAAGTTCAAACATATAACTGACAAAAATGGATTTTATTATAATACACAGCGAGATGCTTTAGGGTCACAATCATGACTAACAGGAGATAAGAACTTCAATATTTAGTTACATAGCACAGTGAAAAGTAGCATGCAGACCTGGTGAAGCACAAAAGAAAAGTTTCAGAAGCCATATCAGAATAGAGAAGCGCAAGACTACTTGCTCCTTGGAAAGAAGAAAATCTTTTAGAAAGACTCTCCTTTAAGCAAAAGAGTACACACCAGGCTCTCTGACGGGTAAAAAACACCATACCTGGCAATAAGAGAATGTGATGCTGTACACCCTACCATCAGACACAGGGTGTCATCACTGAAGTTAATGGTTCATTCACTCCCCTTTGATTTGAATGGTGGTGGATGTACCCATAAGGCATCAGATGTAAAAACCCGTTCATTTGTTTTTAAGGGTTTTTTTTCTTTGTTTTTACAAAAGAGGAGCAATATACAGCCTAACAATCTGTTGTTAGGCTGTATATTTAAGTGTTAAGGTGGGGCCATTACCATGGACTCTGAACACCTCACATTCCATTTTAAACCAAGCAAGCTAACAAAATAAGAGTCACCCCAAGGATCGCCAAATAAAAGTAGGCATAATCCTTGCTGATTTTGTCACTGTAATTTATAGCATTAATCAAACAATTGATTTAATTGCTTCCCTCTTCCCCTTGATGTGCCTCAAACCCGACATGCATGGAATACCTCTAGAGATGAGTGGCTACATCAGTCTTCCTGCCTGTCTGGTCTTTGTTCTCTTCCCATGAGACTGGCAATACTGATGTAGTAACTACCAATAGTGATGGTGGACTGGGCACCAATGAGGCTGTCAGTCAACTTCAATTCTTGATTTAGCCAATTTAGTAAACGATTAGAAAAGAGTAACCCAAATCTGTTTACCTCTAATTATACACAAGTGATCTCCACAAAGCAAATTGGTCAACAGGTAAAAGTGGAGAGTTAAATATATAATGATTTCACCTTCCTAAAGTAACTGCACCATCTCTCAGATTGCTCAGTACTTGGTTCAAAACACCACGTGGACAAAAAGCAGCACATTAAACCTGAATCCAAGTAAGAGTAAGGTGCTTCTTGTCCCCAACTAACAAACGAGGGCAGAGGCCCTTGCTAAATCACTCTGCCTGCCACCAGCAATAAAAGCACCAACTTGCATCTGCAATCAGCTAGTCAATCAGCTCCACCCCACCAGACAAGGGCTTAGCCAGGATGATGCTTGGTGACTCATAGAACTGGAAGGGTCATCTACTCCAACCCCCTGCCCTGAGAGGGGACACCCTGTATCTGAAGTAGCCTGACAGCTTGTGTCCACTCCTTCCTTGAAAATTCCACAAAGGAAGAAGATTCCACATCCTCTCTAGGCAGCTTGTTCCACGGTTGAACGGTTCCAACAACTAGGATGTTTTGTTCTAATATTTAATCTCATGATTGCCAGGTTTTATTATTGTAAAATCATAAATACAAAAGAGTATCCAGCATCTACACGCTCGGGGAAAAAGAGGCCATGCATCACTCCCCACTCCACTGAACACAGTACAGTCCAAGGTTCTCTGCCCAATCATATTCAATGCACTCCATGGGAGTGACCCGGCCACCTTAAAAGCTGCCTTCTACCTCCTCAACCAAACCTGCTGCGAGTTTAAAGAAGAAACTTTCAACCAAGCAAGGAATCTGCTCCTTCACTGGAGCTGAACAACATTGTTCTAACGAGAGACAGGATGACAGATAGATGCAAAAGTCATTATTTTCAAGTTTAGCACCCGCACAGACACAGAGCACACCCAAACACATTCCTCCTTCTCCCCTACAAAATGAAGAGATAGTTATTGCTATTGTGGTGTTCTTTAAATTGTAAGCAAGTTTCAGAGAGTTTCCCAGACTTCAGACAAGGATTATAAGTGGAATTTCAAGCATTTCTAGCTTTTAACAACCATATGTTTTACTTTTACATAGGATACCCTTAGGCAGGAGTTATCCTTTGGATATCTGGAATTAGAAGTCATAAGTATAGATTGGGTAAATGTAGGGCAGATTATTATATTCATGAAAGCAATCACTTGGGAAGGAGCTTTTAGGGGGAAATGATTAGCATTTAAAATATTTAGATACAATGAAGCGGAACCAACAATCAAATGATAAACAGTGCAGGGAAATCCCTACATGTATATAAATATTTGAAAAGCTAATGACATTTTCCTAACAATATATATATATATTAATTAAAAGGGAGCTGTTAGGAAAATGTCCACCTTCAGATGGGCATTCAGATATGTGGCTCCTGGGTGGCCAGGCGGGGTAGCATCTTGTTTTAAAACGCCCTTAGTGTGGCAAGGAAGCCAGAAGGACCTGGTTTGGAATCTCTGCAGGGAAGCTGACCACAGTCCTGAATCCCCAGCAGGTCAGGAGTAGTGATGTTGACCCAACGCAAGGTGAAAGGGTGCAAGTGGGGGACTGGTGCAAGGCCTTGGGCCATAGTGAAGGCTTTGCTCAGTAAGTTGAATCTGTCTGAACTGTTTATTTGGAAGTATTTCACAAACACTAACTGGTGATGGGAAAATGTAGTCTGAAAACTTATTGAGACTGATCCTGTAAGGACCTTCTGGAAAATGGACAGGTGAGCTTGACACACATGGTGGAGAATGCAGGCATACGGTCTGCCCTGATACACGGAAATAAGAGAAGTGTCTTGTGTACGCAAGAGCTGGACACTGGGCTGTGGTCCCTAGAGGGCAGATCAACAACATAACACCTGGCTAGTGACCCGTCCTGTTGAGAGAGATACAGTGGATTCTTGGGCAGCTGACAGAAATACGGAAAATGGTTCAGCAGGAGAATGTGGAGTGGGAAGAACAGCCCCAGAAATGCTACCCAACTTCCTCAGTATGTTTCCACTGTCAGCAGCTGAGGCACATATGGAGACGCTATCATGGCGTGCAAAAGGTGCCTGGGAAAAAGAAAGCAAGTCCGTGAGGAGTGATCCCTAGAGAGATGTTTGGGCAGATTGGGCAATAGCCCATGGGAGAAGAAGGGCCCCAAACCCATACATAGGGAACACAGACAGCATTTCATAGACAGCATTTCTCTGGTTTTTGCAGGGAAATACTGGAACCTAGTAAATGAGGGCACATCACCAGTCCCACCTCCTCACCCTAGGATTAAAGAGCTGGAGTGGAAACTTGCCCTTGCCCAAAAGCAACTACAGGAGACTCAGAGGGAGATCACAGAACTCGAGGCCTCCTGGGACCAAGTCATAGGGTAAGCTGTGGTTCTGGAGCAAGAACTGGTCACACCAGAAGGGATTTTATATTATTTATTTATTTACATTTCTTAGCCGCCCCCTCATGCCCACGGCATCTCAGGGCGGCTCACAACACAAAAAATCACAATAATTTTAAACAACAATAAAACACACAAAAATAAAACATCTTAAATCCTCCTAAAAACAACCCCCCAAGGTTTTTATCCCAACCCACCCTCCCCTCCTCCGAAGGCCTGGGAGAACAGCCAGGTTTTGCAGGCCTGGCGGAAGGCTAGCAGACTTGAGGCCAGGTGGGCTTCCTCCGGGAGGGAGTTCCATAATCGCAGCACGGCCACCGAGAACGCCCTCTCCATTGTGGCCCCCTGCTTTACATGGGGAACCTCCAAGAAGGTGCCCCCAGCGAACCAAAGGGGTCGCTCTGGGGCACGGCGGTCCCTTAGGTATGAAGGGTCAAGATCGTGTAGGGCTTTATAGGCCAAGACCAACACCTTGAATCTGGCTCGGTACACTATAGGCAGCCAGTGCAGTGCGCAGAGCACAGGAGTAATATGCTCCCGTCGGCTTGTCCCCATAAGGAAACAAGCCCCCGCGTTCTGCACCAGCTGCAGCCTCCAAACCAGCATCAGGGGAAGCCCCACGTACAGCATGTTTCAGTAGTCCAGCCTCAAGGTGATGAAGGCATGGATGAGGGTGGCCAGGTCGGGTCTGGAAATACATGGACACAGCCTCCGCACCAGATGCAGCTGGCGGAAGGCAGCCTTAGCCACCGTCTCCACCTGCCAATCCAGGCGGAGATCTGAGTCCAACAGTACTCCCAGGCTCCGAACCTGCTGAGCTACAGGAGGGCGGACCCCTCTACGAGGGGAGCCAACACCTCAGGAGCCAACACCTAGGAGCCAACACCTAGGGGTGCAAGCGGGGGTCCATCAGAGCCAGCCTACTCTTAAAGATAATGGAGTTCAGGTGGGGTCCCTACAGGGACTGTCCACTCTGGAACCCAGGCTGAAGTGGTGCCAGAGCTGGTGAAGTCAAAGGATCTTGGGACCCAAGTAGAGTTGCAACTGGGATACATGCATGCTGAAACTCAAGCTAAGTGTGTACCCAAGGTAGAAGCAAAGGATTATGGGATCCAGGTGGAGCTGACCTTACCACAGAGAAGGGAGAATCTTGGTGGGGCTGCATTGGAGGCAATTTATGGAGGGTCTCCCCTTGGCAGGGGAAAGAAAGCAAAAGACAGAGTGCTGGAAAGCCCCACGAAGACCTTAACTAACTCCACAGATACTGGGAGCAACAAGCTTGCCCAATGGTTGCACCTGGTCAATGAGGACTGGGTTGACCTTGATGAAGCTGAGCAGTCGGCTTCCACTGGTTGTTTTGTGCATGGCTGGAGGACTGAGATGGTGGCCCACTGAACACAGGAAAGCCGGTGCCGGATGCCCCAAGCAGAAGTCATGGGGCAGTGTGAAGCCTCCAGGAAAGTTTACTTGCATACAAAAACTATATCAAATGTACTTATGTTGTATTCCGTGTTGGCTTATATGCATATGCAATCTGTTTGGGGTATGGGAAAAGCGTGGGGCTTGGAGATGATCTCCAGGTGGTGTTATGAACCTGGGCATATGAGAAAGAGTTGCCCTAAAGGGAATTATTGGTAACAGAAATCGAGGCCCAGACTTTGGCTGCTTTTAAACGAGGAGCGCTGAAACGCCTCCTTAACGCCGCATTAAAGGAAAGCCGCCGGAAGTGACGTTTTCCCCGTTGCCGGCGGCTGGAGACACGGGGCTTTGGAGTGGCGCATTTTTAAGACTTCAATTACCTGGCTTAAGAACACGCCGCTCCAAAGCCCCGTGTCTCCAGCCGCCGCCGCCGGCAACGGGGAGAACGTCACTTCCGGAGGCTTTCCTTTAATGCGGCGTTGAGGAGGCGCTTCAGCGCTCCTCGTTTAAAAGCAGCCTTTATCTTGGCTGGAGAACTGATGCAGGTCTGCTGGGGTGTGAAGACCAGTACCCCAAATATGCAAAAGGAATCAGTGTTGTGAAATACGAGTCCTAGGCCTGCCATGAGCCTTGATATGGCACTAATAGTGAGGCCTCTCACTGGGAGTGAGCAAACAAAGGTCATGTGAAGACTTTACCGGGGGGGGAGATACTGAAGATTGAAATTACGTTTTGGAAAGTTGTATAAAGTAAAGATGGTGTCTAAACTGTGAGATAAAGAAATTGATATGTTGGTTTATGATTTTATGCCTACGTATATATAAAAAGTCTGAGCAGCTGCTGTATATGTATGCAGAAATTATTATTATGTTTGATTGCATTGTTTTGTTGCTAATCTCCTGCACAGAAACAGACTGAGTTTGCCAAGGTGGCAAAGCTCGGCGGGAGGTATGTAACAGGGCAGGCACTAGCCCCTTTAAGGGGATCTGCTTGGGCCTTGGCCCCGCCCCCTTTTGCACCATAGATGCTGCACAGTCTCAACGTCAGGCAGTCTGAGTGTGACAAGAAAGCCAGAAGGCCCTGGTTTGGGAGATCAGCAGGGAAGCTGGCCAGGATCGTGAATTCCCAGCAGGCCAGGAGTAGTGGTACTGATCCAACCCAAGGTTAAAGGGTGAGAGTGGGGAACTGGTGCAAAGCCTTGGGGCACAGTGAAGGCTTTGTGAACCAGTCTAACCTGTTTGAAATATGTGTAAGTAGACAATAAATTCTAACTGGTGATGAGAAAACATAATCTGAACTTATTGAGACAGATCCTGTACTTTCCGGCAGATAAGACTACCACAACACACGTATATACACACACGCATACATACACACACCTGTCCCACATTTTCTCAGTCTAGACTCCTGACATGCCTGAGAAAGGGTCCTGTGTACCTTTCCATACTCTTGTCTCCATCTCTTACATCTGGGACCATAACAGCAACCACACTTCCCAGAGTTAGGAAGAATCTTCCACCATCTTCAGTTTTATTCCATAATTATCCACCGTAGATTGGTTGGTTTTTAATCTCTCTCTGGAGCACCTAGTCACTGTCAGATGCAAGATACCAAATTAGATGGACCACTAAGCTAAGATTTTAACGTCTTCCAGTTTTCCACTCACACAGCAGATGGAGATTTAAAATCTTAGTGGTTACACGACTGGACATAGACCTTCAAACACCACCCCATGAACATGCCCAGTACAATTATGTGGTCATAGCAGAGAAGGGTTCTAATTTTCTAGATTAGAAAATCAGGGAAGTTATTAGCATATACTATACATTCAAGACAATGGTCCTTTTCACACAGACACTCCAACACTGATCAAACAGATGTTACATATTATACATGTTGCAGGGCACCCATACAGCACACATGCAGACCTGCAACATGTATAATAAAATGTAACACCCATTTTATCAGTGTTGGAGTGTCTGTGTGAAAAGGGCCAACGAGATGTACAAATCAAACTTTAGTATCTTTTGAGGCAAGCCCATAATCAGTGATTTTATATTATATATTATAACCCTTCTGTTATGACCATATATATATTAAAAATCAATGGGAGTTTTGCTCTTCATTTTATCAGAGATACGATATTAGGAAATATTGTGAACTGTAGCTAACTACATTCAGCAGGAGGATATTCTATCTGGTCAAAAGTACACTTCTATTCTTGTCTCCGTTCTCAGTTTTACTCAACACAAAGCAGTGGAACTAAAATTAAAGGTCCCCTCCATGTTGTTATTGAAAGTCTCGAATTTTTAAAACATATAATTTGGTATTTTGAAAATACATTACAACAAGACAAAGTTTGTTGAACCTGACCCTGCTAGCAAAATGCATAAATAAATAGATTAAAAGCAAAAAAAAAAATAATTAATCATTTTCCGTGTAACGATGCCTTTTGGTGGAAAAAAAGTTGTTTGCAAAGATCCAAGTTGTGTTCTTCCTTGCTATTAAGCAAGGACACAAGCCAGGCAGCGATTTTTTTCCCTTCCCTTTTTAATTAAAAAGAGATTGCCTTTGGACACTAGGGAGGGAAGCAGCTTGACATTCGCCTTTAAAAGAAAAGGACCAAGCTGAGATGTTTAGAGGCGATATTACAAATATTTTTTCCCCCCAGTGAATAAGACCTGAACTAGTGGGGGATTTTTAAAAGAAGTCATTAACTCCTTTTATATAGTTATAATATGTTCTATAATCTTTCTAATTAAAAAGACATCTCCTAAATACTAAAAACAAAGAAAAATAAAATAAAAATGAAAATAAGTCTTTCTTTTTTTTTAAAGTGGTATGGACTTAAATATAATTCCATTTGTTTTCTCAGATTTGTTTGCCATTCTGTCCTTTAGCATCCCTCAATTACAGGTTTCTTTCTCCTTACATCTGGTCTACCTCAACTTTGCTTTCTGTGTTACGTTCTTCTAATAGTCTTGATCTGCACACCTCTTTAGCTGCTGTTCCGTTTCTCCACTCCTCTGGGTTCTCTCTCACTCACTCTTGCTCCACCATATCCTTCGTTGCTACACATCAAGAGAACCCAATCCTACTCACACAGATAGCCCAGTTGACTTGTGCACTCGTATACGAGAGGCACAATTAAACCCTAAATATCATGCCTAAAGAAATATGTGGATCTTAACTCGTTCATACTACCGGCTATCTGCACTCAGATGCCACCCACTGCTTGGAGATTCCACCATATTGCACCTTAAGTCGGCAGGCAATCAAGCCTTTGCTGTTGCAGGCCTGTCACGGAGCAACTCGCTCCCTTCAGATATTCACCTCACCCTCCTCACCTTCAAAAAGCATTTGAAGATTCTTCTATTCTCCAGGTGCTTTTAGAAGATCCACTGCTGGTCCTCCTTAACGTATTTTTCTCCCCTTTTAAAATGGATTTAATAAGAATTTTTAGTGGTTTTATGGTGGTTTATGGTATTACTGCATTAATGTTGTGAAGTGCCATGAGCACCATTTGGCAAAGGGTCGCAATACAAGTGAAATTTATTATTATTCTAAAAGGACTGAAACCCCATTGTAAATTAGGCCCCATTTCTCCTAGTCTGACTCATAGGCATAATCCATTTTTTGTTCTCATACTTTAAGATTTCAGAATCAACCTCACTGCAGGATATGGGGCTAAAGCCAAAGACTCCGAACTAAAACCTACAACCTCACGGGACAGTGCATTCCAGTGTATGATATTTGATAGCAACCAAGACATGCAAAGTCTATCTGGCATCATGGAATTATAGCTAAGTCTCAAAATGGGGTCACGCGGGAACAAAGTTTGTGGACTTACTGGCCTAATCCTCAAAAGGAAGGTTATGTCATTACTGTGTAACAAAGAAAAGAAAGAAAGAAAATAAAAACCATTTCTTTAAGAAAAGAAAGTATAGTCCAATGAGCTCAGGGAGAAGTGACGCAATCTCCAGAATCCTGACTGTCTACTTTAGAAGAGAACAACAAGCCACCCTGTACAGACAGAAGTAAGCAGGAAGCTGCTGCCTAACACAGGTTGCATGAAAATGGAAACCCTGGTTCTGAAACACCCAAGACATCTGCATTTGAAAAATAGAGATAAACCACACTTTGATACTGGAAGCAGTGAAATGCTTAAATTCTACTTGGAAAAGAGCTTTAAGAGGATGGAAAATGATGAGTTGGCAGCGATCTACTTTGTGAAATTGTTTGGGCAGGCCAAGCCTCAAAGCACTTTACCAGCCCAAGTCCTATCACAATGAATAGGGATTGTGCAAACCGAGGACTTTAAGCTCAACGTATTCATTTAGGAAACAGATCTGTCAGTAGATCAGTTTCTCCTCCTCCCTTCCTAATATTTTCCATATACCTGCCAAAGAGGAATTGAATTCAAACCAGCAATTGAAACTACATGAGGCATCGCCCAGACACTCAATACACCATGAAGCAGCACCACCACCACAGGGGACATCTTTAGACAAAGGGTGTTCTTAAACCAACACAGCGATGTGAGGGCGGAGAGGGTGGGTCCGTGGCTGCTGAGCGGCACTGACACAGATCACCCACGCAGGTAGAGTACGTGAGGAAGGAATCAAACGGGTGGCTCCCAGCATAGCTACCCCATCCACAGAGGCAAACAGCCATGTAGTCCCTCTGCCACAGACCATGGGGGAGGGGGAAACCATGCCAGGCTGGCCTTTGCAATGGACATATTCCCAGCACGAGCACTGGGGAACCCGGGCTCCCCAGCACTCACAACCAGTTCTTGTGACTTGCAAAAGCCATGTCCCCCGCCCACAGTGTCTATCAGCGGTGGACTGGTGTACCCGTATGACTTGTCCACCCAGCTCATACGGGCAGGGGCTCTGCAACCACCTATTGTCGGCGCACCCCAATGAGACACAGAGACATTGCTTGGCTTAAAACTGGCCGCACTCTTTATTTATTCAAGTTCAACGAGGCCGGTGGGTAA
Source organism: Sphenodon punctatus (assembly GCA_003113815.1). Classification (NCBI taxonomy): domain Eukaryota; kingdom Metazoa; phylum Chordata; class Lepidosauria; order Sphenodontia; family Sphenodontidae; genus Sphenodon; species Sphenodon punctatus. The sequence goes on from QEPC01008901.1 coordinate 424,459, forward strand.
TTGCACAGGCAATTTGGATCCAGTATGCTATCTAGCTAATCAACTTATTAACATAGATGCCGATGTGGATGTGCCCTCCAGCGTCAGCATCGTTAACCCTCAACCTCCCCCCTTCGACAGCACTCTGGCTCTGGCCGAAGAAGGCGGACAGGCCCAACTCTGGGCGTGAATAAGGAGGTTGGTGCTCACAGGCCAGCGGACAGCGCATGTCTTTCTGGCCTTACCTGACACGCCTCCCAAGGGTCATGACCAGTGTGTGCTGTGCCCACATCACTCTGGGTATCACATCCCCATCTCTTAAGGAGATGACTCTTCCTATGCTATTCCTTTCCTATTTAGCCTAAAATAGCATACTGGATCCCTGCAGAGTGCGACAATTAATTACCCCTGTCTTTTCTTTAACTCAATTGGCCAATCCAATCATTCCTTCAATATTAACGTACAAATTACCCTATTTAACATGCAGTATCTTGATTTCTAATCACAACATAATTGGAGCCAATAATGAATCATAGTCCAATTCTTAGTAACTGATAAACAATCATGACTGAATTTTGCTCTAATCATCCTATTTAAGCCTACTCTGCACTGTGAAGGAGGTGAAATGTGCGGTCCTTTCTAAGCAGGCTACCTGCCAAAATTCCTCCTTGATCCCCTAATGGCAACCACTGAAGACCACAGTGCTAGAGGTGAGGTGGGTGGGGGTGATCCGGTCTCTACCCACCGCCGAATGCCATTCACGCGGCCACAGAGTGACTCCGCCCTTCCTTCAATCTCAAGGCGCGCTGAAATGCATACGCGCCTCTTCCTGGTTGCCATGGCAACACACTCACAGGCCAAGGAGCATTCTACCATGCTCCCTGCCCTGGCCCTTTTTATTCTGTGCCTCCTTACTACCGGGGGCTCAACAAATTCCCTGTCGCCGCCATTGCGGCATCGAAGGGGACTTGTCATTGTCTCAGAGGGTGATCTGCAGCAGTGCCCATTCAGCAGCCACAGACCCCTCCCTCTTGTCCTTCTCTCTAGCCCCCCCTTGAGGAAATCACCTTCCTGCTCTCCAATTCCAACCCTTCCACTTCTCCCCTTGACTCTATCCCCTCACCTCCTGACCTCTATCGCACCCACCGTCTCCCCATTCCTCCTGCACAGTCAATCTCTCCCTCTCTACCAGCAACTTTCCCTCTACCTTCAAACATGCCACTGTTTCTCCTATCCTCAAGAAACCTACTCTTGATCGTTCCAATCACCATCCCATCTCTCTCCTCCCTTTTGTCTCTAAGCTCCTGGAACATGCTGTGTACACCCATTACCTTGACTTCGTCTCTGCCAACTCCTACCTTGACCCTCTCCAATCTGGCTTCCACCCCCTCCACTCTACCGAGACTGCTCTTGCTAAAATAACTAATGACCTTCTCTTAGCAAAATCCAATTGCCTCTACTCTATCCTTGCCCTCCTCGATCTCTCTACTGCTTCTGACACAGTCGACCACTTTCTCTTACTTGACTCCCTCCACTCCCTTGGTTTTCATGGCTCAGTCCTCAGCTGGTTCTGTTCCTACCTCTCTGACCGATCCTTCAATGCGTCTCTACTTCTCTCCATCTCAGTTGAAGTTCCCCAAGACTCTGTCCTTGGCCCTCTTCTCCCTATACACTCTGTCCCTAGACAAACTCATCGAATCTCATGGCTTCCATTACCAACTCTATCTCTCCACCACCACCCCTCTTTCCCTCTATCCAGTCTCGCCTCACCAACTGCCTCTCTGAGCTGACAATGAGACATCCAGGCAGAAATGTCAAACGTAACATGGCTAAAACCGAACTCAGCTCCCCCCCCCAACACCCAAATCCTTCCTCTCTCTCTCCTTCTCTGTCTTCGTTGATAGGGTCAGCATCCAGCCCGTCCCTCAGGCATGTAGCCTAGGTTTCATCTTTGACTCCTCCCTCTCCTTTAAACCTCAGATCGATTCTGTTGCCAAATCCTGTCGCTTCCCTCTGCACAACATTGCTAAGATCTGTCCTTTCCTCACTGTTTCCTCTGCTAAAACCCTTGTCCATGCCCTGGTCATCTCTCGCCTCGACTATTGCAACCTCCTTCTCACTGGCCTTCCTCGCTCCTCTCATTTCTGTTCATAACTCTGCTGCCAAGGTCAACCACCTTGCCCGCCGCTTTGACCATGTACAGTCCCTCCTCCCCTCTCTCCACTGGCTCCCTCTTTCTGAACGCATTCTGCACAAACTCCTGGTTTTTACCTACAAGGCAGTTCATGGCCTTGCTCCCCACTATTTCTCAGCACTCATTTCCCGCTCCACTCCTCCTCTGCCACCACCCTCACCTGCTCACAGCTCCCCTGCTCCTCAAAATGCATCTGCACCTTTTCCCCGGTAGCCCCCCCATGTCTGAAACTCCCTCCCTGAACACATCTGCTCAACTTCCTCCCTTCAAATTCCTCCTCAAAACCCACCTCTTCCATCAAGCTTTCCCTGGCTCCTTGTTCCCCTACCCCCCTTACTGACTTATCCTGAATCACTGTATCTTGTGTAACATTAAATTACTAACTACACCTTTGTAATTAAGCCAAGCACGTGCACCTGAGACCTCATGAGTTCGTGTACATATCATTGTCTCTTCCTCCGTTCCCTCCCCCCAGTCTCCCCTTCTCCCTTGTCTCTCTGTTCCCCGCCCCCCTTGTCTCTTAGATTGTAAGCCCCCTGGGGCAGAGACCATGTCTCTTTCTTACAATTGTAAAGTTCCAGGTACATAGCTGGTGCTATATAAATGCTTAAATAATAATAATTGTCATGGAGTTATTTGACTTGGCCTCCATGAAGCACTCCAGATTTCCTGGCAGTGGTCTGTGGCTCCCGAGTGGGTGCTTCGTGACTCACAGGAGCACACATCCCTCGCTCCACCTTCAGACATGCAGTGGGCTCTGTGGCTCCCGAGTGACCATGTGGGTCTAAAAACACCTACTGATCAGTTTAGATTAAAGCAGCACATAAAAATCACCCAAAATTATCCCAAAACTAGAGTATTTTTGGCCACTGCTGTAGTACTACATACAGCTTCCAATATTTTTACTGTATAAATTGAGGATAACAACCATTAAAGACAAAATTCTATGTTACATGATCACAGGGGCTTATGCAAACTTGTTTCAGCAGAGTTACAACAATGTTCAATTTTTTACACATACAGTGATGCAGCAACTGGAGCTCATTCGAGGTTGGATTTCACCCAGAAGCATAAATTACAATTATGACAGAATAGGCAGGGCATGAAATTTCAGATCGTACTCCAAGAGCAAAAATAAAATAAAATAATAATAATATTTTAAAAAATCAATTGCCAGACTTTATCCTGATATTAAACTGTTCTTGCCCCACTACACCCCTGACCCTGTTGTCTGCCTAAGTTTTCATCCAGGCACCTGCAAATCTCATGCCCAAAAGAATAGGAATGTAAAAACAAGGCTGATACTGGACTTTGTCCTTAACTGTCACGGTATCACACCTTAAGTAAAAATTATCAACTAATCTTCAGCCACTGACGGTATCACACCTTAAGTAAAAATTATCAACTAATCTTCAGCCACTGACTTCTCAGAATGAGTTATTGCCTTCAACATAAATCACTGAGAAATGGGCAGCTCCGTTTGGCAAGCACTTCACTCTAAAATACACCCTGCTACTGAATGTGTTATATCCCCAACCTTTTCGTTCACTGCTATTCTAAAATTATCTTATAAAGGGCCCTGCATATTCACAAGGCCTGATCATACCAATTTAGATATAACACCTGGTCAGTCCAACCTGTCTCAGCCAGGAATGGAGGGGTTCAGTGCCTGCTGTGACATTTTTATTGATTACTTCACAAATAAAGTTGCTCATATTCACCATGACCTTGGCGTGACCGTTTCTGGTGCAGAGTCAGAGCTGGGGGTTATGGAAGCCAAGTCTTGTATTTTTGGGGGGGATCAGTTCCAGTTGTCACCCACCGATGCAAAGGAGGGGCTGGGGGCTGTGCAAGCTACAAGTTGTGAATTAGACCCATGCCCGTCCTGGTTGGTGAAAGCCAGCTGGGAGACACTGGGGCCGTTCCTGGCTGGGGTGATCAACACCACCCTTCAGGAGGGCAGAGTGCCGAGCTGCCTTAAGGCAGAGATTGTCCAGCCTCTGTTTAAGAAGTCATCATTGGACGTTGATTCCCCTGCTAGCTATCAGCTTGTCCTTAATAGGGAAGGTTATTGAACGGGCGGTGGCTCATCAGCTCCAGGCACATCTGGATGCTATCGGATTCCTGGACCCTTTGCAGTCTGGTTTTCGTCCTGGGCATGGCACAGAGACTGCATTTGTAGCCTTGGTCAATGACCTTCGCCTGGAGTTGGACTGGGGAAATTCTACCCTGTTGATTTTATTAGATCTTTCAGCAGCTTTTGATACTGGTGATCATGCGGTGTTGTTGACTAATCTGCAGGATGCCGTTGGAGTTCAGGAGTGCTCGAGTGGTTCTGCTCTTTCTTGGCTGGGAGGTCTCATCAGGTAGCCTTGGGTCAGAGGACACGTCATGACCAGGAGAAGGATTTGGTCTAGCCAGGGGAGAGAGGCTGACAGGGCCTGGCATACTCGTTTGGCCAGTGCCACCGACCTCCTCAGCCATGGCAGCAACTCCAATCGGGGCCTGCCCACCCGCCTTCCCCACAGCCATGTGGCCAGCTCTCCGCTGTGTGCCTGCCACAGGGCAGTGCGGGGATCGAGCCTCTCCTATTTTTGTGTGGAGACACCCCTACTGTTTTAGGATTTATCCAGTCTAGAGAAATGTGCACCGCTGCCAGAGCACCGATGTACTTAGACCACTGCAAGCCCTGTTGATACACTGCATATCTACAACAGAGGTGACATCCTGGCTCTATGAAGTCTTGGCCCCTTTGCCACCAACAGAGCTACAATACAACACCAGGAATTTGTACCGATGTAACTACACCAGAGATGAATCTGGCTTAACATTTCTAGTGACAGGTTTCTTTGGAGCTATATGGATTAGCTTACAGAGATGAAAATTATATTTATAACATGCAAGATTAAGAGTTATCAATTTCAGGCTGCCTCATGATCAAGTTATGTTTCAAGAGTACAAAACAAAATTAGATGGTTCCAACATCTGAGACACTGCTTATATCAGATAAGTACTATCTACAATGCTACCAAGTACATTAATCAATACATTAGAATGTGAACCTGACCAGCCTGACAGGACATGCTTTATGACCCCAATGAGAGTCTGTCAATCACACAAAGATATATGCATACCCACTACTATATCGCCTACAGAACATCCAGGCAGTACACTTAAAATGGAAAGCCAAAGCCTGAACTTCTGCCAATCAAATCTCAATTGCTGCATTCATTAATGTCATATGATTGTGCTAGTAACATCCCACATACAAGCCAACGTCGCTCTGTCTGAGTCTGCAGGAGGCAGAGAAATCCAGCACCTGTACTGCTGCTCAGTGCTTTTGCAACAGATGAAACTGACAAGGCTGAATGTTCCTACTGCTTCCGCACAGCATGTCAATCTCAATCAATCCCACACTGCTGCTTGACCAAGCTGTGCTGCTGCTACAGAGACAACCCTCCCCAGGGCTATCCTTAGAACTTGCTGGGACCCAGGGCAAAAGTAAAGTGTGGGGGGTTCCAATGGCCAAGTCCTCCACAGCTCCAGCCCTTTAACCCCTTCTTGCACGGCCCTACTCCCCACCCCCAACCCTAGTAGGGGAGCAGAGCAGAGGTGAGCCAGGCTCTCACAGGAAGCAGTCACCCTGGGCAGGCTGAGAGTCATAGGCAGAAAGAGGGTCCCACAGAAACAGCCCATCCTGTGGCCTCAAGAGGACTGGTTCAGAGATTACCAGGACTGGTCTCCCAGTAGGGTCCCCTCAGACCACAGGGCTGGTCCTCCTTCACCCAACCACCACCCTAAAACATCTCAAAATACGGAAGGGTAGAAGCCAGAGGTATCGATGAGGAAGCTCAATGGGCAGAGGAGGAGAGACTGATGGGCCAAAAACACCATTTCTGCTTCTTTCCAGTAGCCAGAGAAAGGAGCTTGGTTTCAAATTTACCAGACACCTAGGCTGACATGAAAGAGGATCCAAGTAGGGTTCAAGGATTCCACCCTCAGAGGAATCCTTCTCTATGTTCTGGGGTCAAAAAGGAAGATTTAGCAATGAGCAGTTTTAGCAAGGCTAAGCTTATCTTCAGCATCAGCTTCCCTACAGGAGGTTTAGTCATTTGGATGACAGGTGTCTGGTACTTTTGTTAAACCCATGGAGGTACAGCTGATTACATGGATCATGTATTAAATGGCTCTCAACTCAGGTATTTCCTAGCAGTTAACACTGGCTTGAAAAGCTGAGGGCAGAAAGGAAATCCAGCTGATCATTAACTGTTCAGAAGTGCCCAACTCTACAAGTCATTGATCCAGGAATATATTTTTTAAAATGCAAAAAGGAGGAGGAGGGAGGGGAATCCCTTTTTCTCTGTTTGCAAATTCAGCTGCTTGTTACCATGCATATGGTAGCTATTGCCAGTATTGATCTTCCTAATAGCTCACACAGTAACCAAGAGGAAAGCAGGTCCCCATTCCGCTAAGTAGTTCTCCTGTTTGTTTTCCACATTAGCCACTGCCTGGGCTTCACAGGGTGCAGAGTATGTGAAAGCGCCTCTTCCCCCACTTCTGGAGCTAAGAGAACACACCTCCTCCCTTCTAGAAGGGCAAACCTCTAGGCAATCACATCTCACCTCAGTGTCTTGCCCTGCAATCTCTGAAAGGCAGGCAGGGAGAGAGGCAATTAATGTTCTTCCAGCCTTCCTCCCCCTCAATCTAGGGTGAGCTGCCAGGACAGAAGTGGTCTACTTTCAAGGAAGTATGCATATCCATTAATAAAAGCAGCTCCTAAACTTCTTGTCAATGTGTTACCTCCCCCGCCCAATTGAAACAAAAATACAAGCCCATTATTACTTATAATGTATACAGTGCCAGTAATCTGCCTAGCACCAAACCATCAAGATTCAAAACAGATCCCTGCCCCAAAAGGGTTACAATCTAGGACAGACAAAGGGCAGGGAGTGGTGTAACATTGGGAGAGATGAGATGTTCATGAAGGCAAGAAGTCACAGGTGCACATGGGAGGAAAGTGGGGACAGTAAAAAGAGCATCAGTGAGCAGTCTACAAGGGTGAGGAGCAGCAGCAAGGGAAATGGGAATCCCATGACCCAAGAGCTGAAAGGAGTACCCACAAAAACAGGCCTACCTGCCGGATTTACAGTACTCAACCCGCCACAGTTGGGTACTCATCAGTACCTAATTAGTGTTAGACAGGTTACCCCAAGTCTTGATTTACCAACTTCTGGTCCTAGAAGACTGATCTCCAATACTGATTTTTCGAGTAACTGTCCCAATTTTCACTATTTTCCCATACCAGTTTACTAATCGGTAAACGGTAAGTTGCTACAGTGATAAAATCAGTTTTCCAGGTAACTGGGTACCTGATCAGCCAATTTGGTACCTGAAATTGCAGGTACTGCCAACAGGTACCTGTTTGAGCTCTCTCCCAGACAGCAGCCAAAGCATACAAAGAATATCAAATATCAGTCAGGATCACAATCTCATTCACAGTTGATGTGAACCCATGACTTGGGCCGTTTTTAGACGAGCGCACGACCCGCTCACACATGGTTTCAAAAATACCGTGAGGCGAGATTACACGAGACGTCGCCAGGGATCACGCACATGGGAGGGGGACGCACATTCTTTTCCGGCCGCGAATCAGCAATCGAGGTAGGTAATTCATGGCTGGAAAAGAATGCGCGTCCCCCTCCCATGCGCGTGATCCCCGGCGGCATCTCATGTAAGCCCATCTCACGGTATTTTTGAAACCATGCGCGAGCGGGTCGCACACTTGTCTAAAAACAGCCTTGGAGTCCCAACCCATAGTTTGAAAACTCGGCCGTTAATAGGCCCTTTCCCCACAGACGCTCTAATACTGATAAAATGGGCCTTACATTTTATTATGCATGTTACAGGGGACCCATAGAGCATACCTGCAGCCCTGCCACATGTATAATAAAATGTAAGGCCCATTTTATCAGTGTTAGAGTGTCTATGGGAAAAGGGCCATAGATGTTGAGCATACCTGCAGCCCTGCCACATGTATAATAAAATGTAAGGCCCATTTTATCAGTGTTAGAGTGTCTATGGGAAAAGGGCCATAGATGTTACACCTCTATTGCTCTAGAGTTCTCCCCTAGAAAAGTTAACCAATAAGGCAACAGTTCCCAAACCTTTTGCCTATGTGACTATTTTGAGACTTAACTATGATCTTGTGATCACCAGACATGCAGTGTATACAAGAGGCTATTTTTAAACAGGCGGGGGGAAGGGGGCACAGTGAAGCACCACTGCATGGGCTGTGAGTGAGGGGAGGGTGCAGACCCATCTACACCTACTTCTACATTGCTTCGTGTGCAGGGGATGGGTGGAGCTGGGTGTAGATGCATGGGTCACAGGAGCACACCCCCAGGCACTTCCACATTCAAACATGACACTCCCACACATGGACATTGGGTGTCCATGCATGGGGGCATCTTGTTTAAAAACAGCCAGAGTCACAACTTCACACACAAATGGCATGAGACAAATTTTGGAGACCTCTGTAACAAAAATTCCCATTCATCTCACTTCACAAAATAGGAACGTTTCCACAAATCAGTAAAATGCTTGTCTGGAAAACATGAAGGGTGTGATAGCATAAAGCAAAAAGAGGTATCTATTAAGCAACTAATACATGCTTGCTTAATTATTATTTTTTATATTTAAAAACTTTCCTCTCAGAGGAAATTACAACACAAGGTCCCAGTTCTGCAAAGACTTGCCCATATGTGCTATGCTTAACCTGACCTGCCTATGTTTTTACAGCACAGACCCCAAACTTTTGTCAAAGTTTCAGATACTACCAGTCCCTGCAAGTGACTGCAAGTCACTGGTTAAAAAAAACAACTTGCTGGGGCTGGAAGAATTAAAATTTCCATACCTGTGAAAATCAGTACAGTGTTTCTAGTTTCTTAATACCACTTCATTTTACAACAGGAGCTTTGTCCCATTCAGAGCTTTACTGGTGAAAACCTCAATTTTTACAGCATTTATTTATTTTGTTACGCTGCACCCATAATCATAAATTTATACCAGAGTTATACAGAAAAGTGGGAGAAATGAATTTTATTGCCTACACTCCAGAGATTGCAAAACTGTGACTCATGACAAGGTCATGATCACAACCGATACGCTTTGCATGTCCGTCTAGGATTCCAAACAATAGCAATTATATTTTAATACTCCAAAATGTGGTCACACCGGGAAATTTTTTGAGAGCCACTGGCCCACCCACACCACTCCAATTTTATCTAGGAGACTTATGGCACAACACACAACTTTAGTGACAGAGCCCTACCTAATGAGAAGTGCGCCCTGGTAGTTGTTTGGAAAAGTTAACTCCTTCCTGCTGCCATTTTTTTTAAAAAAAAAATTAGTGCCGATGACTCGGTTCCTGCCTAGCAGCAGACTTCTTTATTCCTCCCCCAAATAGGAGCCTGTAACTACTCCTATCAGGCCAGCATCTGCCTCACAATTTCATCTGGGCTCACTGTTCCCCTTTCATTATTAAATAGCAGCTAGTTAGCAAGAGAGGGAATTTGCTAAATTACTTACTGGCTGCCCCCTGAACAGTCCTCTAAGCAGCACAGCCCTGCCCTCCTGTAACCCTCAATGATCCACGCCTATCTCCAACACTCCCCCTCCTCGCTCTGTTGCTGGCAACTTAAAAGCAAAGCAACTTTGCAAACAAGGCTCCTCAGAGAGTCACTCACTCAGGAGGCGGCAATCTGCTGGCAAGGGGCCGGTCAGGCTGTTGCTGGCTGTCACGCTGGGGCTGGCTCAGCAGTCCAAGCCGATGCTTGCTTTCCAGCGCCTGGGATGGGACGGAGTGACTGCAGCATCCAGCCCCTGCACCCTCTCCCCAGCGCGCGGCAGCGGCCCAGGGGCTCCCCAAGTGCTAGGAAACGCGGAAGTCCAAGGAGGCCGGCTCGGAGCCGCCCTATTAACTGGCATCGCCTTCGCCCAATAGAACGGGAAAGCCCCAACCGGGGGGGAGGAAGCTAGCTCCTTATCGCCCCAGTGGCGCCGAGCTCCAGCTTGCAAAGAGCAACCTGCTTGCCAGCCAAGCGGCCGCTGCCCCGAGAGAACTGCAGGCGACTAGATCCAGGCTAGGGATCCTGCACTGGGAGGGACCGCGCCATTAGGCCTAGATGCAGCCCGATGCTGGGGTTGCTAACACAGCCATCCATTCCCTCCCCGCCTCCATCGGCCTAGCTTTGTTCACAGGCGTTGCCTGCTGCTGCTCTGCCCAGCTACCACACAGTCTAGGGCAGCTCTGTGGAGAGAGCGAAGCATCTCCCGCTTACCTACCTACCTCGCTTGCTCCCCGGGATCCGGCTTTTCCTGCTGCCCGCCTCCGCTCAGCACCTACTCAACATGCTTCCCAGGCAGCACGAGGCGTGTCTTCCTCCAAGCACAGAAAAGTAACCTGCTGCTGCAAAGGAGCGACGGGTCCCATCTCTCACCCCCTCCCCGCGCGCTGCGTCCTTGAGGCGTGTCTCCAGCCTCTTGGCAACGGCAGCAGTTCCCATCCGAGGAGGCTACGGGAACCCGATCCCCCCCATCCCCTCTCGCGGGCACACACGTGTTAGTGCAGAGATGCACTAAATTGGAAGTTGGGAGCAGAGTGTGGGGGCGATCGCCTCTCCCTGTGACATTCCGAGATAGTAAACAACTCCCTGACCTCTGGGTTGGATTTCCAAAAGTTTTGCAAAGCAAGTAGCACACTGATTTGGAAGAGATCACTGTCCCGAGGAACTGGAGGTAGAGGGACACTCTTTAAAGGGATGGAGAGAGGGAATCGTTACGGTTAGATCTGCAGTCCCTCAGACCTAGATTTTGAATTTCCACTGGACCAGTCCTCCTTAATATCAACCATAGAGTTTTAAAAAATCATGAGCCCTTCCTCCAAATAGTTAGATTGGTATTAATAATTTGTATAGAACTTTGTTCAGAGTGCTTTACAGTCCTTACCTAGTTCATCCTCACACTAACCCTGTGAGGTAGGTCATTATTTTCCCAATTTTACAGATGGGAAATTCAGGCTGAGAGATAGAGACTTGCCTAAAGTCCCCCTTGGCTAAAATGGAATTTAAACTCTTGTCACCCAGATCCAAACCTAACATTTGATTGACTAGGATATACTACTGAAAACATGACTTTTGTTTTGTTTTAAAGAAACTGGCATTTTAATTTTCCTTCAGATTTCTGAGCCTTTTAGTTGCCCTGGGGTCATATTTTCAAGCATTTCTTTGCAATTGGTCATCACAGCTAGATACCTGCACATAGACAATGAAAAAGAAAACGTGATTATCGCATAATAACATGGCTCCAGGAACTGGAATGTCAAGTACAACATCAGCTGTCACAAGAATCTAGATAAAAACATGAGTGTACAAGTGCTCTTCCAGGACATATGAATTAAGTGCCACACATTTCAGCGTGTGGGAGGGGACTTTTGGTTGAAATCCTCAGAACCAGAAAAACTGTCACACTGGACCAGACCAATAGTGCATTTAGACTAATAATAGCCTGTCTCTAAAAGTGGCACTGGATGCTTCAGAGGTAGGGTGTACAGCCACTCCATTGAGGTCCCTGCTGTGCATATTGCCATTATGTCTGCTCTGTACATGTCCGCCAAGCATACAGCACTTGTTTGCCACTCATTTGGTAATCATGATCATCATCGCTGTCAACTCATGACAGACATTTTGCATGTAGGTAATGTTATGTATCATGCCTGCTGTGCATTGGAGGTCATCCAGATAACCATAGACACGTGTTTTCAGGGCGAGACATGCCTGGCCAGTCTGTTTTCTGAACGTCTCCATGGTGGTGCTAAACATCCATGCAAGTGGGGGAGGGGGGTTAAAAATACATGCCATTAGAAAAACTCAGTTTGCTTACTGGCCACTGGTCTTCACTTGAGGGGGAATCCTTTCCACCCTGCCAGATGCTCAAAATTCTGATTGGGTCTTGCCAGTGACTAAATCACCAATCCCATAGCCAACAACAGAGCCAGACATCTCCTACGCCATAAGAATCATTGACCCCACACACCCAGATGACAGAGCAATCTGCAGCAACGAGCCACCAATCTGCGGCCCAACCTCCCACCCAGAAACCACCCATACCATTTGGATAATCCCCAAAATAACCCCCAGAATAATCCCCTGGGTGCTCCATTGTGGTGCTGAGCCTCCTTGTAGCATGATTTCCAGTACCAACAGGGCATCAGGAAATGAGCACTTTGCCACTCCAGTGCCCCCAGATGCGTATGCACACACAACACTCTGCACTGCCAACTGGAATAACTGATACTTTGTTTTTAATTGGTTCATAGTTTCTTTATTATGAGCATGCGTGTTGGACGAGTGTTGCCTGATGGAAGTAAATTTACCCTGGCAAAACAAAATTATGTGTAAAGGGGAAAATTTCAGAAAATCCCATGAATTTCAGGGAAATTTTGGGTGGTCTGCAGGGGTCTCAGTTGTCCTTTGCTTTGTGAGACCCCTCAGATTTTGCCCCGTTTTACCAGTCTCTCTATAGGGTGTTTTTAGACACACCTTTCTCCTGGATGTTTGCTGTAACATCCAGAACTTTCTGTGCGTCTAAATCACTCATCCAGATCTTAAACATCCAGATCTTTGAACTTCTGTGTGAAACCTCTCCCAGAACTTTTGTGTGTAAAAGGTTCTCCTGGTAAACTGCTTTGCTCCAGGCAGCTGTGGTCACTTGGTTTCCATGGCAGCCTGTCACGTCTACAGCTGCGGCTACTTTAGGCTGCCTCAGGGCAGTATTTGTGTGAAGAACGCATCCAGGAACTGCGTCAGGGCAGCGTGTGTGTGAAAAATGAATCCAGAACTTACTTGTGGACTTGTAAACCCAGAAGATTGAAACATCCAGAACTTTAACACGTGTCTAAAAATGCCCTATGCACCCAGAAGTGATGAACCTTGTCATGGCATAGGCCAACCAGTAGGGGGTGCAGAGGAAGGCTCTAAATGCTCCGCTGCTTGGCCCATCACTGTTTAGCCCATGCCAAGACCTGGAGGCTCATCAAAGGGCAAAGGCAGAGAATACAATTAGAATATACAACACAGGTACAAGAGAGTAAGCATGGAAGGACAACTGGGGTTACAGCTGGTCACACCAAGTTTCAGGGAGGGAACAAATGTTGGCAAACCCGATCTTTGGGGTGCCTTTGTGGTTAGTCATCCCAGGAGGCGGCTGCCATGGTGGGGGTAGATCGCAACATTAGTTTTCAAAATCACCTTTGACAGCTATGAATACAGTCTAAAGTTGCACCAGTTCTGTGTAACAGTCAATGGTCCATACAAAGAAGTTCTGAACACGTCTTTGGGACAAGAGCATTGGACCATTGTGCGTAGAGGGAGTTCATGGGATTGTCCCAACATCCTCCAAGGGACACCTATCCTAGTCATTGTCCTGACTTCTCTTTACCATCACCTCCTGTTCTTCAAAGGGATCCGACAGCTTTCTCAGTGGTGGCCTCTTCCTGAAATGAAAGTTGAGGGAATCAAGGTAAGTTGATGTTTCCCAAAATGTAACCACACCGCCACAGCCAGTTTTCAAGAAAATGGGTGCTTTTACACCGTGAGTACAGTTCAACAGTGGAATGAGCTACCTAGGGAACTTGTGGAGTCTTCTTCCCTGGAGGTTTGCAAGAAACGACTGGACAGACATCTGTCAGGGTGTGGCAGGGTCCCACTTCTGTGGGTAAGTGCTCAAAGGGTCTGGCCCAAAGAAAACCAAGAGTCAGGCATAAAGTCCTTACAGTTTGTTTATAAGCAAAGTCCAAGGCTAGTCACCAGACCTCTGGCCCATCTTGCATAAAATATCAATATCACCAGATCTAGCCCAGCCACAGTCCTTTGACTAGCTAGTAGCACTAACATGTCCCCTTCGACGCCGAAATGGCGGCAAAGGGGTATTTAGCGAGCCCCCCCCCCCTTCGGGGAATGAGCGCAGAGGAGGGGGAAGAGTTCTGAAGCCGCTGCTGGTGAGCGTGCTAGAACGATCACCAGCGCCACGCCCCTGTTGCCGAGCAGAAGAGCGCAGGAAAGCAAGCACTGGAGACGTGACCACTCCCACTTTAGGCTGGGAGGGGTCATGAGGGCCGTTGAGCCGGCATTTGGCTACGCACGAGGAGAGAGTCAGTATCAGAGCTTCCTTCAGGACCTTCCAGATTAACCTTTGATAAGAATGATCACTCCTCAGTGATCAGGAGTAGACTACCCCTCTTGTTGGGGCTGGCTTTCTTCTACGCTTCAAGCCACCCCCACCAACTTCCACTTCCTGCCTGGTGTCCATTTTAGGTGTTCCTTCATGACAGGTGCCACCTTGTGGCATCACTCTGCCATATAGGGATACTTTAACTATAGGATATTCTACCACAGGGCAGAGAGTTGGACTAGATAACCCTTGAGTCCCCATCAACAGTTCCATGATATCCATTTTATTTTCTGTCTCTTTCCTAATAATTCCTATAATTCTGTTTGCCTCTTTGACTGCTGCTGTTTTTAACCAAAAGCTTGTCTGTTTCTGTGACTGGAAATAGCTCCTGACCAAAATTCTAGGGTTGCAGTCATCAAACTGCTCTGCCAGCACATGCTCCATTCATTTCAGCACAGCACCTTAAGCTCTCAAAGGAACTTTCACTGCAGCCAAATTTCATTTTGGCTCTAATTTTGAGGATTCAAATATTTAAATGGTTCCTTGGAAGTATCATGCAATAAAATTCCTAGTGGCTGCACCCAGAGCCCCTGGTGGCAACAGGTGAATCACTAGCTTTAAGGATCAGACTGGTAAATCTTAAAACGTAGGAGGTAGGGGGATGAGCTAGAGAAAAGGCTTTAAAATCCGTATCCCAAAGCTTACCTTGTATAAAGCAGCAAACGCAAAACACTAATTCACCTTTGTCTTTGTGGATACTTTCACCTGGTATTGTTCCCTATCAGCCAGCATGGGGAACCCTGCCCCAGAATTTGTCAAAGCAGGGAACCGACCCCTACTCTCCAGCTAACAACCCAATCACGGGACAAACCTACCCCTCTACAGCTGAGTATAAAACAAGAGTTCTTGTCATGTAGGCCGCTTTCACACGAAACGGGGACTTGGGGGGAGGGGGGGCTGGAATGCCACAAAGAAACAAAAACCCGGCCCTGGAATGAAATCGTGGTGGAAATGGGCTAATCACATTAAAAAAACCACGCACACGAGTGGGACTTCATGTGATCCCCCTGCAGTGATTTTGGCACATGACAGTGTTCCTCCCCCCCCCCCCCCACCCCAATTTCATGCACAAGTGGCCTTAACCTATGTGATGTCCAGCATAAGTGGTGGGGCAGAAAAGTCATTAACAAAAGACAAATAAACTATCATTTTTTCCCTGGCTTTTCTTTCCAACTCTGAAGCAGCTAATATTGGCCTTTTCCTGGTCTTTTGCATTTCAGGATGCACACTCCTAGGGTTCAGCCCCCCCTTTGAATTTAATTGCTGGGGCTGAACCCTGGCCAGTCCCACCACACCCCATAAATTAAGCCCTCCCCTAGGCATATAGTTTCATTTGCCTTCAAAGTTGCTTCCAACCACCCCTCTCTAAATGTTTGCCCTTGCATCGTTCTTAATTTGCATTTACTGTTATCTGCTTCTTCTTGGTTCTTAACAACATTATCAATTATTTTTAACCTAGAGGCTCCCTCCCAAGCCATTGCCTTTTTATATATACCTGTTCTGCATTTGTTCAGTCTATAGTTCTTCGTTGTTATATGCCTGAGGAAGTGCCCTGTGTAGTCTGGCAGCTTGTATATTTCTGCCAACAGTAGTTGGTCTCATAAAATAGATCACCATCGGAACTATTTTGTCTCCATCTCTTATAGTTTGTGAAGCACCTTGGAATCATTCTAAATAGAAGTACAACATACGTAGTGTTCAAGCAAGCAGCATTTGCAAGCTGTATATTTCAGGAAGTTTCCAAACCAACAAACTCACGATGGGAAGGAGCAGAGTTGTGTTCCTCTTCTAAAAGAGCAAATTCTTGATCAAATGGAACCTATTTAAGAAACTACCCTGACCAGGCAATCTCCAAAACCCTGAGGGCATCTTCCGAATTACAGTATACAGTCTCATCATCCCCTCCTTTCCGAAACATAATAAGATCTCTGTTGAGCAACCAGTTTTTAACCATGCTCTGGGGCCAGCCCTCTACCCATGTCACCAGCCTAAGCAAAGTAAATTTTGCCATCCATTTTCCCACACTCACAAGATATCACATCTAACATAGCCATGTCTTAAAACTCTTCTACTGAGAAGTCGAACCATTGCATAAATGTGACTAAATAAATAAATATGTGTATAAATACTAGGTATGCACATTCCACAACACAAAACACTAACAAACGAAGAACAAAGAAACTCCACTTAAACAAATTTTACATTTTGTGCCTTGTTGGCACCCATGCCCTCCGCCAACTCTGCAAGCCCCTTTGGGCATGCGCTTGAACATGTGCCCCTTGAACAAAGTCACTAGGCTTTGCCTGAGACCAGTAAGGCTATCTGCCTCTCCCAAGACGAGGAATGTCTCTAAATTCTTCTTAACAACCTAGCCTCGCCCTCAACCTCACAGTCACAAGGAGTCTCCCTAGCACTCACCATGGCCAGATATTATTATTATTATTTATTATTAAATAATTCGAATATTGTTCTAAATTAGGAGGAGGAGGGGCCGTAACTTCCCTCCTCCTCAAGGTGCTGGTGTGGATGTATCTGGCGATGAAGATGATGGACCATCTGGGGAACCTCCTGCGCAGAGTGGGAGACCCCACCCCCCACCCCTGTGATTCCTGGAGTTTGGAGACCTTTAGCCTCTTCCTCTCACTGCTTCTCTTCCCTTCTGGATATGAACAGCTGGCTGATCTTCTATGGCTTCTTGTACTTGGTGCTGTATGCCCCTGCGACAAAATCTCCTGCTTCTCTGGTCGCTGTGTCAGCAACACCACCTGTCTCTGTGACCAGGGCTGGGTGGGAGACTAGTGCCAGCACTGCCAGGGCAGGATCCAGTAAGTATGCCTCTTGTTAATCCTCTTTATTTCCTCCTTCTTCCAAGTTGGGCCGCTTTTATACGAGGCACTGAAAAGCGTCTACTGAGTCCCACGTTTAGAGAAAAGCCGCGCGGGGTGTGTTTACATGCTCCCTGCGCTGCCGGAAGTGGCGTGCTCCCTGTTGTCAGCAGCGGCAGCACCACTGCTGACAACGGGGAGCACGACACTTCTGGCAGCGCGGGGAGCATGTAAACACTCCCCGTGCGGCTTTTCTTTCAACGCGGGACTCAGGAGGCGCTTTTCAGCACCTCATAGAAAAGCGGCCCAAGTGCTCTTGGAAGGCACACATTAATACGGCACGTCTGGCTTCCTATAGCTATGCTTACCATCACACGTGAAGTATAATAATATATAATAATAAAGGTTAACACTCAACGAGATCTTTAGGAAGAAGAAATGGTGGTGGCAGTGATGCTTAATCTCTGAAATCTACCTGCAAAGAATGAATGTGCCATGGTGACTAAACTATATTTTCACTCCTAAAAATGGATTGAGGCACACTGACAGCATTGAGAGGCGTCTGCCTACACTGGAAGGCTTAATGCCCTGTGCATTGATTCTAAATGCATTTAAAAGGGAAGGTGTGTGACTTAGTGAATAGAGTACTAGTTTCTATGTCCTACGTCTAGAGTTCTGCTCTCATTTTAGCAAATGACTTACCATGTGACCTTGGGCAAGTCTGTGTTTCTTGTTTTCCCAGAGGGAAATTACACTTTTAAAGGGGTTGGAGATTTCAAACTGAAAACCACTACAGAACAGCTAGCTCTGCCATAAAGAATGCCCATAATGTGCTTGTGATATGACCAGCATTTATCCATTTGTATACATACCATTTAGTTTGAATAAACCTCCCCCTTCTATCGTATTAACTCCCCTAATATATTTGTATGGTGTGATCATGTTTCCTCTCTACTGTGTTTTTATTATGTGGATGGCATCGGGAGTAGAGGCAGAAGGAGTGTGGCATGAGGACTAGGGATGGATATTCTGAGGAGCTTGGTGAGGATGGCAGATTTTCTGCTATGAAGGTAGCCAATGTCAGAGGCGTACAGGAAAGTTGGGAAGGGAAGGGGTGCCCAGACGCGCCACACACTCTCCACTGGCTCTGATAATACTCGAAGGGGGTCCCGGAGGCCCGTCAGGATAGTATGTGGGCCGTTCCTTGGGCTTGCGCACCTGGAACTTAGGCCCCTATCATCAT
>QEPC01008901.1:443087-459194 GCA_003113815.1 Sphenodon punctatus
GTGTTCATGTTCGTGTTCGTGTTCGGTTGTCCGAACAAGCCGAGTTCAGGCCGAACACCGAACTACCGAACCGCGTTCGCCCATCCCTACTGCCTGATGACTCTGCTGCTTGTGGAGATTTGTCAGAAATCTAAGTGATATTTTCTTAGATGGTTGAGGCCCAAAGTTGACAGGTGATGCCTGTTCTGTCCATGGTGAATTTTAGTCTTGAATAGGGTGAAATCCACATAAGTAGAACTTGCGTAGGCTGAATTTCTGGGATAAATCAACAATTTGTTTTTCCAGGTCAATAAGGAGGTATTGCTTCTTCATCCAGATAAGTAGAATTCTGAACCCTTTGAGTGTATTAATGATTTCTTGGTTAAAATACTGTAGTATATGCCCTGTCAGAGCGAGAGTCTTCATGTCAGGCAAGGGGTCCAGTCACAGCGGTACAGTGGGGCGGGGGTGGGGGGCAGTGAAGCCATGCTGGGCACCACGCTGTGGATACTATTACTGGAGCAGCTGGAGACAATGGGGAAGTTTGAGGGGGCAGTGAGGCCATGCCTGTGCTGGACACTGGACTGAGAAGTGAGTTTGAGGGAGCACTTGGGGGCAGTGAGTGAGGCCATGCTGGGGATATACCGAGGCAGTTAGGGGGCTGAGCTGCAAGTCATTTGTGTGTAGGTTATGGAGGTTGGAGGTTGAAAGTATCTGCTTTTAGCTTCTCAATGCAGCTCCCATAGATAGTATTGAGAACAGCTTTTCTGTTTGTTTGTTTTTTGTCTTTAAATAAAAATAAAACTTTCCCAAATAAATTATAGGGCACTCTAGAGTTTTTGTAAATATTATAAACCTTATCCTCTCATCATCTCGGTGAAGTAAGCAGTATTTCTATTCTCTATGGAATAGAGTGAGATTTTTCCAAAGTTCCTAAGTCATTTAGGAGCACAAATCCCAGCAATGGTCTTGAAACCCTACTTCTGTTATCAAGAAAGCGTACTGTACTCCACCCCTCTGAGACGAGAAAACAACTACTCTGAGCTGGAACCTTTAAACTGGGAGAAGACACTGTATTGTCTTTCAAGTAGGCCTAAGCATAAAAAATAAGAATCAGGCACTGCTATCTCTTAAAAGCTTAATGGTCTATCGTTGAACATTAACTGCATCTAGTATATTTTTGCCGAGTATTTTAAAGTGAGGAACCGAATTGTTTCAGAATTCTGTACATAGAATTCTATCCTGTGTGCATGATGCAAGTCAAACGGATCTTTTTAACGTTGAAGAGAAGGATTTACTAAACGTAAGTTTGGATCCTGTGGCAACTTACTGTGGTCAGTCACCTATTTGCAGTGACCATGCTTAATGTTTGGAAAAATTAACTGCATCACTGCTTGCTCTGTTTTTTTAAAGCAGGCTCGAGACCATCTTTCTTTGAGCCCTCAAGAGGAGAAATGGGACCAGTGGGAGAGAGACATTGGATGGGACCCTAGTAAGAAGGCTCTCTATCCTCCAGTGGCAGGACTTCATGCAGCAACAAGGGCCTTTTTTACATGAATGCCGCGGCAGGCCCGGTGGGTGGAGATAGGTGGGGGAGCACACCCGGCGGTGCCGAGCCGGGTGACGTTTACATGGACAGCGCTGTGGGAGGTTGTGGGACAGAAAGGGAGGGGCCGGCACACACCCAGTGGCCAAACACCCACCCCGGGAAACACCGAGCAAACACCCATGACAGTTACATGGACACACGAGACACCGAACGATGGGGAAGCCCCGTCCAGCACAGCAATGGCACAACATGGCCGACTGAGGGAAAATGAAGCACACAGCTCTGCCCACAAACCACCAGACCCCATGTGGGCGGGGTAGGAGGGAGCTGGGATGACAGGAGACACACAGTAGCAGACCCCAGCCATCCCCGTGACAGGCCCAGACAGCCAGGTGCCACGGCCCCCCCACCCCACCAGACACCGCCCATACACAACCGTACACACAACCACACAGGGAACGGCTGCATGGCCAAGAAGGCAGAAGCCCCCCAGCGGGGGGGAAGGGGCACAGGGGAGGGGGGCAGAGGTCCGATGCAGCAGGGGACCCCAACACACACACACACTGGCAGAGGACCCCCAGACACAATCCCACGGCCCCCGGACGAGGAGCCAGGAACCGGACACATGCAGTCATGCCGGCAGGAATGGAAACCCACAGCACAGCCGGTCTGGCAGGGAATGATGGGGGGGGGAGGGGAGAGACCCAGACCACACCAACTGGCAGCAAACCCACTGCAGGTATCCCCACATCANCCACCCCTGGTGCCTGGAAGTCTGCTCCTAGCTGAGTCAAATGACTTCCCCCTCCCTGCTACATTTGGCCTTCCAGTGACCTGACAGAAGACCATGTTTTAGCCACCCGAACACAACCGAACGCGATTCGAATTGAACGAACTGTTCGGCCATTTCGTTGTTCGGTGTTCGGTTCCGTTCGGTGTGTTCGCCATTTTCGTAGTTCGGTGTTCGGTTCCGTTCGGTGTGTTCGCCATTTCGTTGTTCGGTGTTCATTTACGTTCGGTGTGTTCATGTTCGTGTTCGTGTTCGGTTGTCCGAACAAGCCGAGTTCAGGCCGAACACCGAACTACCGAACCGCGTTCGCCCATCCCTACTGCCTGATGACTCTGCTGCTTGTGGAGATTTGTCAGAAATCTAAGTGATATTTTCTTAGATGGTTGAGGCCCAAAGTTGACAGGTGATGCCTGTTCTGTCCATGGTGAATTTTAGTCTTGAATAGGGTGAAATCCACATAAGTAGAACTTGCGTAGGCTGAATTTCTGGGATAAATCAACAATTTGTTTTTCCAGGTCAATAAGGAGGTATTGCTTCTTCATCCAGATAAGTAGAATTCTGAACCCTTTGAGTGTATTAATGATTTCTTGGTTAAAATACTGTAGTATATGCCCTGTCAGAGCGAGAGTCTTCATGTCAGGCAAGGGGTCCAGTCACAGCGGTACAGTGGGGCGGGGGTGGGGGGCAGTGAAGCCATGCTGGGCACCACGCTGTGGATACTATTACTGGAGCAGCTGGAGACAATGGGGAAGTTTGAGGGGGCAGTGAGGCCATGCCTGTGCTGGACACTGGACTGAGAAGTGAGTTTGAGGGAGCACTTGGGGGCAGTGAGTGAGGCCATGCTGGGGATATACCGAGGCAGTTAGGGGGCTGAGCTGCAAGTCATTTGTGTGTAGGTTATGGAGGTTGGAGGTTGAAAGTATCTGCTTTTAGCTTCTCAATGCAGCTCCCATAGATAGTATTGAGAACAGCTTTTCTGTTTGTTTGTTTTTTGTCTTTAAATAAAAATAAAACTTTCCCAAATAAATTATAGGGCACTCTAGAGTTTTTGTAAATATTATAAACCTTATCCTCTCATCATCTCGGTGAAGTAAGCAGTATTTCTATTCTCTATGGAATAGAGTGAGATTTTTCCAAAGTTCCTAAGTCATTTAGGAGCACAAATCCCAGCAATGGTCTTGAAACCCTACTTCTGTTATCAAGAAAGCGTACTGTACTCCACCCCTCTGAGACGAGAAAACAACTACTCTGAGCTGGAACCTTTAAACTGGGAGAAGACACTGTATTGTCTTTCAAGTAGGCCTAAGCATAAAAAATAAGAATCAGGCACTGCTATCTCTTAAAAGCTTAATGGTCTATCGTTGAACATTAACTGCATCTAGTATATTTTTGCCGAGTATTTTAAAGTGAGGAACCGAATTGTTTCAGAATTCTGTACATAGAATTCTATCCTGTGTGCATGATGCAAGTCAAACGGATCTTTTTAACGTTGAAGAGAAGGATTTACTAAACGTAAGTTTGGATCCTGTGGCAACTTACTGTGGTCAGTCACCTATTTGCAGTGACCATGCTTAATGTTTGGAAAAATTAACTGCATCACTGCTTGCTCTGTTTTTTTAAAGCAGGCTCGAGACCATCTTTCTTTGAGCCCTCAAGAGGAGAAATGGGACCAGTGGGAGAGAGACATTGGATGGGACCCTAGTAAGAAGGCTCTCTATCCTCCAGTGGCAGGACTTCATGCAGCAACAAGGGCCTTTTTTACATGAATGCCGCGGCAGGCCCGGTGGGTGGAGATAGGTGGGGGAGCACACCCGGCGGTGCCGAGCCGGGTGACGTTTACATGGACAGCGCTGTGGGAGGTTGTGGGACAGAAAGGGAGGGGCCGGCACACACCCAGTGGCCAAACACCCACCCCGGGAAACACCGAGCAAACACCCATGACAGTTACATGGACACACGAGACACCGAACGATGGGGAAGCCCCGTCCAGCACAGCAATGGCACAACATGGCCGACTGAGGGAAAATGAAGCACACAGCTCTGCCCACAAACCACCAGACCCCATGTGGGCGGGGTAGGAGGGAGCTGGGATGACAGGAGACACACAGTAGCAGACCCCAGCCATCCCCGTGACAGGCCCAGACAGCCAGGTGCCACGGCCCCCCCACCCCACCAGACACCGCCCATACACAACCGTACACACAACCACACAGGGAACGGCTGCATGGCCAAGAAGGCAGAAGCCCCCCAGCGGGGGGGAAGGGGCACAGGGGAGGGGGGCAGAGGTCCGATGCAGCAGGGGACCCCAACACACACACACACTGGCAGAGGACCCCCAGACACAATCCCACGGCCACCGGACGAGGAGCCAGGAACCGGACACATGCAGTCATGCCGGCAGGAATGGAAACCCACAGCACAGCCGGTCTGGCAGGGAATGATGGGGGGGGGAGGGGAGAGACCCAGACCACACCAACTGGCAGCAAACCCACTGCAGGTATCCCCACATCAACAACAGATCCATGCGGCCAACAGGGGGGCCCATGACAAACGCTGGGAGGGGGCAGGGCACCAGGACAGCAGCCAAGGGGATGCACCCCGGGCCCAAGGCACCAGGGCAGAAGAGAGGGGACAGAGACTGGGCCAGTGGGGGACAGAAGGGAACCAAGACAGGTGGCCGACTGACCACAAACAACCCAGGCCAGGGACAGCACGGGGACCCCCAAAGGATACAGCAGAGCAGCTGCACATATGCTGGGAGCCGGAGGGGATGCGGGCTAACTGGTCCCTGCCAGGCAATAGTGCCACAACGACCAAGAGGCGTCCACACAAGAGACTGGGCCACACGGAGGAAGAAGACACACACTCGGGGAAGGGGGCAAAGCAACTTTAATACAAGGGGGAAGAGCATGGAACACGGGAAAGGTCCAAGGGAGATGGGGTGGCAGCATGGAGCGTGGCTCCCTGGGGCGGGGCCCCGACCTCAATAGGGACGCCGGCCCTGTACCCGGCTCCAGAAATCCGCCTGGGCATGATCCGGGCAACGCTGGGAGGGGGCAGGGCACCAGGACAGCAGCCAAGGTGACGGACCCCCAACCCAAGGCACCAGGGCGGAAGGGGGGGGGACAGAGACTGGGCCGGTGGGGGACAGAAGGGAACCAAGACAGGCAGCCGACTGATCGCAAATAACCCAGGCCAGGTACAGCACGGGGACCCCCAAAGGATATGGCAGAGCAGCTGTACATATGCCAGAAGGGGGAGGGGGGCACGGGATAACTGGTCTCTGCCAGGCAACAGTACCACAACTACCAAGAGGCGCCCACACAAGAGACCAGGCGACACGAAGGAACAAGACACACAGCCTTGGAAGGGGGCAAAGCAACTTTAATACAAGGGGGAAGGGCATGGAACACAGGAAAGGGAGATGGGGCGGCAGCATGGAGAGCAGCTCCCTGAGGTGGGGCCCCGGCCTCAATAGGAATGCCGGCCCTGTACCTGGCTCCAGTGATCCGCCTGGGCATGCCACCAAGGCAGTAAGGATGGGCAAACGTGGTTCGGACGTTCGGGGTTCAGCCCAAACTCGGCTTGTTCGGATGACTGAACCCAAATCCGAACACGAACTGACCGAACTGAACTAAATTCCAAACGTCGAAATGACCGAACTGTTCGGTCAGTTCGGATTGCGTTCGGGTGAGTTCAGGTGGCAAAAAAAGGTTCACTGGAAGGTCAAACTTGACAGGGAGGGGTAGTCAGTAGGAGCAGAATTCCAGGCACCAGGGGTGGAGAGGCTTGCAAGAAACGAAACTATCTGCCTCCCCCCTTCCCAACACCTTCTGAGCTAGTCACTGTTCCTGAACAGTAGGCATTGAGTAGGATTTTTAGATTGCTTTAAGTTTCATTTCAGTTTTGTACAGAAATGAAACTGAAACCTTAAACTGAAACCTTGTGTTTGTGATTCCCCCCCCATCCCATATATATATATATATATATGTTAGAGATAGTAGACAGTTGTAAGAGTTAGCTTAGTGATAGTAGTTTTAGTGTTTGTAGGAGTAGGCCTGTGTACTTATTAGATAATCCATTTAGTTCATAGCATTTAGAATAGTTAATAGCAGTTAGATTTAGTGTAGATATATATATATAATATTAGATAAAAAAATTAAATTAAAAAAACCCATATAAAAACAAACAAAAACAAATAAAACCCCAAAAAACATATAAAAAACAAGCAAAGAAAAACCATAACAAAACATTCCCCGAACGGTCAAACCCGAACTGAACAGCCGAACCGAACAGCTGAACCCGGCGAACTAACTGAACGGACAAACCGAACGCAGCCGAACCAAACGGCCGAACCTGAACCGCAATCTGTTCGCCCATCCCTACAAGGCAATATGCAACACCGCCACAGGGAGCTGCACAACCTCCTTCTGCTCCCTGGTCCTCTCAGCAGTCATCGCCTGCACTAAGGAATGGAGAGAAGGGGCCATCAGGACGGGACAGTGGGCCCCAACACTGTGGAACCCTGACGGGCACCCAGGGAGAGGGTCCTGTACACACGCAGCACACTCACTGATCTCAATGTACAGGCGGGCTGCAGCATGGACATCCGAGGCCGCACGCTGCAGCTGGCAAGCCATCTGTGCCAGGCGGAGAATGGCCAGGAATACAACCAGAGTAGCTAGAAGGGAGAAGGGAGAGGGGGACGGGGAGAGGGTGCACGGAAAGGGAGTGGGTCATCAGGGGTCGGTAACCACACAGCAAGCATGACCCATGCAGTGGCCAGGGACACCCAAGCCAGCACCCCACCCACTCACACCAAGGGGGGACCACGGGCGGCCAGCAACAGGCCCATACACAGCCCACACTCACGGTCAACTGCCCATCGTGCCTGACGTCCATCCATCACCTAGAGTGCAAATGGTGGCAATCAACAGGAGGCTCCAGGAGCAGTGGAAGGCGGGGCAGCCCAGGCGGGGTGGCCAAACAATGGGTATCCCTGCCAGACAGCCCAGTACGTGAGTGCAAAGGCCCCCAGGGCAACACCAGCCGCTAGGAAGGGGTTAGGGCCCGCTGATACACCCCCAGCACTGGGGGTACAACTGAGAGCACCTCCATGGGACATCATCAGCACACAGTTGCCAAATGCACATGATGACAGCCAAGCCAAGCCACCAAGGCGGCACACAACATCGCCACAGGGAGAAGCAGGGGGTCACAGGAAGGGTGCCCGCACATGGAAGGAGGACAGCAGGTAGCCACCAGAACATGAGGGACAACGCTCACAACAGGACGCATTGGGCCCACACCACCCACAGGGGTGAACCCATGAGCCATCATGGAGCCCACAGGGGAAGCCATCACGCACCACTGTATGCCACCCGACAGACCCAGTCATCCAGAGCAGAAACTGCAGGCATACCCATCACAGGAACCCACACACAAGGACAGGGCTGCAGCCAGGGGAGGGGCATATGGCATCACACACAGACAGGAATGCACCCAAGGTGTACAGGCAAAGGCACAGACTTTATTAATGATGGGATGAAATGGGGGGAACTGCCAATCAGAGGCCGGTGAAGGGGCCCTCAGGGACTCGTGTCTGTTCCCCACAACCAGGACGCAGGGGCCCCGTTGCAGCCATCCCCAGAGGGAAGGAAGCAGTCCGGAATGCTACAGGGCTATGGGGGCCAGAGTGAAGGGAAGCAGCAATGGGGCCAGCCTAACACCGGGTTACACAGTACCGTGGCCCGGAGCAGGGGGGGTAAAGGTTGGGGCGGCCCATAGCACAGGCACGCCAATGACAATGTGATGGAGAGGCCATTCAGGACGCCCTGCTCATGGAGAGGCTGGAGGGTGCCCCTGAAATCGCTGGGCCGGGACCAGACCCTCCCAGGCGAATAGGTCCCGGTGGAATCTCCAGGAATGCATATACGCATCCACCATGAAATGGGGCAGGAGGTGGTTCCCCGTGGCAGTGGCAGTCTTCACAAGTTGTAGGTTCATCATCGATCGGAGGGTGCCAACTTCACATGTCATTGGGGTCCTGGTCAGCAGGGTTCCTCCAACATCGGTGGGTAGCAGACTGCCAGGGGAGTAGGGGGAGGGAGCCTATTTCCCCCTGGGGCAATTAAAGGTATAGCCCAGGATACCCAAGTGAGGAGAAGACACCAGGAAAGGGGAAGCCTCTCAGCCGGTCTCTTGAGTAGTTCAAGACTGCTCTTCGTTCCCACAGCAGGGGAACCCGGCCTCAGAGAGTACGGCTGATCATTGAGGCTATAGGAACAGGGGAAGAGAAGGGAGGAGGAAGGCAGCAATGGGGTTCAAAGGGTCTCAAGGGGAAATACCAGCGATGCCAGGCGGAGCCAACGCCAGGGGGCAGCCGGATAAGCAGAGAACCCCTGCACCTGGGAAGACGGAGGTCGAGCAGGGACACAGGAGAGCACCAGCCCCGAGGGGGAAGGGGACCAGATAAGGCCCCGGGGGAAGAACCCCCAAACAGGGATACGAGGGGATACACACTTGGGGGTAAAGACCTCCAAGCTGGGGTACAGCAGAATACACACTGGGGGGGAACCCCCCAAACAGGGAGTCCGGGGGGGGCACCCACTCCAGGGAAAGAACCCCACACAGGGATATGGGAGGCCACACACTGGGGGAGGGAAAGACCCCAAACAAGGATACAGGGGGAGAGGCTTTTCTAGACACACTGGGTTAAGGGCACACTCACTGATACAGACCACAAGGAGGGACGAGGACTACACCAAGGAGACATTCAATAGGGACAAAGGGGGAAAAGGATTAGGAACTCACAACCACACAGCACAGGGACCCAGACTCCCTCAGGGAGGGAGAGAGGGGGAAGGATCCAGCACATAAAGGGAACGAAAGAGAAGGTTCACAAGAGGCTCCCAGTGTCTTGTGAACAGGGAGGGGTAAGAGCAGTTGCTCCCACAGCTTCCTGTAGCCACACCACGGGTTATAGATCATCCTGTGGCCAATTGGGAAGCTGGGAGCCAAGGCCAGGGAGACAAGGCACAGCTGGGGAAGGGCGTGGCAACGCAGGGAGGCGGAGGCCTGAAGGAGGACACAGGCATCCAGACCTGGCCATTATCACTGTCTAGAGTGGCACCAGCCCCAGAGGCAGCGCTCCAGACCTTCCAGGACTGGGGGTTCGAGACCCAGTCCTGACACAGACCCAGCTCCCCAAGAAGCTCCTGGCAGTCTGATTGTGGACAGGAGATGCCACAGGCGCACAGTAGGATGCCGGTGTAGCCAGTAACAACATGGGGACCCCCGGCCTGGAGGGCCAGCCCATACTCCAGACATGCAGCCACCAGGCAGACAGCCATGATCTCCAGTGCAGTCCAGGGCACTACAACTGTGGCTGGTTGGTCCCAAAGAGGCTGTTGAAGGAGGGTGAAGCCGAGCTCCCTGGCACACCTCCTGCAAGACGGACGGACCCCCGAATGGATGACCCATCACCCACGTGTACCCTGACAGGAGATCAAAGCCATCCGTCACCGACAGGGTCGCTCATCATCAGCTGGACATTGCGGCTCTGCCACAGCGTTCCCAACAGCCTGTTGGCACAAGGCGACCACTCCTCCCTTGGACCACTGCCAGCCTCAGGGCCTGTTCCGCTCCCAGCCATGACCATTCCAAGGGCTGCTCAGCAGCTTCCACAGGGATCCTATGGAGAGCGGATGTGCTTGAGCGAGGCACGAGAAGCTGTGCAGTACTAGCCGGGCTGCAGCCGTTCACAGCTGATAGTGGGATGGCTACAAGGCCCTGTGAATCCCTGCCCCACGCACCTGGCGGGTGTATTTCAGCGGTAGCAATGACAGATCAGCAAGGCCATGGCTGCCTCTAGCAGGGAGCTAACGAGACACTCCATGCACCGTATGTTGATGGGACACAGCTGCACATTGCTGTGGCCTTCAAGCCATCTGACCGAAGCAAGGCTGGGCCAGATGCGCCTTGGCCAGGGATCGCACGGGGTCATTTCAGGGGCACACGGGGTGGGGGAGCCCCTGGCCCACAGAGGAGCCCTGGAACTCCACAAGGCCCATGGCTGCCAGGTGGTCCGAGAGGGGGGGACATGTCGGCGGGCTGCCGAGGGAGGATCCCCGTCAGGTGCATGACATACACCCATGGTAACGTGCCAATCACACGGCAGACAGCATGGGCTGCCAGGGTACATATGTGTGCTGGTAGCTGTGGCCGGGCATGGGGTGTAGAGTGAGAGGTGGTGTGAGCAAGGTGAATGAGAGGTCATAGCAAGGTTACTGTGCGATAGCTCATTGGTGCTGGTGTCCAGAACGGGGTGCAGGTGCAGCGGAGGGGGTTGGTGGGTGTGTTCAGCGGGTCACCCCTTGCAGCTGTCCCCGGCACACTGGGACAGGCTACGGGTAGCAGGGGATGTGTCTTCTAGCCACGGCAAGCAAACCACACCAGGCCTTGGCACCTCACCGGCTGTCCAGTGGCATGCCCGGTGCTCCACTGATGTAACTGTGCAGACCTGCACCTGGCCATGGGAGCTATGCTGTTGCCCACCTGGCTGCCTGCAGGTCAGAGACATATGCTTCTGGCACCTGTCTTGTGAATGCCCTGCCCCCAACTGCATATGGAGCGACCCCTTGCCACCATGGTGTCCCCATTCACACACTGAACAACAGAGTTGTAATGTAAAACACAGTTTATTAGGGGTTCTGTACAAGGGGGGTGTCACTATTTGCGGGGCCTTCCCTGTGCCCACTTTGGTGCACCACCGGGGCTCAATCCCCTGCGGGCCCTTGAAGCCGCTGTCCTTTGGGAGCGGTGGCCAGATGGCCTGGGCTCTCCATTG
Source organism: Sphenodon punctatus (assembly GCA_003113815.1). Lineage (NCBI taxonomy): Eukaryota > Metazoa > Chordata > Lepidosauria > Sphenodontia > Sphenodontidae > Sphenodon > Sphenodon punctatus. Next base: position 454,254 of record QEPC01008901.1, read on the forward strand.
TCCGCAGGCTACTCCACGCAGGGCTGGGGTGCTGGACCCTGCGGTAATGGAACATAAGGTCTGTGTTACACCCTGCCTTGCACTGCCACAATCCTTTCCATGGCCCTTTGCTGCTCCCATTGCTCCCCACACAGCAGCCCCTCCCTGCATCCCTCTGCTCTTCGCTATGCCCTCACCACTACCTCCCCCTTTCCTGACAGCTATGTGGTTTGGCTTACTGGAACTGGTGGGGCGGCAGGCATGGGTGATTGGTCACCTGGAGGTTCCGGGTTCACTGGGGGAGGCCGTGGTTACCAGAGATTCTCGGAGGCAGCTGTAGAGGAACCGGGAGAGGTGCGGGCCGGAAGGGCAGCCCCATGGCTTCATGTTGTGGGGCTATGTGGTGGACAGGGACCCTGTTGACGAGACCAGGGAAGGGGTGCTGCTGGGGAAACCATTGTTGGCAGAAGTGCGGGGGGGGGGCACCTGCACCTGTGGGGGGGGCACCCCTGTGGCAATCGCCTACCATCCCGCCACCTGGACCTGGAGGGGGCGCATCCCACCGGGGTTCCCTCCACAGGAGCCCCACCGCCTCCCCAATGAGGTCAAGGGCCTGTGCGGAGGTCCCCCTCCAGCACGACACGTCCTCTTGCCCTCTCAGCTCTGTCAAGCCACATCTCACAGTGGAGGGAGGCAGTCAGGCACCTGTCCCACAGGTGCTCGGTGAGGGACCGTTTTAGCATGGCTGCCACTGTCTGCTGGTCCCTCTCCCCCTCCCCTGTTTGCACCTCCCTTGTGCGGGCAAGCTCCTCTGCGTGCACCTCGGCTAACCTTCTGGTTTCCTCCAGCAGCTCCCTGCCAAGGTCCTCTCTCCTCCTCCTGTTCTGGGCCCGCATCTCCTGATTCCTCTCGGCATTGCCGGTGGCAGCTCCCCTCGCCAGACCAGGGCGCTTATGTGTGGGAGTGAGGTTAACAGGTTGGGGTGTGAGGCTTCACACATCCATACTCTATGCCCATAGCTGTGCCTCCCTGTTGCCCAGGGGGGTGCCCGGCCCCCCTTTCTATCTGTCCCGTGCAACGGGTCCCCTCTGTTGGGCCATAGAGCTCACCCCATTAGGGGCCACGATCACCCAGGTCCATGCTATTACAGCTCCTCCTAGGGGCCTGTCACGTGTTCCCACCCCCTTGCCTCCCCCCCAACCGCAGACCCCTCAGGGGCTGTTAACCCATATGGCTCAGTGACCCAGCGGTTCCGGTCACCAACCCTTCCCTGTCATGCATGGGGGGTGGTTGGTTCTAGGGGTTGCCCCTGTGTCCGGCCTGTTACCCTGATAACCCGATACCGTCTGGAACCCATCCCTTGTGCGTTGTGGCCTACCATTGTTGTCCTGGCGCCCAGCTCTTGCGGGTGCCTCTGGTTCCTCCTCGACCACCTCCTCCTCTGGAACCTCCAGGGTGCCTTGAGCTGTGGTGGGAATGTGGATCCATTAGTCCAGTTCCTGCTGCCCGGCTTAGGCTCCAGTCACTGTGGCCGGGGCCCTTCCCCCCCCATAAGCCCCTCCCCTCCCCCCGGGCCCTGGTTGCATTCCTACCTGGATTGTCTTCCTCCGCTTCCTGGGAGGTGTCCCAGGTCTCTGTCCCCTCCACGTGCGTCCTCCTTCCTCGCAGCCCGGCACTTTGTGGGTGCACGCAGAGGGCGTTGTTTGAGTGAGTGGGTTCCCGGGGAACCTCCTCCCCCTGTGTGATGGGGAGGCAAGCCCACATCCTGGCTTGCCTCGCCAGGGACAGCGGCCTCCCCCTGCTCCGGAAGTTCCCCGGAAGGCCTAGAGCGTCTCTGATGCCGGCAGCCACAGCCGGCGCTGAGGCCTCCGGACCGCCTGCCACCGCCGCCGGAGATCCGCAAGCAAGGTAAGCGCACTGAACTTTAGTAGGGGTGATCCCTGGGGGGTTGGGGGGGTGTTTAACACCCCCCCCAGGGATCGGGTCATACTTACCGGCGGCTGTGGGGACGCCGCGGCCGCTGGTGCTGGGGGGTGGGCTCGCCTCTGGGTCTTTTTTTAAACAAAAATCCAGGCTGGGCAGGGTGGGTGGGGGGGTGTCCCCCCCTTCCACCCGCGCAGCCTGGACTCGGGGAGGGTTTTTTTTAAAAAAACTTTTTTGCTGGGGCTTTAAGTTTTTACATTGCAGCCATTTTTAAATGGCTGCAATGTAAAAAAAATCCGGTACCCCGGAATCCAGTACCCAGAACGGATTACCGGGTTGAATCCGATAATGCTGGTACGCCCGGTACCGGCATTATCGGATACCGGATTTTAGCGGTTTCCCACCCCTAATATTCAGACCTCAAGTCCTTTGCCTGTTGTATGCACTGGGTGACATCCCTATTGTACCCCTGCTGCTGCATCTCCTGGGCGATGGCTTCATAGACCTGTCTGGTCTTGTAGCTGCGCACCAGGTCGTGCTGGACCTATTCAGCCCCCCCCCCCACATGTATGAAGTCCCTGGTCTGCTGCCTCGACCAGGGCTCCCCCTTTTGGGTACTGCTTGTGGAGGGGCCTACCAGTTTGGCGGCTTGGGGCCCGCCCGGTAGCTGTAGTGGGAGCGGAGCTGGTCGTATCCTGTTGGGGATATTGCAGCGGGGTTAGCATCTGCCCCACACCTCCCCTGTGTGGGGGATCCCTCTCTGCTCCCCCCAGGGGGCACGGGTACCTTACCTGACTGTCACGGATGCCCTCCTCGGCTGGTGGTGCGTTGCTCCTGTGTCTGGGTGCTGTCCTGGGGGTGGGGGTGGACACCATTAGCTGTCAGCTGCCTGCCCTGTGCTCCTTCAGGTTGTTTTCCGCTGTTGGCATGTGGGCCCTCCACCCCAGGTTCTTGGGGTCCTCTCGCATGTACCTCACTGTCACTCGCACTCCCTTCCCATGCCCTGTGGCTGTGCTGGCGTGGGGGGCTGAGGTTGGCGCAGGCACCGCAGTCTGTCAGCGGTCCTGTGGCCGATGGTTGTGTTGTGTTTAGGGGTCCTTCCCTCTTCCCCCCCAGCCCGTGGGGCCAGCCCCCCTCCCCTGGGCGTCCAGGGGTTCCTCTGCTTACCATGGCCCATCCTGCACGAGTCGCGGTGCTGGCTCCCTTTGTTTTGTCGGCAGCTTTCTATCCAGACATATTGGGAGCCGGCGCACCCATATCCTGTTTCAGATCCCTTTTAAGGGCTCCCAGGCGGGCGTATGGCGTCTCCCCGGGTGGGCGTGTCTGGGGGGGGCCTGCTTGACCTCTCTAGCCATCTCTCTGTGGTCTCGGTAGACCCATTCCCGTGGGTGTGGGTGTTTTGGGTTTTACACGGACGGGTGGGTGTTGAACACCCATCTCCACCCACCTCCACCCATCTCCACCCATGGAGCATGCCAGCTCCTTCCCGGCTGCTCCATGGGTGTCGGTGGGTGGGTCGTGAACGCGCACCCACCCACTCGTGGATGTTTACATGGGCGCTCTCACACCCATCCGATGGGTGTTTATGGGTGTTCGTGGGTGGGTGCCATCCGTGTAAAAACAGCCAAGGAGTTCACAGGGTTAACTAATGTAATCTCCCTCCAATGTTAACTCTGGGAACTCCTGGGTTATGCTAGGCTACTGGCTTAACCATTGTGTTGGCTCTGCCTATCGTTGACACCACAAATGTGTATAATTAGTATACAATAGCATATGTAAATTTCATGCAAATGTGTGACCTCTTTTCTGGCGATGCATCAGTGCCCACCCTACTAAAGACACTTTAGGGAATAGGAGTCTCTGTGGGGGCAGGGGGGTGAAGATGGTGGCAGAGAAGTAGCAAACTTCCTGGGTGGAAACAGTGGGAAGGAGAGCAGAAAAATAAAACACAGAGTGACTAAGAATACTTGACTTGTATAAGAATGAGGGGGTTGTATTCTTAGCTCGTCTGGTCTGAAACCTGGGTCAGGCTACTTTATGCTCTATACAGTGGTCTAATTGGAACATGGACCAGGCTCCTGTGCTCTTATGTACAGTATTCTAATACAGACAGCTTGACAGCACTATACTCAGCCTATCTCCTCAGCACTGGAACTGGATTGTTCTCCAGAACCCTACATGCCTTTAAGGAGGAAAAACTATTGATCAGATCTCCATCAAATCATTCGGTGATTTCTTGCTCAACTGACAGGGAGATCCCCTCACCCTGACAGTCTCCTTCTCTTTGTGACCCAAGCCCCTTTACACTTCTGCCTGGACCCCCTTCTCTGATCACCTCAAACACTCTGGCACTTGGCACCTCATCCCCCAGACCTCCTGGCCCTAGCATCTCCTTTCTGCCAGCGCCAAACTCTCCAACACTGACATCTGAAGCTCTCTCTTTGATCAACCCAAAGGCTATGGAGCCCCTATTCTCCAAAGCTCCAACCCCTGGCACCTCCTATTTGCCACCCTAACATTCCTGGAGACTGATGCATGGATCACACTGACCATTATGCCAGACGTTTTGGTGCCAGGCACATCCTGCCCCAAATACCCAATGGCACCCCAAATTCCTACTACTACTGCTTATCATTTCAATAATGCTATTAGGTGTATGCAGCACTTTACAGCCACAGATTTTCAGAAACAGGTCCTTGCCCAGCGGGCTTACAATCTAAGATGGACAAGGATGAGGGGAACACACAGGAAAAGACAGACACACAGATATATTCCCATATTTTTTTTTTTTACAGAAGGGGAACAGAGGCTAAGAGGTTGTGACTTGCCAAGGCCACCCAGTGAGTTCATTGGATAAGGTGAGATTTGAACCCTGGTCTCCATCCAGCACCTTAGTCATTACCAGGGCCCCGATTCTTCTGCGAAAAAATTTCTGAAATTCTGCGACCCAAAATGGAAAATTCTGCGACCCAAAATGGAAAATTCTGCGACCCAAAATGGAAAATTCTGCGACCCAAAATGGAAAATTCTGCGACCCAA
>QEPC01008901.1:463521-488613 GCA_003113815.1 Sphenodon punctatus
ATCTTGTCCCATGCAGTCTGTACAGTATGGAAGCATGTCTTCTGAGTTCTTAGTAAAGTTCTGTTTTGAAGAAACTTCTGCTGTGTGTTATTCAACAGAAAGCTAACTCTACAGTAAAACCTACCTGGCTAATAGCTGCTAATGGACTTGTCTTCCAGAAACTTGTCCATTCCTTTCTTAAACTCAGTTCTACTACTGGCCTTGACCACGTCCTCTGGGGGTATAACTGGGATAACTGCCCATTTTGTCCGTAGGATGGGCTGGGGCTGGCATATGCTTTAGTGGTTGTTTGGGGCAGGAGTTCATAAATTCTAAAAGTGCAGGACCTGCCTGGTATTGAAAGAGGTTTTACAAGGTTAAGCAAAATAGTTAGATGCCTTCAAGTACCATGTGGCTCTGTGCCTGGGACTTGTGCCAGCATCAGAATTTCATCTGCCCTGAACTCGTGCTCAGGAGGTGTAAATTGTGCTACGAAAGAACTCACCTTTTGTCCTTAACAGCAGGGGCAGAATCTCTTGATTAGAAAGGGAACATTGAAAAAAAAAATCCTGACTCCATGCCCAAACTATGCACTCAAATAGATCCCAGCTCTGGAAGGAAATCTGTGTGTGCATTCAGATTCTCTAACTTCTTGCTTTCTTCAGTTATACTTCTTCCTTTTTTAATGTCATTTTTTAGGAATAACAATAGAAGAAAAGCAAAAAAGGGAAGAAAGCTGCGGAATTTGAGCTCTAAGATTTCCTCAGTAGGGCTGCATCATAATTACTGCCTTCAGAGAACAAAATACTTAGTCATAGCTATGATTAAACATGTAGAAATGTGTGTTTCCATCTCCGGCTGCTGCTATCAAGTATCACTTGATTATTCAGGGATCCAGTTGAACCACATAACGCTGGAGTTCTAGCATCCTGACTGAAGCAGGAATTGTGACACAGAATTCCCACAAGCAAGGGCACTTGTATAAGAACATAACAAGTGGCCTACTGGGTCAGACCAATGGTCCATAGGGCCCGCATCCAGTCTCCGGCACTAGTCAGAGGTTGCATCCCCCAACCTACTTGACTGATAGCTAATAGACCTATCCGCCAAGAACTTATCTACTCCTTTCTTATGCCCTGTGCTACTGGCCTTGATCTCACCTCCTCTAGCAACAAATTCCACAAGTTAATTGTTCATTGCATGAAAAAATACTTCTTTTGTTTTAAATCTGCTGCCAGTTAGATTCATGGGTGTGTCCCCTAGTTCTAGTACTATTTGTGAGGGTAAACAACAACTCCCTATTTACTTGTTCCACTCCTCTCATGATTTTATAAACTTCTATCATATCCCCTCTCAGTTATCTCTTCTCCAAGTTGAAGAAATCTAACCTATCAAGCCTCTCCTCGAACACGAGCTGTTCCATACCCTTGATCATTTTGGTCACTCTCCTCTAAACCTTTTTCAGTTCTACTATATCTTTTTTGAGAGGGGGCAACCAGAACTGCACACAGTGTCCAAGGTGTGTCACAACAGATTTATTTAGAGACATTATGATTTTTCTTGTTGTTTTATTCCCGGCCCCCTTTCCAAATAATTCCTAACATTGTTTGCCTTTTTGACTGCTGTCACATGCTGTGCTGAGGATTTCAATGAATTGTCCACAATGACTCCAAGATTCTTTTCCTGAGTTGTAACCCATAATTTAGAATCCAGCATTGTGTAGGAATAGTTTGGATTCTTTTAACTCTGGGCATCACATTGTACTTCTCCACATTATATTTCATCTGCCATTTAGATCCCCAGTCTCTGCAAGATCCTCCTGTAATTCCTTACAGTTGGCCCTAGTCTTAACTATCTTGAATAACTTTCTGTCATCTGCAGACTTGATCACCTCATTCTTTACTCGCTTTTCCAGGTCATTAATGAATGTATTAAACAACAACAGTCCCAGTACAGGACCTTGGAGCACCCCACAATTTACTACCCTCTGTTGTGAAAACTGACTATTTACTCCTACTCTTTGTTTCCTATCCGACCAGGGTGGATGATCTTACAGCGGTTGCTATCTTTGTGCAACTTGCCTCTAAGATTAGGGCAAAGGAGTTATAGGGGGTTCGGGTTGAGATTACCCTAACATTTCCCTCCCCTCCTGTGTAATTGACCCTATCGGGTCATCATTGAAGTCCCTAGGAGGTTCGGCTGCAAGCCATGGGATTATATAGGAAATTGCCCTAAACTGTCTGTTATATTACTGTAAGTAGGGAATGTTGTAATTGGATTAACAATTAACCCCAGGTTTACTTGGGAAAGACTTAACAAATCTCGTGCACATTGGTAGTGGCTTTCCGCTAAGGGACAAGGTTATGAATGTTCATGTGGTCATTAATATAGTGTGTGTACATGTATGTATGATGCATGGTTTTACTATGGGGCCAAGGCGGAAGCTAGTGCCCATCAATAAATTATTATTATTATTATTATTATTATTATTATTATTATTATTATTATTATTGTTTCCTATCCTTTACACAGTTACTGATCCATGACAGGACACTGCTTCCCATCCCATGAGTACTTAGTTTTCTCAGGATTCACCTTATTAATCACGTTCTGAAAATCCAGATACACTATATCAGGTGGCTCACTCGTATCTATTTAATTTGTCAGTTTGCTCTAGTATCTCTTCTAGAGTCATGGTGATTTGTGACAGTTCTTCAGATTTATACTGATGAATAATTGTTCCAGCATGGGTATCTCCCCAACGTCCTCTGAAGTGAAGACTTGAGCAAAGAATTCATTTAGCTTCTCTGCAATTGCCTTGTCATCCCTTTCACCCTCTGGGCATCTAATGGCCCAAATTACTCTCTAGCAGCCTTCTTGCTTCTGATATACCTGAAAAAAGTTTTTTTTTAATGAGTTTGTGCATCTTTAGAGAGTTACTCTTCAAATGCCCTTCTGGCTTGTCTTATTAACATTTTACTTCTAATTTACCATTGCTTGTGCTCTTTCCTATTTTCCTCTTTAGGACTAGCTTTCCATTTTCAGAATTATGTTCGGGAGGTTAGAGGGTGAGAGATGTTTCCTCCCCACCCTGTTTCTCAAAGCATCATGATTCCATGGTGCTTGGGAAAATGGTTCTGGTTATGTCAGAAAGAGGCAGGGCAAAGGGGTCCTGCTCATTTCTAACATGAATAACCATGCCTCTTTTCCGAGGAAGGGCCAGGTGGGTGCAACTGTACCCCCTTGCACCCTCTCTTCTGGCACCCACGCCCACAAGAACAATAGACTGTATGAGTCTATTGAACAATAGCACCTTAGACTGTATGAGAGGATGCCTGAGCTTGAAGACAGGGAAGGAAGTGATACAGGGTCGATACTAGAATAATTAATTCAGGAAAGCAAAGGGGCGGCAAAGGCTCTCATCAGAGATTTAGCCGACACACATGACATAACCCCAGCTACAGAACAGTCCATCCTGTGACTACTAACGTTTTCTTCCAACGTAACAGCTATCAGGTAGCCTCTTGTGTTTGAATGGCTCCTCAATGGGAAAGGGGCATTTCCCAAGAGCGGTGGAGACCGTTTGCAAAGACCCTGTCATCAACACTGCTGCTCTTGGGGAAGCGCTTCACTCCAAATTTCCACTTCACCCAGCCAGAGCTCCACAACCCTTTACCTCCAGGGCAGGGGAAAGAGGATTTGAAGGTCAATGGAGGAGCAGCAGCAGTCTCTAAACCAACATTCTGCAACCCTCAGAGCTCGGCAGATGGAGTGAGAAAGCAAGGGAGAAGCCAAACCCATCAGAATTCCTACACTCCCTCATCCCACCACTACAGCCCCTGTCTCAGCAGCAGTGCCACCGCCCCCCCTCGCCCCTTCCCTTATCACAAGCCTCTTCCTGTGTCCCATTCACTGCAGCATGAGATTTCTCCCACCCAGCACCCTCCTTATCAAATCTAGGAGTCACAAAAAAGAGCCAAATAAGCCATTCCAAATCTTAGCAGTGACAGAAGATTGAGAGGTGATGCGTCACAAGATGGCCATGAACTAAAGAAGATATAGGAGCCACTGTTAGAGCATTCCTAGTCCCCTCCTGTGTTGCTTCCTGATATAGTTGTAAAGGAGTAGTACTACTCTCCATCTCATATTGTCACATCAGACAAAGCTGTGTAGGTTGGAAGAAGAGTGGTAATTTCCCTGCTTTTTCATCCTTGCCATTTTTTTCTTTGTATTTCCTCCACTTCCATCCACCACTGTCCTTTGTTAATTGAAATGTGTCATCTTCCTAGCAAACAAGATGATGAGCATGTTCCTGCATATAATTGTTTTCTGTGCCTGTGGGAAGAGAAAGGGTGAGGGCAAAAGCAGGACAAGGCCTACACAGTTGTCAACATGCTCAAGAGAGGCAATAAAGTCCTGACTGAAACATTTTGTTCTTTCTTAGGGACTGGCTGCAACAGCCCCCCAATCGGGTAATTACAGAAAGTGACTCTAATCCAAGGGACTAGGATTTGTGGCAGATGCTTGAGAAGTGCGGCATTCCCCCATTAGAGGACATGCACACAGTGCTGCTCAGTGCATTGCATCTACTTTAATTATGTCACACATAGCTAGGGGCACTTCCCCACCAGTTTACCTAGAGGAGAGGTACCCAGACTTATGGTGAAAGTGATCCACTTAATCCAGGCATCAGCCTCAAGCCTCCCACTGGCTCTGTCTGGCACACCAGGCCAGGATCCCTCCTGCAGGCTCCTCAGCAACTTGTCTCAGGAGTGGAGAGAAACACTCCCTTTTAGAGACAGCCTTCACGACCTTGTTGGAGGAGTTCTACTAGCCTGTCTCCTCCCTGGAGATACTTCCTTGGGTGCTAGTCTTGTGCTCCTCCCCGAGAGGCTGGTCTCCCTTCCCACATCATGATCTACTGGAGACTAACTTTTATTTATTTATTTATTTATTCTTTGCACTTGCTACCCCGCCCCTCTTGCCTAAGGTGACTTGGGGTGGCTTCCAACATATGAAAACAATAAATATAATAATACAAAATAAAATATTAAGACAATCTGGATCATAAGATACATAAAACGGTTCTGTGCTAAAAATAAAGAATATAAAAAATATTTACCTCCCATCCCAAACCAGTTTAAACCATCCCCCCCAAACTCCCCCAATCACTAATTGAAGATCCAAGTTTTACATTATCGATGGAAGGTGAGGAGACTCGGGCTGAGATGGATCTCCGCCGGGAGGGCATTCCACAGCAACAGAGTAGCCACCAAGAATGCCCACCTGTCCGTATGGACCCACCAATAGCACAAGATCTCTAGGAGGACGCTCCCAGACGACTGCAGGGACCGCCCAGGGGTCCACGAACTGAGGCAGTCCTTCAGATAAGCAGGGCCCAGGCCATGTAGGGCTTTATAAGTAAAAACTAGCACCTTGAATTGGGCCCGGAAAACAATAGGCAGTCAGTGCAATGCCTGGAACACAGGTGTTATATGCTCCCTGCGCCCATCCCCATAAGAAGACGGGCCACTGCATTTTGTACTAGCTGCAGCTTCTGGACCATCACCAAGAGCAGCCCCATGTAGAGCGCATTGCAATAGTCCAGCCTCGAGATAACAAATGCATGGATGACAGTGGCAAGATTGGAGTCTGAGACATACAGACCAGATGCAATTGGCAGAAGGCACTCCTGGCCACAGCTGACACCTGCAAGCCAAGGCGGAAAGTATGTTAAAAACATGCCACAACGGGCCTTGGATGGATCTCGTTCCAGGTGAAGGGAGGCTGGACTGACCAGAACCCTCAACACCCAGAACAGCTCTGCGGGATGAGACTAAGCAGATGTTATAAGAGTGCTTGAACAGCTATGGCATAGGCCCTCAAAAATGCTCTATGTCACAATTGATTGTTTTGGGCACAAGTACAGTGCCACTGACACTCCAACCGCCTCCCTTCATGCTTCAATCACCCCAGATCCTCTGTGAACCATGTGGACCTGCAGTGGTGAAGTGCTGGAAGTGGACACCTTGGAGCCACCCGATCAATGGCCTCCACCAGCCAGGTGTTCCAAAAGGCCACAAGGTCACTGATGGAGCGGCCATTGCGGTCAACAGGCATATCCCCCAGAGCATTCAGGAAACCAACCGATTCCATAAGTCTCCAAGGGCGGACCATCCTAATAGACCCCCTGCCCTCACAGTCAGGTAGGCATGCCAGAAAGGAAGCCCAAAGGAGGTAATGGTCAGACCATAGCAAGGGTGAGCATTGCAACAACACCCCCAATCATTATATTATAATGTTGCTTCTAGCCCTGCTTAAATTTACTTACTACTGCTTTCTAGAGGCAGAGGGTGGACTTACATGTAACACTGATTAAATCAGATGTCCACCGCAGAACATGTATAACCTCAAGGTCAGCACAGAACATCAAGTCTAAAGTATGCCCCGCTTCATGCGTTGGGCCAACCACCACCTGGGACAGACCCATGGTTGGGGTGGCAGCCATGAATTTCTGCTCCACCCCATGTAATCTGGCCTCAGAATGAATATTGAAGCCCCCTCAAACTTGGGATCTACCAGCAAACCATGATCTACCTCTCGGCCACTCAAGACCTAGAGTCTCCAGGTTTTGAGGTACTGTTTTTGAGCTCCATATGAAGCACTCCAATATTTTTCAGGCAGGGGCAGGAGGTGAGAGGCCATGTCAGAGAGGGGCAGAATGAAGAAGCTCTCACGCCGCCTGTCTGACATGGCACTGACCCTGCAGGGTGTCATGATGTCATGACATTCCAAAGAGAGATATGGCCACTGTGGAGGGAAAGGAGAATCCCTTTGCCCTACCCCCATTTGGCCTAGCTCCAACCCCTTTGAATTAAACCGTCAGGGAAGGTGGCAGTCCTACAGCTAAAAGATCCATCAGCTCTATATACTCCAAACTGGAACTGAAATGAAAACCCACGGTAAATACTGTATTTATCAAATTTGGCTACTTCAGTCTGGGTTCAATGAAGTGGGTACCAAAAACTAGTCACACCCACTTGGTTTGGATACTTCTTGTTGTTTTTTTGTTGTTCAGTATTTTCAGTCATTTTATTTCAGAGAGTGTTTTTAGACAAGATTGGGGGGGCAGGGGGTCCGTGATCATTGCATAGGGTGGGTGCATGGGCGCTGTGCGTGGGGCTCTTCACACGAATGGCCCTACGCACAGCCGCCCACGCACCACCCACCTTGTCCCCACAGGGGGCACTCTGGCTTTTTACTGGTGGGGAGGACAGAGATGAGTGAGGGATGGATTGTGTGAGCACAGGAGCTCACCCCCCCCCCCCCAAAATGTAGATGAGATGGGCCCCGCACAGGGACAGACGGTTCTTGTGTGGTGCTGTCTCGGTTAGCTGAATATCCAAAAGAAAATGACCAGGGAAAAACATGGGGTGTTAAACATTCAAATGTTTGTTTTGGTTAAACAAACATTCATTTGGTTATTCATAGTGCTATCCAAAAAATGCAAATAATATTCATGAATACAGAATCTATTATTCATTTTAGTGCTAGTCCAGACCTTTGGTGCTCTTTGTGTAATATCTTGGAACAGCAACAGACCAAGATCGCTTAACAATTGGAAGGTGTTCTGTAATCCATTGTTCTGTAATCACAGTTGTGCTAGAAAATAACATCCTAATGATTTTCTTTTTTTTCTTTACATCTTCCAGCAAGCTAGTAGACTCCAAGGAAGGCCCAGTCCAATGGTCTTCACAAAAATGTGGGTTGTTTCTTTTTCTTGATGTTGGAGTCAACAGCAAACCAGAATCAATGTCAGGAAATGTGTAGGTGTCTATATGTTAATTATATTTCTTCCACTCTACCTTATGGCTGTGATCCACCAACCACTGACTCCAGAATAGTCCCATTGAAACCCTGCAGAAAAACTTTAGAAATTATAGGAAAGCTGTTGAGTCATGAGCCGGAAGCACAAGAGGTTTATACTGATATTCAAGTAGATGTAATGAGGAAACACTTGACTTTACTCAGTATTTCCCACCCCAAATATAGGCTTCGGGTATATTGAAGACCTGCTCCTGGAGCCTTGTACTGATGGTTATCTGCGCTCAGAAACCACCTGCTGTTTGTGGATCCTGCTATCACACCTTAAGGCAGAGGGTGATTGAGTCTTTGCTGTGGCGGGTCCCTCGGTGTGAAACTTGCTCCCTCCAGGTGTCCGTCTCTGTTCCTCCCTCCTCACCTTTAAAACCCACTGAAGATGTATTTGTTCTCCAGGTGCTTTTAGGATCCATTAATGGTTCCCCTTGATGTGTTTTCTCCTCCCTCCTTACCTTCCACTTTTAAATTGTTTTTATACACTAAATGGATTTGATATTGGTTTATCAGATGTTGTGAAGTACTCTGAGGGTAATTTCAGACGTGATGGGCTCAGAGGCCCGCCACACTGAACCACGCACCGGGATCCATTTCAGATCCAGGTCAGGAATCCGGCCGGTCAGCCAGCCATTAGACATGCCAGCCTGATTCTCACAGGGGATCGAGGAGGGGGCGGGGCTGCATAGGGAGGGGGCGGGGCTGTGTGGTGTGACGTGCGGCCGCATTACCCTGCCCCCCCGCGCTCCCCTGACCGCCCACCCTCGGGGTGACGGGCGGGTGCAGCAGCCAGTGGGGCCGCTGTGCCTGATCCCATCCCACGATCAGGGCCACGATCCGGGCTGGGCTGAAGGTAATAGACGTTACCTTCGGCCCATCCCGGATCGTGGCCAATCCAACCATGGTACCGGGCCCCGAGGCCCAATCCCAGGCCCGTTCGTACCATGGTTCTGGACCTCCGGGCGGCCGGAGGTCCAGAATCATGGTTATTTTGATTTCCACCAGTGATTCACTGTGGTGAACATCTGGTGGGAATCAAACAGATGTTACGGGAATCACGGTCACCACAGGGGATTCACTGTGGTTGACTGTGATCCCGTAATGTGTGAACTTACCCTGAGTGTCATTTGATGGGGGGGTGCACTATAGAAATAAAATGCATTATTATTATTATTATTATTATTAATTATTATTTTGAAATGTCTGAACATCATGAGTCTGTCCTACCTCAAAATCATGAAATAGACTTGAAAATCATGAGATTTTTTTTTTTTTTTAATTATACATCTAGATTCTTTTTATTTGCCATCTAGTTTTAAAGCTTTTAGGGCTTATGTTTTTTAAAAAATTCCCTTATAGTTAGTTGCATAACTTTTTTATGCAATCATAACTCCTGAGACAGGGGTTTGAAGAAAAACACCTCCAGTTCCACAACTTGCAATGAAATAATGACACCTGAGAGCACTCTTTGTTGCCTTCCCAGTTATCCTCTTCCCTTTCTATAGGCATTTCTTCACCCAGCTTTTTATTTATTTATAGGTATTTCAGTAGCACCTAGATACAAAACTGTCTTGGGAGCCTATACTTTCAGAAGGAGGAATTTGCTCCGATTGCTACCAAAGTAATCAATAGCTGTCCACTAAAATAAAATGAGTTCAGCCGATCTTATTATGTCGCTTGTCATTTTTTGTTTAGTGACCTTTTGCTTAGCAGAACTACGCAGCTGAAAATAAAGGAGAATAGGGAAATCTAGGAGTTTCCATTTAGCAGATACTGCCTCTGTGTTTCTGAGAGGGACAGAAAAATTTACCAGATGCAAATGACCAATAGTAGCATATTAAAACTGAAGATTATCACTAGCTTTCTCAGCTTTTTTCCCAACAATATTTTTGGCAACATTTGGCATCCTCTACTCTCCTCAGATCATTTGGTTAGACTTTTTATTATCTACATAAATATATTCATCATATATTTTAATAACTAATTGGGACATGCCTGGTGGGGATTTAGATAAACTTAAGGCAAGCAGATATGTGTGACCAAGTGACCTTTTACTGTCCTACAAGTCCCTATGCTCTCACTGTGCTTAAAGGGACACTGTCAAAATTGCTAGGCCTTAAAACTTTAACCCGCGTTGACAAGTTGTTCTACATTATCCATTTTACTTTCAAGATTACAGCTATTGTTTTCTTTGTTTTCTTTGTTTGTTTTCTTGCTGAAGACTCCCCCATACACATCCATGCTGTCTGCCCAGATAGATAGATAGATAGATATTTCTAAGTGCCCAGCAATACTCTCTGACCTGTTGAACACAAATTATTGTGCCTGTACTACCCTCTGAGGAGAGAAGTTATTAGTAGTCAACTAGTACTCGTGAGGTGTCCTGGAAACAGAGTCAATATGCTTGTCTAACGAAGGCCTTTCAAACTGATCTCTACAGTTTGTTGTTGCTTTTGAAGATTATGATTAGTGCCCAATATTTAGGGGCTAAGCACATGCATTCACACAGGTTACTAATAGTCAGAGTTGATGCATTAGTTAAATAAGAGTAATAGGTTACTAACCAAGTCAATCTGACAAAATGACCTGGTGCTTACATTTGTTTTAGTTGTATTGCTTCAATAACAGAACTGATTTCTCCTTCAAAATAATGCTACTGAGCAAATCCTAAAGTAGGGGGGTGGGTCAGAACAGCTAGCACAAATTATTGTTCATTGTCAGGGCTATGCTTTGGGCACAGGTATTTTTACTGAAAGTCATAGACAGGAGGCAGGAAATAATAAATCATGGAAATGCCATGGTGGCAGCAGCAGGATCAGGGCAGGAGAAGCGGTGGCAGCAGCAGGATCAGGGCAAGAGAAGCGGTGGCAGCAGCAGGATCAGGGCAGGAGAAGTGGTCATGGTGGCAGCAGGATCAGGGTAGGAGAAGCGGCGGCAACAGGATCAGGGCAGGAGAAGTGGCGGCGGCAGCAGCATCAGGGCAGGAGAAGCAGTGGTGGCAGCTGGATCAGGGGTGGGAGAGGTGCTCCCTTCAATTTGCTGTTCTAGGCACCTCTGCCCCTGATCCAGTGCAAAGTTTAGCAGTGGCAGAAGCAGGATCAGGGACAGGAAAGATGGCAGTAGAAGCTAGATGTGGGCACCTCTCCCACCCCCGATCTGGTGCAGAGCTTATTGGCAGAGCCACCTAGGGCAGCAAGTTGAAGGGGGCACCTCTCCCATCCAGTGCAGAGCTTATCGCTGGTGGTGGGTGTGGAGTAGCTGGAGCGGGAGAACCACCCCTTCAACTCTAATGGAAGTTGCGCACATTTCTTAAAATCACGGAATCTGTGACCTCTGTGCCAATATCATAGCCTTAGTCACTGCATTACAGTTTCTCTCTGCACTGTAATGAACCTGGGGCCACAGTGGGGGTGCAGAGAGAGTCCCATCCAGCATCTGATTGTAGTGACTGTGAACTGGGCTTGATGCTTGCGCATCTGTGTCCCGCAGTGCTGGAGGCAAAGGACTGAGAGCAGCATAACAGCAAAGCCGTACAGCAGGCAAGAGACTCAGGAGACGGCAAGCAGCCTAGGACTAACTCATCCCAGAAGGGAGGTGTACCCTTTATCTGTATGCTCTAGTGTTTGGACTACAGGCCAGGAAGGAGGAGGAAGGCACCTCTGGGGCTGGAAAGGGACTGGTTGCTGCTTTTAATTTTCCTTTATAGTTTCCCTCTCCGATTGGCTTGTACCTCAGTTCCATATCAGCAATCTGTTAATGAACCCTGATCGGGAACCCCCTTCTGTACAAGTCGCCTCATCGTGCCAGAGATCCTACTGATCTGCACAGGAAAGGAAGGCCTGTTTCCACCCCGGAAAGGGGCGGGTTTGCTACCACGACCATCTAACTAGCACCTGTAACTAGCACAGAAGGGGAGGTTTAGCACAACACATTGTGGGAACCACATGCTGCACAGATACATCTGTATTTGTTTATTCATGTGAGAAGGTAGAAACTAGTTACTGTGTTAGGATGTTCTGTATTACTGAGACTATATGGGTTTACCTCAGTAAAAAAAGATTATACTGGCTTCAGTGGGGGTTGCTATGTAACATCACAGCAATCCACAGAAAGCTGGTTCCCATCAGAAACAAGGTGGGAGAATCTCTTCACTCCATCCCTTTCTGACATGAGCCTAACCTCCTGAAAAAAATTCTAATGGCACCCCTGCGTAACCAGAGGAAATAGAAGCTTCACCTGGAACCCGGAGATGATGCATCAAAATTAAGAGACTTCAGGTCAAACCACCAAAGGACTCCAGTTTTTGGTGCACCTGCCACCACCCCTTCCTTTCGAGCCCCCAGTAATGCTGCCCCCAACTCACTCAAACTTCCTACCTTTACCAGAATAAGCATGGAGGTCATGGGTTGAGAAAAATATAAGTGTATTAAACCATGAAAACATTCATTTAACTTTTATTTAACTTTATATTAACTGGTCCATAAAATTACTATTTAAAAAAAATATTAAATTTCTTCCTGTACTGCCTTCTTTTTGGTGCATGTGGGCGAGCTTACTTGGGTGGGGGTAATGGCAGGCCTACATTACCCCGCCATGGTGCCTCTTCCCTCCCCTCAGCCCACAGTCCAGCCATGGTGCCTCTCCTGTGGATCCAGCTATGAAGGTTAAAGCAAAGGGGAGGCATGCCTGGACAATGGGTGGTTAGCCAGTGCAAGCGCAGGTCGGAGAGAGTCCGGGTGGTTTCCCTGGTTTCACTGTGGGGTTGAATACTGGGGAAAACAAGGTGGGTGAGCAGGATCCAGGCGGGGCAGCGTGAACTACCAAAGGGGATTGGCTAAGGGCTCCTGAGCAACAATGACTGCTCTTGCAGCAGCTATATGCTGGAGAAAGGAGCTCTGGACCTGGAGAGACTAGGAGAACAGAACTGTCTCCTTGCTGGCCTTCTCCAGCGCACTGCACAAGCTCTCCAGCTGCCGTGCCACCACAGGTGGGCTCCGTGCCTGTCCACCCATCGGCAGTCCAGGCGGGCTTTGGCAGCAAAGGCCTTGCTTTCTTGCCACTCAAGTTGCTCATGCTTCTGGCCCAGGGCTGGAATGGTATCCTAAATCTTATCCGTCCACTGCATGATCTCCCCAGGCAAGCAACTCCTTTCCCAAATCCTCCCTGTGCTGCCAGTTGTGGACCTGCAGGTTCTGGTGCTGCTGGGTGCTTGAGGCAGGTGGTTCCGGGTTCGGTGACAGACCTGTAGCGGAGCAACAAGGGAAGTCATTACTTCAGACCCCCCCTGCTCCCTGGTGTTTTGGCCCCCACCCGCCCTTCCCACCCAATGTAACAGCCCTCCACCCGCACTGAGTGCCTGGGATAGGTTGCTGCTGGGGTAGTTGCTGCAAAGTGGCACAAGGTTCTCCTCCCGCGATCACTGTAGAAAAGTGATTTTGGCTTCCACCCCCCCAAGCCCACTGTCCTTCCATGGTGGCTCTCCTCACCCCCCTCCCGCTTGTAGTCCCACCAGAATGCTCTGCCTTCCCATCCACTTGCCGTGCATACCATTCACGTCCAGTGCTGATGTCTCCCACCCGGGGAGTAGCCTGCTGCTCCCCCCCCCCCCACTCTCCTGGCCACCTGTGAACACAGTAAAGGGAAAAAACACATCATTAGATAACAATAAATGGAAGTTTTTATCATGCAGCTGTGGAAACGCAGCTCCCCCCATGCATTCACTTTCTGTTCTGCCTCCTCAAACAGAGGCTGGCTCTGGAGACTGAGCGGGTAGACCGTCAGAGTCACAGTGCTTGTGTCCTCCTCAAGCTTAGCTGTGTCTTGGGCAGGAATGGGCACAGAGGGATCTCCTACATCAGTCACAGCTTCCGTGGGAGCGGGGGAGCAGGAAACGTTGAAGTGGTTGCCGTGGGAATGGAGTGTGGGGAGCTGTATCCACCCTCTTCTGGCCCCTGGCGAAGGCGCAGCCATACAGGCAGGATGCCACCATGGCTCCGCGAATGCAGAGGAACTGGTCAAGGAGGTCGTAATAGGGGGATGTTTGCCTCCCACAGTCAGAGGTGAACTTGGTGTCCCTGATCTCCTTGTACCCCCTGCGCAGGTCCTTGGCCTGCTACCAGCACAGCACTGGTTCATGTCCCTGAGTTAATCCTGCTGCACCTGGAGGGAGATCTCGTGGAACACCACCTCGTTCCGATAGCATTTCACCAGCTTGTATTTTGTATGCTGTGCTCCTCCCACAGAGCAATGAAGGCCTTCGTCTCTTCCTTGCTCCAGGGAATACACCCCCGGCATGCGTATCGGTAGCTGGTGAGTGCCTGTGGAACACTGGAGGTAGTGAAGGTGGCAGTGTTGGTAGGTACTTGTGAACACAATAAAGGGAGGGGAAAGCACACAATTAGATAGCAATAAACAGAAGCATTTATCATGCACCTGTGTAAAGGCAGCTCCCACTTGCCCCCAAGTGCATTAATTTACCATAGCTGATTGGCTGTTGTTCTGAGCCATGTTCATTCTCCTTTAAATGTAAATGTGATGGCTTACAAACCAGGATGAGCTGGGGCAACACAAGTTTGAATCTGACGCGTGCTCACCTTTTAAGGCAGATATAGAGCAAGAGCGGAGAGAGGGACAGGAAGTGGTCGCTCCATGGAAAGCTCTAGCCTTTTTGCCCACAACTCTATGGTGCTGGCAGGTGAGACTGCACGCAACCTAACTGACAAACATGGATACATGGGTGCACATTAGCCTGGATTTGGCAGCATTCACCCGCTGGGTGGGCTCCACATTCTCTGAGACCCCTCCATGGGTGGTGACCAGTGACGGTGAACATCTGGCAAACACCTAATAGATGGACAGGTGGACACCCACCTGGTGTGGGACAATGTGGACTAACGTCTTGTTTGTTAACATCCAGTAATGTCTAGGGAAAATATAGACTAGTTTATCTATTTGAAGACAGACTGATTATTTCAAAATTTTAAATTAAACCGAGATCCAATTCTCTAAGCATTGTCGGAATGCATTAGGGAGAAATGTCCCTTACATTTTATGCTACAAATTGAAAATTAGTAGTGTGACATCCAGTCATAATGCAAGAGCTCTGAGAAAAATGAAGTTTGCCTCCGTATCCTACAGCCAATGCCTCTATAACCAAGTGATTTATGGATTTGTATCAACTTTGTTTTAATGTGGCAAATGACTTAAGGGGCAATTGAGACTCAATTTTGGAAGGAAAGTGCTTGTACTTAGATTTAGTTTGAGACGGCTATTTCAGATAGTGTTACTGTGCTTCTGTAATTGTGTTAGACATAACAGATCATTCTTCATTTCATTTTTGCAGAGTGTGCTTTCCTCAACCGTCATCTTGGCCAGGGCAGTGAATGCCCCAGGGGTTCTCATCTCTCCAGTGGAAGAGACAGACTAAAAGTCAATCCAAGCAGCACTCTCAGGGTTTCACTGACCTAGCCCATCACTCTGTGACACTATTTTCATGCAGCATGATTCTCTGGGTAGAGTGACCTTACTACTTAGTGCAGGTAACAGTGAAGCAAATGGGATTCGCATCCACACTAAATGCTCATGGCGTCACTATCGCCCAGAGAACCATGCCCATAATTTTTCTTCATGCTACCATTTGGAATAGTGCACGCCTGTGTACATGGGAGTAATTATTGGGGAGAGGTGGGGGACATGCCCCCTGCAAATTTCCTTCCCCCACCATTCTCAAGATAGAGGAGCAGAGCTTATTTGGCTCAGTATCCCACCCCCCAAACTTTAGTCTAAAGTTACTCCCATGGTGGTAAGGTCAAAAAGTGGGTAAGCACTGTAGAAAAACCATTCTAAAATTGATAGCTGATATCAGTGTAGACAGAGCTGTACTCATGTTCTAAGAATGACCAAGAGTTGCTAATAGCAGAAGGCTTGCTAGCCTGTAATGCACTCCTGTGGCAGTGCTGTATAAAGCCTAGTCAAGATCTTTTCTTGAAAACTGTAATGTAATATAAACAAAACCTGTTTCATGAATCACTTGTGTTTTGATCCTGCAAAGAAAACTGTGTATGGGGGATCCATTCTGTGTGCAACCCTCTACTGATTTCACTGAGACTTTGTATATAGACAGAGGCCCTTTTTACATGAGACGCCCCCACCCAATGCATGCATGGGTGCCTGCATGGGCATGCGTGTGGGAGTCCCGTGTAAACACCATGGCCGGTGGGTGGCGGTACATGCATGCTCCCATCGCCCATGCACGAAGCAACCAGCGAAAACGTGTGTGTAGATGGGTAGAGAGATGAGTGTGTGTTCATGTAACCAGCCCCCGCACACCACCACGGTGCACACCCACGACCCGTTTTAAAAGGGCCATAGGCATCCAACTCCAAAGGAGCTTTGTAACGTCCTCTCCTTTGATAATTAAAGGCAATTCCTGCTAGAGCTGATAGGAGTTCTGGGTGCGCATTGAAACGACCTACATCAAATATGTATTTAATGTTTCTCTTCTTTTTCTCAGACTGTTGGTTGATTTTTTAAAAATTATCCATACAACAAACGAAGCAAAAGATTACTTGTATTAGTGTAATACAAAACTGTTTGTATTGCAGTCATGGCAAAAGACCCTAAGGCCCTATTGTGCTAGATATTGTAAATAAAAAGAGCCAGCACACAGTGGTCTAGCTATAATAGGTGCAGCCACACTTGGGCCTGGGGGACCCACACGCATGTAGAAGTTATATGCACACTGTGGATTGCCCCAGCGGGGTGTGGGGTGGGGATTCCATAATCGGCACCAGGGCCCATTCCCACCTAGCTACACCCCTGGTACAATGCACTGGCATGTCTCTCAAGCAACTATCTTGTTCTCTTGAATTTTAGGATGCAGTCTTCCAGCATTCAAGTCAATGGCAAAACTTCCATTGATGTTAATGGTGAAGAACTGTGCCATTAGTCACCTTTCAACCTTTTAAAAACTGCGTGTGTCTTAACTGTCGTGAATGTGGAGAAAAATTCAAGAAGTGAACCAAGTGTAAGGATGGCTATAAGACTCTGCCAAGAGCCTTCAACTGCATCACAGTGAGGGGTTGACACGGCTGCTAGTGCTGACCATTTAGATATCAGCGTCATTTAACAGCATGAAAAAGCTGAGATGGGGATCATGGATCTGCATAATTTTTAGAGAAAGTATGATGATATTTATAATATTTACATTGGCTGCAGTGGTTACATTGCTCAGTCCAATTGGTGAAATTTATCTGTGGGCAAAACCTGGAAAGACAGGAATGCAAATTTTTAGATGGGTTATGAGAAATACAGGTTGCAAGGCTGCATTGTCACCACTGCAGCCCTGCAATCTGTATTTCTCATAAGTGCCCTCTAAAAATGTGCATAAATGTCAACCCTACGGAAAGAGTACGACTGCCCAGATTGACTCCTGAACAAAAGAGCTTGCAATTGCCATAGGGTGAAAAAAGACATGTATCTTAACTCCGTTTTAACACTGCTTTAACATTTCTTATGTATGATGCAGGACTGTATGATGCAGGACTGTATCCTGCAACATGCATAAGAAATGTTAAAGCAGTCTTAAAGTGGAGTTAGCGTTATGTCTGTTTTCCGTTATGTGTGGCATAACATTATATAGCATTGCCAAGGTCTTCTTAAGAAAACTACCCAAAGAAGCTGAGTTTTTTCTGGTTATTGGAAATGAGTTGAATTACCCTTTCAATTTGTAGACCACAAGTTAAAGTTTGTCTGCATAAGTTGTTCAGCAACAACTTATGATGGCAACTAAACGGCCTTCATCAAACACACTGGTGTTTTCCACAAGAAAAAGAATTGAGCAATGTCTCCATCCGACTCAGTGCTGATGTAAAGCCTTGTTAGAATCTCAGCTGAGAAGACAAGGCTCAAACTCTTACACCTAGATGTGATACTCTGCTGCTCAGAGTTGAGACATAATGGCAAGGCAGAGTGGGACACAAATTTGGGCAAATAATGTATTCCTTCTAATTCTCTAGTATTTAATTTAAATAATTTGTTTGCCACATATCATTATAGTTTCAAATACATGTTCTGCTTATTTTTCCATATTAATCACTAAACCACAAACGACTTACTCCAGCGTGGTTCCTTCCAAGGCCATATTGTACCCTTTGCTTTCAGATCTGACAAAATATATTTCAAATCTATTGAAATAATCTCTCTCTTTTCCCCAATAAAATAAGGAAGACTCGTTTTCCAACAAGGTCAGCTGTAGTTTGGAGACATGTCCCTCTCTTGTAAATCAGTACAACGTTTTGGGTTCCAAGGTGATTAGCTGGGATACAATCAGGAGGCAGTTGAAGCTCTATGTTTGGTATTTCAGTATCTTTGATCTAGTGGCCGTGAGTATGGAGGAAAGCTTGCAAACATAAATCCCAGTTAAATGTAAGCAGAGGGTTTTTCCTCTGCTTTAGAATCCCACGATTTTGAAAGTGTCATGCTTTGGGAATATGAGGTGATTAAGTTTGAGGTTGACTCTAAAAATATTTCTCTTTTTTTCCCCCTTACGTTATTTGAGGATGTCTTCTGTAAACTACCTGTACATTATTTATGATGCTTTATTGTAAGAAGCTACAGAACGCTAGCATTGCCAACAGAACACATTTAAATTATATGAATGCACAATCTGCTTATGCAACATTTAAATACGGGCTATGGAACATCTTTAACAAGCAAATGCATTGGTGGTTCAGTGGTAGAATTCTCGCCTGCCACGCGGGAGGCCCGGGTTCGATTCCCGGCCAATGCAGCTTAACTTTTTTTTTTTTTTTTTTTTTTTTTTTTTTTTTAAAACAGACAAGAAATACATTTAATAGTTAATTAAAATCAGAGTGTACCTCTTGCTTTCGCTTTATGGAAATGGAAAACAATTGCAACAAAATAACATAAATGAGCGAATAAACTTCTTTAGGGCTAGTTCGTGTCTACGGGACTCGCATTTGAGCGGAAAGCAGCTGCTCTGCGGGTCCCGGGAGGTGAATCTGCTTTGGGGAGCCGGGGGCTTGAAATGGCTGGATTTAAAAGTGCAAAAAAAGAAAGACAAAAAGGAGCTGGAGATGCCGGGGATTGAACCCGGGACCTCACACATGCGAAGCGCGCGCTCTACCACTGAGCTACATCCCCCAGCTGTCCCGAATTGCTCCGCGACTTCTATGTATTTCTCTGCCTCACTTCCGTGGTCACTGACTGGAGCGGAGTTTCCCTGCCCCTGAGGCTGCCCCCTACATTGCAGCTGCTTGCTGACGGGCTCTAGCCCCGCGGGCCAGGTTTGCTGAATGAGGAGCGCGCTGCTCCTAGCTGCTGAAGAGAAAGCCTCAAGATGCCGCTTCTTCCCCCGCTACTAAGTACGCAGGACTTTGTACGGTGCTCCCTGCCCTGCCCGACACCAGGCAGTTCCAGGGGTGACAGAAGAACCGTCTCCCCAGCACAAAAGCTGAGCCTGGCGTTGAGAAGGATTTTAACAAGCTCAGCCCTCATTCCCTTTCCCCACCTAATGCTGCTGATGTCCCGCTGAGCCCAGTCTTAATGGGAGGGAAAGTGGCGACTCAAGATTCCCCAGTGGCAGAGCACTGGGATTGCTCCCTGGGACTCATGCTGATCCCATACAAAGTGGGGGGGGGGGGGTGTCTCTACCAGAAAATGGGGTCTCCCACTGGTATCTTGTGCAGGGGCCGGGGGAGTGTGAGGCCTTTTTCCATGCTGCTATGGCACTAAGCTCCGGAGTCCTGCAGCGGGGTGTGCCTAGGGGGTTATTACCCTGCCCTCATGCTAGGGCAGGGTAATACATTTAAATAAATATAGAATAGTAGTGGTGGCTCAAAAAGGCCCAATATCTGTGAACAGCGCTGTGTACCATCGGTCCTGGATGGATTTAAACCAGATGCCCCTTATTTTAAGGGAATGTCCCTTATTTCAAAATCCCACAGCTCCATAGAACATCGTGGATGGCTTTGAGAAACCCACATCTCCATAGTGTACCTTATTTTTAAAATTTTGATCTGGCAATCCTAGCTTGAACCCACTTGTTTGTTTCAGCACATGTGCATATGAGGGCTTCAGCTTATTTTGTGCATAAGAATCTTTTTAAAATATCAAGTGGCCCAGGTTCGTCTTTGAGAATCTGGCTCCTATGAAGGTCCTAGTGACATTAAAGAAAGGGCCCTGGATTGGAGCATGCTGCCCTGGAAAAGGCAGAACAAATCACCTCACCCTGTAAGAGAGGGGGACAATGTGGCAGCTATGGTGTGTACTAAATTTTACCCAGTCAGCATCAATTAGGGGAGGGGATCCTTTTCCCTTAGTTCTAGGGGCCACTTTGAAAACTAGTACAGAGGGATGCACAGACGTTGGGGAGGGGGGTGCACTCAGGAAAAGGAGGGTCCAGTTCATGGATCTGTCTCCTATTCTTGTGTGTATGCCCTCATCTTTGTTCCGAAAAAGTAGTTCAAATCTTTCTTTTTTTTAAAAATCATTTCAGATATCATTGAACTACTGTGTCTCCATTTTTTTACATTTGGGACCAACATGACAACCACACCCCCTTTACCCTGATGTCAGTCTTTCAGTGCTTGGGGGTAATGGATCCAGGGACCAGATCCAGGACTGGAAAGGGGCCACCTAAAAACTAGCCATGGACCATATTTGGCTCCTGGGCCTTAAGTTCCCCATTCCTGGCATAGAAGATTAGTAAGAGAAGACCAGGGGAAAATTCTGCAGCTCCTAAAGAGCTTCCCTTACTCCATGGGGACACATCCGTGACTACATGCCACATGATAATCCTGTCGCTTGAAGCCCTGAAAAGGAAAATGGCAGGAAAATAATAATGTATGACTGTGTGTATGCTAGGAGCTCTAAGAAAAGAGAAGATTGCTCTAAGGCCCTGATCATCCTGAAGACATACAGATGACTTGCTTTATGCATGCAATTTCAGTGGGACTACTCACCTGTGTGAAGTTAAGCATCTCCATAAACATTTTCAGGATCAAGGCCTTAAGCCTGTCTTATTCGCACCTATGGGTACTTTCAGACATGACGCTAACCACCCTTGGTGGTTATTTATGCATGTTGCAGGGCTGCATAGGGCACCAATACAACCCTGCAACATGCATAAATTGGTTACCCACCAAGGGTGGTTAAAGGGTGGTTAGCGTCATGTCTGAAAGTACCCTATGATAGGCTGACTGGTGCAGAGCTGAAATCTCATTGGAAAAAAATACATTTTAAAATAGTTCCTACATCCATAAGCTTTAATAGACTGGAGGGAAAGTTTATGTGGGAATCTATCAATCTCCCTCTCTCCTCAGCTGCCCTTCTTCTCTCTTCACTCCTTTAAATTTTACAGTTACCCAAGACATTGAATTAAGAGCCAGAGAATAGCTCTAATTCACTTCCTTAAATAACAGTTAAGTTAAATGGAGCTGAGCCGGGTGTCAGTTACTTTGGGAAGCTGCAGCCAGGCCATTAGGGGCAGCAGCAGTTTCCCTTTGAAGCATTTCCTGGAGTGGCACTAACTGCAGTGTCCTTATAACAGGAACTAGTACTTGCCCTTTGAGCATCTGATGAGTGTCCGGGCTCCTCTTGAGTTAACTAATTAAAATGAGCCAGAAATACTTAAAAGACTAAAACGAAGGTGTTAATATTTTTCCTATCCTTCTCTCTTATTATTCTCTTGCCATTCTATACAGTGGAAGGGTATGTTTTAGAAATTCCTTTACAATCACATTTCAAATTATTTTTTCTTTTTTAAAAACTGTAGAAAAGTTACAGTATCAGATGGGAAGCATGTTTGCATCCCAGCAAAGTTAAACATGAAACGAGTACTCGAAAAATGAGTATCCCCGATCCAGCAACATTGTGTACTAATTGGTACTTGATGAGTGCCCAACGGACTACCCAAACTACCCATTTACTATTTTTTGTTTTGTCCCATTTTCTAACTTCTGGTACCGATTTTTTGACTTCCGGTACCATTTTTTCTGAGTTACTGTCCCAATTCCTTCTGAGTTCTGATGCTGATTTACTGTTTACCAATTGCTAAAATGGTAAATCGGTAATTCAGTAACTGTAACACCCACTATTTGGGGTAATTGAGTGCCCAACTTGGTATTCAGGCACCCATCAGGCACCTGATTGACTACTCAAAAATGTCGGTATTACCTGCGAAGAGCAAATGCACTACCCATTTCAGTTCTACTCACCGCTTCTCATGGTTTGACTCTAAGGCCGCTTTTAGACGAGCGTGTGGTGCTCTCACGCGTGGTTTCCAAAATCCCGCGAGGCGGGATTAGACGAGACGCTGCCGCGAGTCACGTACACAAGAGGGGGACGCCATTCTTTTCCAGTCATGATTTGACCACCTCGATCGCCAACCCGGTCAAATCGCGGCCGGAAAAGAATGCGCGTCCCCCTCCCATGCGCGTGACTCATGGCAGCATCTCATCTAATCCCATCTTGCGGGATTTTGGAAACCACGCGCATGCGCACCGCGCACTCGTTTAAAAGCGGCCTGAGGACCCCCCCCCCCTTTTGGCCTCTGGGAAACTCAGGGTCAAACTGCAAGAGGTGGCACTCAACCAATGCAAGGGCACCCCAGTCAATGCATTTTGGAGGCTGTTTGTGTGCTTGAGTGGTTTGTTCCCCACAGTCTTACGTACTGACAACTCTAGCCAGGTTATTGTGAGGCCTGGGATATTTGGCTTTCTCCTGAAACCACAGCTTCTGGAGTCACACAAACAAGTATGTAGGAATTTCAGCTTTTGTTTTCAACCGTTTCCAAGCCTCCCGGTTGCAGAAAAAAGCTGGGGAAAGCTTGAAGGCTCAAAACTCAGCAGGCAGTTAAAGGGAACATACCATCTATTATTTACAATCTCATGATATTTAAGCTAATTTTATGGGTTTGGACCATTTCCAGTCCTCACAACTGAGTCTGCATAAGATACCCATTACTAGTCTGCTTATGTACAATATATTCTGGCTTCTTTGCTAGGCTAATACAGCCAGGGATTCAGCCCATTCCGAATGATTGTTTCTAGATGGACTAAAGTTTCCTTTGTAAAGGCAAACAAAGGGCTGTACGTTAGCCTAAAATACCTTCCATTTGAGAGAGAGTTGAAATAATTTGGTTCGGTTAGTCAGAAATGTGGTTACATCCTCTCAGATGTGTGTCACTGTCTTCATTTTGCCTTATACGAAATGAATACTGTTAGTTTAGTGATTGCTGGGTGTGCTTTGAAATGTACATGACGTACATCAGAGGCCTTTGCAATGACTTGGCTCAACTTACGATGTGGAAACCTAAGACAGTCAAAAGTTCTCTCAACCAGACTCATTTGTGAATGGGACAACATCTGTCTGCAGTAAATGACAGTATAAAGTGAGCTGGTAGCAACCTGGATCAGTAGTTCGCGAACTCTTTAGACTGCACTCCTTTTTCCTACAGCCTGTTGTACTTGAGCCCCCCCTTATGCCTTGCCACACATACCATGCTCCCTGTCTCCCACCCCCACACCTTCCCCCTCCGCCCCCCCATTTCTCTCTCTCTCTCTCTTCCTTACTACCCCACCATTTTGGAAACTCTGCCCAGCTCATTCTGAGCGAAACTAGGGATTTGCCAGCTGTGCATCTTCTTTCATCTCCCTGTCCTCTATTTTAAAAACTACTGCACTATACGCAGCTTGTTAAACACTTTCTGTTAAAAGGATTTTTGTGCCCTTTCCTTGAAAAGCTTTCACATCTTTGCTGTTTGCAGCAGTTCTTTGATATTTGGCATGAGGTTAGTGCTTTTTCTTGTCCATGAAATTCCATTTGAATTTGGTTGAGATTTAAACATGTACAGGAGAGCGTTGCAGTGGGAAAGAGACCACTGTCTTCTCACTGTTCAAACGAAGGACATGCCCTCTAGTGGGGAGTCTCTCCAGGGGGCATGTACACTTCCCTCTCTACTCCGTTTCTTGGTACTGACTCGGAGTAATGTGCAACTATTGGGAGCAGACACCACTGCACACACTACTTAGAGATGCCGTTGCCAGCACTGGAGAAAGGGGAACAGGACTTTTGTGGTCTGGAGCCAATCATCCCAATCCACAGAGCTCTCTCTGCATTCACTTTCTTAGGTGGGGCTTGCACCAGGAGCGTAGCCAGCTGGGAATGGGCCCTGGTCAGGGGCGTAGCTAGGTTGGAATGGGCCCAGGGACAAGAAATGGACTTTGGGCCCCACCCTGCCCATCACCATAGACTCCCCTGCCCCTCTCCCTCCCCTCTTTCCTCACCTGAATGTCCTTATTGCATAAAACTGTCAACAAGCGTACTTATTAAAGTAAAACATGTACTCAGCTACTGCAATGGCCTTTTCCTTGCTTTTAGCTACGGAAACAGAAATAGTAACATATAGCCTCCCCCTGAGCCCCCTCCTGCTTTTTCAGCCCCCTCCCCCCAGAGACTCCCCTCCTGTTCCCCCAGCTCCGTCCCCCCACAGACCCTCCCTCCTGTTCCCTCCCCTGAGTCCCCTCCTGCTCCCTCTTCCCACAGAGCCCCCCTCCTGCTCGCTTAGCCCCCTCTCACCACACAGCCCCCTCCCCCCACAGACAGGGCCAGATTTAGGAATGTTTTACCCCAAGACCCCCCCACACACAAGCAAAACCCCGCCCCCCCACTGTGCAAAACAGACAAGCAGGTGTACAAAATATGCAAGATATACAGAGCTGAACAGACACAGCATGAGCCAACGCACCAGGTGAACATTCCAGGACCTTCAGTATGACCTCCAGAAATTGATTTCAAAACTTGTGAGAAGATCAGAGATGGGGAGGGGGCAACTACAAGGATGTACCAGAATCCAAGAAGTCTGTCTCCACCCCAGGTTTAGGAGCTTGGGGTTTCTGCTCTAGCAGTGCAAACACCTGTGATCTTCTTCACCTGCTCATGCCCCGCCTCTCAAATACCCTGACCTGGAAGAAGATCAGTGGGGAACTAGGTCTCATACTCTACACTAGGGTTGCCACCTTTTGCCATTTGACCCCAAGACTCTTATAGAATACCTAGCGGCGGGATTACCGGCATTTCTGGTATCCGATAATGCCGGTACTGTGCGTACCGGCATTATCGGATTCAACCTGGTAAATCCGGTCCGGTTACCGGATTCCGGGTACCGGATTTTTTTTTACATTGCAGCCATTTAAATGAATGGCTGCAATGTAAAAA
>QEPC01008901.1:489963-537155 GCA_003113815.1 Sphenodon punctatus
TTCTCACAAATGGGAGAGTACCAAGCCTAGAAACATTTGGGTTCTTTTTATTTAAGTTTCATGATTTTTAGGGCCCAGCTCATGATTTTTGAACATTGAGGCATCCTTGCGGTTGGAGATTTGTTTGTGGCATTCTATGCATGCATGTCCTCAAATGCTGGGATTTGAGGGGAGGAATCATACTTTGGGGGGAGGCACAGCCGGCGCGGTGGTTTGTTTTTTTTTGTAAAAAAAGCTTAGTTATCTCCGGAGCAGCCTGCAAGAAGTCAGGGAGGGAGCACACAGCCGAAGAACGGCTTCACACAGTAAGTGTAGGGGGGGCTACCCAGGCTGTGGGGACCCTGAATAGCTTCCCAGCGCTGCAGCAGCTGCTGTTGTGGGGAGCTCCAGCACACCACGGGGACAGGGAGTACACGGGAGGGGTGGGGAGAGGAGCTGCTGCGGGGGACGGACTTACGTGCCAGCTTGTTCTTGGCTCCCTGGTGAGAGGGAACTGGCGGCAGCGGCTGCTGGGGCACCTACCCCTGGAGGACAGCGCAAAGACTCACCTCAGCTTGCTGGGGGGTGGGACTGGACTGGACCCTCAGGGCCACGCGTGGCAGCCACTGCCCACCCCTCCCAGGCAAGAAGAATCGAAGATCAAAGCTGCCAGGCCTGGCTCCCCCCAATGGTCCATGCAGCCCCCCCAATGGCCCATGCAGTGAGCGCACGCTGCACGAACCCTCCACATGGCAGAGACCCGGAAGTAACTGGGTCTCTACCATGTGGAGGGCTCGCACGCATGACCCGCCCCCCATAGCCATACATGGCTATGGGGGGCGGATCAAGCGTGATGGCAGCCCACAGTGCTGACCAATGGGGGGGTCAGCAAGCACATTGCATTGACATGGGGGGGGGGCATTTGTCAGCTGGTGGTGGGCGGACCAGCCGAGTAATTTTTTTTAAAAAAATATAATAAAATAAGCTCAGCAGGGACAGGCAGCTGGGGCCGGGTGGTTTAGTTACTATAGGGATGGGCCCCCAGGCACAGTGGGCCCCGGGACAAATGTCCCGCCTGTCCCTATGATATCTACGCCCCTGGCCCTGGTGCAGAAGATGGAATAAGCCCCCTGCTGGGGCAATCCGCTCCAAGTGTGCATACGCATTTTCCATGCATGTGCCCCCGTCCTCTCAGACATGTGGGTCCAGGTATGGCTACACCTGCTGCACCTGTTAAAGCTATGCCTGCCTTGCACTGGTGGGCTGCTTTGAAGATTGAGCTGAGAGTTTTCATTACATGATCACAGACTTTTTTCCCCCCACAGAAGTTCCTCATTTATTGTCCCGAATAGATGCAGTCAGGGACAAAATTAAAGTTTCATGGGAAACCATAAATCTGGCATTTGGAATGATTGCATTTGCAGCCTAAAACGTAACGTAATTCATTTGTGTGTGCATTTTTGACTACTGTGACATTTGGGGCTACTAGGAATTTTTTAAAAAGAGAGATGCCTCTCTTTAGCATGACTGGCTTATTTTCATCTCCAGGGCCGGCTGGATCAGGGAACCCCCTGGCCCGCTTGGTTCTCGGTGCTCTGTGGCAACCGACTCACCTGCTTTCCCCCTTTAGTACCTTGATCCCGACACACTCTCCCTCTCTCTCAGCCAGCAACTCCCCGTCGGCTCTGCTCCTGTTGTGCAATCCGGTTCTTTACTCCTGCCACTCTCCGATCTGTTCCCTGTTCTGTCTTTGGGTGAAGCCACCATCCCCCGCCCCCAGCTTCCAGCCCTACTCAAACCCTAATACATTGTTTCAATTCTGATCATCCCGCCGTGGCTGCACTGCAGGTGAGCTCAGGCAGCCCCTCCAACCACCACACAGGTATACGTTATCAGCATTACCTGTGCCCCGATGACCTCGTGCCTCCCTGGAGTTCTTTGGATCCTTTAAAGGGCTCCCTCACCTTTAGTCCCTTTAACTCTTAAAGGAGCAGGCACCTTGCTACACTTCTCCCCTTTGAACCAAGTAGGGTCTTACTCATGAGAAGACCCGGCTTGCCCCAACTCTGCACTCATACTGGGGTACTAGCTCGTCCGTCACCCTGTACCCAGTTTAACATTTCTCTTGTTAGTGCTACCGCTAAGCCCACTACCCCTGCGCTTCTCACTCTTGGGCCTGGGGAGTCCCACTTGCCCAGCCCAGTTAGGGCTCTCAACCAACTGGGCTACCCTAAGCCCACTTCCTAAGCTCCTTTCCAGCAGGTCTGGGGAGTCCCACACAACCCAGATCTCAGTAGCTCCCTATCAGGCTCTCAGCCCTACCAGCTCTACTTTTCTCAGAGCTCCCAGCTCCAGAAGCTTGGGGGCAGACCCCCCACACCCCGGGGCTGCTCCTTTTCTCTTCCCCGACCCTACCCATAAGGTTCTCCCTCTATACCCTCTCCACCTCTTGGGCCTGGGGAATCCCACTTGCCTAGCCTGATTAACTCCCAATTGGGCTCTCAGCCCTGGTTGGGGATCTTAGCCTCTTTTCTACTAGGCACCCAGCCTATCCTATGTTGAGCTCCAAGCCCTGGCGGTTGTGGAGCTTTTCCCAGCTGACTACCCTACTCTAGGGTTCTCAGCCGTGCTATCTCATTCAAGACTCTCAGGACACTTTTAGACGATCGCCATAAATGCGCATCTTTGATATTTCCCGCATGCAAACGCGCCAGGAAATCATGCGCATATTGATTTTAGACATCCACTATCATGCACATAGATTTCTAATGCGTGTTGAGGCACCTTGATAAAACAAGCGCGAATTGGATTTACATGATTGTTGGTTACAGCCCTGCCATTTTTTAACGTGCATGTTTATGTCAGACATCCATGATGCCGAGAGCTTGTTTTGTTCAAGCATGCGGTCCATAATGCTTTGCTCTGTTTGGGAGGGAACACTTTGGCTTTAAAGTTTACTGCTGTGGTTGATTATTCTCAAGAGGATGGACGCACAGGTTTTTGTGGATCTCTGCACTGTTTGTGTTGCATTTATCGCAGGGTACACCAGATTGTTTATGTGCTTCGTGATGATGAAGATTTTGGTGAATTCCATGCATTGGTGCTACACATCCAAAATGATTTGATGAAGGTAGGCA
Organism: Sphenodon punctatus; assembly: GCA_003113815.1. NCBI lineage: Eukaryota > Metazoa > Chordata > Lepidosauria > Sphenodontia > Sphenodontidae > Sphenodon > Sphenodon punctatus. The sequence goes on from QEPC01008901.1 coordinate 493,080, forward strand.
ATACTATGTACCGAGATGAACGCGGCTACTGTTTTCATATTTACAGGATCTATTAATATATGAAATTTAGACAGACATGACTGCACATCTGAACACGCATACACATGCCTTTTCAAATATAATACATTACTTTTGCACGTTAAAAATATATTACATTACATAAAATATATTGCAGCAGCTTAGCACATATTCACAGTTGTTTTTATTATTATTTCTAAACCACAGATAATCACCAGCCTTCCCGTGGAGTTTGCTGCTGCATCGATGGCATTGCAAGGCCTGCTTGGTGAGTCACTACATGAAGTAGAGTCATCCCTTCCTACAAGATGCGCTGCCTGGTCCCTAGCAAAGCACTGATTGGTGGGAGAATGTTGTCAATGGGCCAAATTACTCCGAGCAGCGTTGGATTTCAGACTTTCGCATGAGCAAAGATGTGTTCATAAAATAAGTAAATTCTCTCAGGCCAGCACTATCAAAGAAAACCACAAACACTATTTCTACTGAGAAGAGGGTGGCAATCACGTTGTGGAAGCTCGCAACACCAAATTCCTATCGTGCTGTAGCCGCACAGTTTGGGGTGGGTGTTGTGACAGTGGGCGTTATTGTTAAGGAGGTGTGTAGAGCGATAAATGGCACCCTGCTCCATAAGGTCATTGGTTTCAAAAGCATGGACACAATAATGGATGATTTTAAGCATCATGGCTTCCCTCACTGCATGGGTGCTGTTGATGGGAGCCATATTGAAATACGTGCCCCCAAGGAGGAGTCAGAAAATTATGTGTGCCGGAAAAAATATTATTCGATTGTGCTGCAGGCAGTTGCAGATTCAGAGCTCCTGTTCAGGGATGTTTATGCGGGGTATGCCGGGTCAGCCCATGAGTCGCGAATCCTGCATTCCTCACCACTATTTCACAGGAAATACAAGGGGATACTAAGGCCGGACCCTGTCATTGTTATTGAGGGTGTGCCTGTACACCCAGTATTGGGGACAAGGCATACCTTCAGGTCCCATGGCTACTCAGGGTATATGATGATGGAGAGTCACCTGCAGTAGATCGGTACAATCTGCAGTTTAATCATTGCCGCAACTTTGTTGAAAGGGTCTTTGGATTTCTTAAGGGCCATTTCCAGATACTATTGAAATGTGTGGACATGCGACTGGACAATGCTGCGGAGGCAGTGGTCACCTGCTGCATTTTGAACAACGTGATCCAGACTGATGGGCAAGCCCTCAATTGGAATCAAGATGCAGAACCTGATGCCCCTGACAACAACATTCGAGTTCCAGATGTTGGGAACATTTTGCGAGGTGTGAAGCTGCTCGGTAGCGCAGTAAGGGATGCATTTTGCACTCATTTCGAACAGGAACATAATCTGGGCATCCGTTGGCGGCCACCACAGGCAGAATAGCCTCTGTAAACCTTGTCCCTTCAGTGCCTCATTTAAGGAGCCCTTATATCTGTTTAATATTTATAGAAATATGTTTGCAAATGTTTAAGTTTCATGTTGTTTAAATTTTTTACTGTTTTTACTCTTTTCAATATTGTGTTGGTATTTATTATAGAAATTTAAAATAAGCATAGTTATATACCTTTGCTTTTTTTGGAGAGTACCTTTCCCACATTTTTCCAGATTTGTGGAGAATAATTAACACACCACGTTAATGAATATACAGTCTGCAAATGGGCCAATGTTGGAAGTTGGCCACTGTTATGGCATCCCAAGAATTGACAGTTATAACAGATACATGTTAACGTAGAAATAGGCCGCATATATGTTTCAGTGTTGTCTTCATTTACGATGCAGTACCTACTGGGAGTCAGGCTTTCATGGGCACAGTGACAAACATGCAGGTTTTCTTATGGTTTCTGAAACCTGTTGAGTAGTGGAGCACATTAAAGTTTGAATTCCTTGAATTTAAAATATTACCTAAACTGATTATTCAAAGCCACTCAGTACTACCGATGGTTATGTAGAGGATGACTACGGGGTCTATACAATAAAGTGTCTGCAATGTATGTTAATTTCATACCTGTGCATGACTGTGATCACTGTATCAAAAGTTCACATGTACAAACCTGCAGGGTACATGTCCAACCTCACTCATGTGGTCATAATAAAACCCTTCTTTGCTTTACTAAATGCTATAGAGACAGCAGTTGCCATGGTTTGGGGGGGGGGGTGGGGGGGGTGAGGGGGCTTATTTTAAAGCATTGTCTCCAGCTATGCGTGTACAGGTAATTGTTCCTAGAAATGAAACATTATTTGTGCATGCCAAACAAGCAGTTGACATAGCTCGTTGCAAGCAACACCCTGAACTTGTTTGTAAGTGAATCCATTGGTTTATTGACTGTTAAAGACCAGGATGGGAAATCCCCTCTGTAGATAACTAAAAGCAGTGGCAACATACAGCGACCTTCTGACGGATATCCCACCTTTACGTTTCCATCCAAATGTCCACCACAATGCAGTACTGATGCTTTTGATAGGCAAGATGGGGACATGATTTTCCTATGCTGTCAGATGTCATAACCAGGCAACCCTCATCATCTAAAGTCTTGAAGGTATGCCAACCCGAGCTCAGAGGGGTTCCACACCTGGACAGTGGGAAAGTGCAAGGTTATATCAACACACACATTAAATATGTTGTACGCGCATACTAGATACCAAGTCTGTGAAACCTCTAGTTGAATAAGCCTCGTTGGGTGCTGCTGTGATGGATACCTCACATTGTCCTGTGCCAGCCCTGCTTCCCCCACTTTTGGAAGGGTCCCCTTTTCTTGTGGCAACTGAATAAAAGAATCAACGCCCTACAGGGGAACCCAGGGTGGGTCCAGAAGCCTGCCTTCTGCTTGGAATATACCTTGGCATATGTCTTGGCATGGGCAATACATGCAACGATTTTGGAAAATCCCCTAGGATTGCAATATATGCACTTTTATGAGGACAAGCAGCTCAGGAAAGCATAGAACATCTTCTATCATCCTCAAACAGGCGCCAATTTGGTGGCGAACACGCTGCCTTTTATGCACCTCCTTCCCTTTCACAGTATTTTCAAGCGGGCTATGCATGTTGCTTGTCTGGGCTGAAGCAGGTGCTGCAAAGGAGGATGCGGCAGGTTGCACAACTGCACAAGGTGTTGCATGAGCTGGGGAAGTATTGCATAGAGGCTGTGATCTTGTGTTTTTGGATACTGTCTCAGCAATTGATTCCACAGCACTGCCCACCCTTGAAAGTTCAGAGATTATTTTCTTGCGTGTTATCCATTGACAAGTCAGTCTTTCTTTGTGTTTCCTGTCTAGCAACTCCGTCAAGGATTGGTGGCGATTCCTCATCTCCAGCACGGCCTCATTCACCGATGTTCGGAAAGCATGTGCTATATCTGCCACGGCAGCCTTGCTTTGCTTGGAAAGTTCCCTAGCAAGCGCGCTACGGGTCCTCGCTCGCTGCTTTCTTAGGTTCTGCATGCGTTCGGCAGGGGTTTTTTCTTGGTGCATGTTGTCGTATCAGAACTGGAACCAGGGATGTCAGCACCTGTTTTGAAATTAAAAATGTATAACATTAGTTCCCGAATGCATGCATTGGTTTCTCACCACGTTACGTTTGATTATCTTTATATTCCTATCTGGCAATATAATATATGTGTATTTTCTGTATATATATACACACACACACACACACGTAATCGGTGGCATGCTTGGCATCATCATCACTCATAAAGTGTACGCGTGTCTTCATGAATTGCATACTAAATTGTGCTTGTTTGTCAACCGCTCAAACAAGTTCTATCTACCACACCTGAAGTATTTGTGCATTGATACATTGCAAGCATTATAATTTAAAGGATAGAATGTTCATAATACTAAGATGATTAATATGTGAATGCTAAGCTTGATATCTGGAAAATAACTCTCTTTCTGAAAACAGTATTGGAATTAATTGGTTTAAGTTTTCTTTTTCTTCCAATGTGAACAATGTATGGTGCGAAATGGATGCAGACACAGAATGTATCCAGCAAACTAATATGGTATTTCAAGCACTGCCCACCTGTCACATCAGCGCTCAACAGACTTTGTGCGCCTTGGTTGTCTGCTTCCACCATCTCCAGTATGATAAGTGGAGGTTCATGCATGGTCCTGCTGGACTGCTGTGTATCACTGTCATCGGCTCCATCATCCTCATCATCACCTGAGGTCATTGTTTGCGTGTGGTGATGGGGTGTTTATTCCCCTAAGTCTCCATGTTCCTCTTTGTCAGGTGACTCGTTGCCATGCACTCCCCCACCAGTGGGCAGTCCACCTGCTGTACGAATAACGTGACTTCCACACACACGAGGACACACTACTTCATTTGAGAGGTGAAGGAATTGATCTAGGAGCTCCTCATATTCCCAGTCGCGTCAATCATTCCCCGACTTCTCATTATGAAGTTTTACCTTCTTGTATTATCCACGCAGCGCCTTTGCCTTTGCCCGTAGCTAAGATGCAGTTCTTGGGAAGCCATGTGCTCTCATGATGGCGACTATTTCCTCAAACATGCCTATGTTCCAGTAGGACCTTCCCAACAATGTCTGGAAGCGGTCTTGGCCCCATATTTCAATGAAAACCAGTGTTTCGGCTCTACTCCAGTGTGCAGCTTTGGACCATCCAGATGGGCTGTCTGGGTTTGCAGAAGCCATGTTGAATCTCTTTACCGTTTCTGAAAGAGGAAATATTTATCTTTGCAATAATGCTAATAAGGCCATATGTTTCAAACAACAATACATATATATCATGCTGTACAGTAATGGAGTGTGTAAATTAAATCACTTGATTTCATAATAAAAGAAAAATTGGAACTTATTTCTTCTGGATTTAATATCAACTACATCCTAACACAATTTAGTGACTGTTTCAACACAGGCACAGCTAAGTGGGACTGGTCGAGGGGTGGGTGGGCTAGTGGAGGCACATGCCATCAAGTGGCTAGACAACAGGACCCCCGGCGACACGCGCGTGAGGGCTGGGTGGGTTGAGGGCTCCATTCCAGAAGACCTGTTGAGGGAGGAAAAGAGGGAGGGGCGGAGGCGATGAATAGGGGGAACAAGAAAATTACTTCAGAGCATCCGGAAGGGTCATGTAGCAGAATGTTCAAGGTTCTTGGTATGCAAGGAAGTCCACAGCATTTTTTGGCATGCTAGAAGCTAGAAAAAGGCATATGACATATCAGTTCACAATATCTGCAGTGAAAAAAAGAGACTGAAAGTATAACCTTTCATGTGGTTGTGTATTATCTTTTATTCCACTCAGTGAGATAGCCATATGCATAATGAAAAAGAAAAAGGGTGTATCCCCCTCTGTGAGAATTGTGGGGAAATGTCTCATACAAGCTGGCGACAGTGGAAGACAAGAAGAGGCTTTAAAAAAACAAAAAACCCTGTCTGTAATCTGTAGATGAATGACTGTTGTGAACAAAACACTCTCCCTACCTCAAGCACACAAGCACCATATTTGTGGGAGAAATGTAGCCCTAGCAATGTTCAAGCACAGGGGCCTGTGAAGGGAAAGGAGCTGAAATGAGGAATCAGAAAATGACTGCCACCTATCAAAACGCATGCGTGGGCATTTTCTGCACGTGCAATGGTAGATAATTTCAGCGGTAAAAAAATAAGTTAAAATAAACTGAATTTAAATCACCAACTTCCTAAGTATATTTTGTGGGGCTTCACTCACCACGTTTGGTCACTTTGTCGCATAATAAAAATCACTACAGACCACCACCCCCCCTCGACAAACAATGCTCCCTGGGGATACAGCTGCTTCTGAACTTTGCAGGGCTTTGACACATGCCTTCCGCAAGACCTGTGTTCTCTCAACGCTTGCAGGTAGCAGGCCAGCCAGGCGACAAGCTTTCCTGGTCTCTCTCTCCTCCCCCCCACGCAACACAAATGTAAAAAATTTCTTTCCGGTCTTCACCACAAACAACTCCCCCACCCAACACAATTCTTTGCAATTTATTTGAGAAATAAAGCCCTCTCCAGCAGTGCTCATATCTTCAAATTATGTGAGGAGGTCACGGCTGCAGGCCGGCCAGAAGTTTCTCCATGCAGCGACCGCACCTCAACAGCCGTTGCCTCGGAATGAAGATCAGCGGGACAAACACGCCAAAATGGCCGTTTTTGTGTTACTGCGCATGCGTGTGCACAATGACGCTTACACGGCAACCCAATGCGCGTTTGTTTGTAAATCGTGCGCATGTTTAGTTTACATGATCGGAATCCTACAAACACGCGTCAGAATCTGAAACCGTCTGTGTGACCCCCACATTTCAAGAACGGCACACGGACGGTTTGAAAGTTAGAACACGCGCAATTGAAACGGTTTGCAATTTCAGACGAGCAGACGAAAAATACGCTTGTTTCACAAATAAGGCGCATTTAGTGTCTCATCTAAAAGCGCCCTCAGCCTTCTTCTCAGTTCAGACTCTCAGCCTATCCTACAGTTACAGGACTCTCAGCCTCAGACGCTGTGGGGATTTTCCTGACTGACCACCTCTTACAGGGCTCTGAGCCCTGCCTCGTGCTTGGGGAGTCCTACCCACCCTGCCCAATTAGCTCCTCTTCTTAGACCCTACTTTTAAGGGCCACCCTACTAACTCTCAGCTTCCTGTCTCAGGTCTGGAAGTTTCACTTTGCTGTGCCCGGTTATTTCCCAATAAGGCTCTCAGCCTGTATTTACACCGCTCCAGGCGGGCTCTCGGCCTGGCTTTTAGGGTTCCAGCCTCCACCTCCCCCATAGCTGGCCCACTCATAAATTATCTATGCCTGAGCGCTCCACCCAGTGCCTCTAAGCCCTTCCTTTCAGAGCTATACTTAGGCTCCCCAGCCCAACTTAAACTCTAAGGCTCCCCTCCTGTAAACAAGCAGGACTCCCCATCCTCCTAATTAGGACTCCCAGCCCACAACTAAACAGCACGACCCCCTGTCCTCATAATTAGGTCTCCCAGCCTGCAAACTTAAGAAGGGCTCTCAGCCCTTCTCATGCTAAGGCTCTCAGCCTCTTTCTACTCGGGTTTTGGGAGGTTGACCCACCCATTCTTCCAAACCTCCCACCCTGGGACCCTTAACAGCAAATGTCCAGTGTTCACCTTAGGACAGCTCGCTTGCTGTCCCCCTTCTATACCTTGATCCCGATGTGCTCTCCAGCTCTGGGCCAGTGACTCACCGTCGACTCGGCTCCTTTTGTGCAATCCAGCTCTATAGTCCTGCTGCTCTCCGATCTGCTCCCACATCTACCTTCAGGCGAAGCCTCCAAGGTGCTCCTTGGATCTTTTAAAGTACTCCCTCACCGTTACTCCCTTAAACGGTTGTGAGCAGCCCCAAGCCCCGCAGGAGGGATGGGATACTAAATGCTTTTAATAATAATAATAATAATAATAATAATAATTAATAATTAAAGGAGCAGGGTCGGCTCCCAGTCACCCTGCTACACCGGCCTTACCACAGGGCAACCTGGAGTGATTGCCTCAGGCCCTGCTATTTTTCCTAATTCTTGGGAGCCCCACAGTGGTCCCCATTTTCACCAGAGCAGGATGCAGGGCCCTAAATGCAACCATCTCTAGGGCCCTGTGGAGGGTGTCCCCTGAGGAGGTGGGGCCAACAGGGACCCTGGGTTTTATCTTCTCCCTAGAGGTTTTACAAATTCTACAGCTGGCCCTGTTCATTTCCTGGCTACCAAGTTGGTATTTCAGGTAGAAGAAGAGATGAGATTGTTTAAATGCTGTGAGGTAAAACAGAAGTGTCCATAAGTAAATAACTGATTTAAAATAAGAGTTTGGATTGGTCCTTGGAGTACTGAACCTTTGAGAGAAGGGCAGTGTAAAAAGTGAATTAATTAATTAATTAATTAATTAATTAATTAATTAATTAAAACGGCACCAGCATAATTGCCAGGGAAATTAATGGGGTTTGCTTCAGATGTACATAGAGCATCAGTCCTTAGGCAGGGCTACATTTGTGCTAGGGTTCAGCCTTGGTACCTCTTCCAGACCCTGTCACTACTTCTGCTCTGGAAGACTCCACCCCTGAGAGGCGGCAATAGGGTTGCCAGCTCTTGTGGTTTGACCCCAAGACTCCCTTAGGCCAAAATGTCTCATACTCCGACCTCGCGCTACTGTCATCCATGCTTTCATCACCTCTAGATTAGACTACTGTAACGCACTCTACGTGAGGCTACCCATGATGACGGCTCGGAAATTGCAGCTGGTGCCTCCTGACAGGGGTGGGCCGATGGGACCATAATACACCGGTTTGCCATTCTCTGCACTGGCTACCAATAGTTTTCTGGGCCCGATTCAAGATATTGGTACTTGCTTATAAAGCCCTAAACGGTCTAGGCCATACCTATCTGTGGGACCACCTCACTCCCCGGGTCCTGGATCGGCCCCTGCGGTCGTCTGGGGATGCCCTCCTCGAGGTCCCCCAAGTCTTCCGGGGATTCATGCAGGGGAGGGCATTCTTGGTGGCTGCACTGCGGCTGTGGAACTCCCTTCCGCTGGGGGCCCAGTTGGCCCCGGATCTCCCCTCATTTAGAAGAATGTGTAAGACCTGGCTGTTCCGCCAGGCGTTTGGCGAGGGAGATGGCTAATAGGGTGGGGTGTGGGGTTAGGGTAGTTTAGATGGGGGTTGGGTTGGGGTGGTTGAGGGCTTTTTGTGGGTTATTCTTGCCCTCCTTTTTATGAGTGGTTTTAATGGGTTACTGTTTTAATATTGTTTTAGTTTTATTGTGGTTTTATCTGGTTATGATTTTAAGCTGCCCCATGCTGCCTGTGGCAGGAGGGGCAGGGTAGTAAAACCATTAAAATAAAATAAATAAATAAATAAATAAAATTAGAGTCTGGAGGCTAAACTGCAAGCAGCAGCAGTAGCAGCAGCAGCAGCAGTTTCCACCCCAATCTCTCTCCCCTGACAGGATTAAGGCTGAAGTTGTTGTGGAAGAATGGGGGGTGGGGGGCTGCTGCTGCCACTGCCACTGCCACTCATCAGCTGTTCAGTCACGAGAGTGTTTGGCCAGAGAAAGTTGATTGGTTTTGGTAGCAGCATCAGCCCTTAACCCCAGCCCTCATCAAACTTAACCTTTTCCTGAGCAAGGGTTGGGAACAGGGGTTGTGGAGTGGTAGGACCTGTGAGGGCTGATGCTCTGGGCCTGGTGCCCTTTAAAAAGGGGCCAGACCATGCCCCTGTGGAGTATAAAAACAGGGGATGAGTGGTACTAGGGAAGAGGCTGCTGATAGGAGCGAGGAGCTCCTGAAAAGTAGTCGACCATGGAACTAGCCATGCTCCTGTACTAACTTGGTGTACAGTATGGAGCTTGGCTGTAATACAGAACTCCATTCAAAGGCACTTGTGCAAATTACTGCTACAGTCTCTGGGTCCGTTGCCTGAGTGATCCCACCTCAGATGCTCCCCGACGGTGATGGGGACTTTACAGGCAGCTCCACTGATTTCTCTGAATATCCCCAGTGGCAGAATGTCCAGGCTAGTTTAAGCCCAGGACTTTATTTTTTAATACAAATTAAGCACTGGCCTTAGGGTGTGATTCTCTGAGTAGACAGGGCTGTTGGTAACCCTTAGCACAGGCACCAGCTGCATTGAATTGATTGGGACTCACACTTGTGCTAAGTGCTAGTACCAATACTGTCCACTCAGAGGATCACACTGAAAGTCCTCAAAGACTAACCACAGAAAAACCTGGTTGGATCCACAACTGAAAGCAGCAGAACCACACCTCCACTGCAGGAAAGTCATCTGATCCAGGGACCTAAACTAGCCCATTATTAATTGACAGCATTCCTTCAATTCTGCTTACTTTTGTCAAGTAATTTTAATAAATGATAATCAAAATTCTCTGGTTTTTCATTTAAACATAGCCACTAATCATCCCCTGCCTTCCTAGTTCTAACACCACACTGGGATCCCTTCTGCTAATATTTTCCAGTTTTACTACCTCCATCTCAACCTAATTCTCTTTTTTCCATTAAACCTGTAGTTCCTGTTATTGACCATTCAGGAAGACAGCTTTCCCTCCTTCCCATCATGCAATTGAAGTAATTTCCCTGTTATCTTCCTACAGGAAAGTCTACCAGGCTTTTTAAAATAAACACTGTTCTACCCTTGTTGTAAAAGGAAATTAACACATCTCCAGCAAGAAGAATCTGAGCAAGGACGAGCATCCTTCCACCTCATTATATTCTGAATATGACCTGCCACTGTAACATCTTATCTCACAACAAGCTATCTCTTCACTACGTGATTTAGATATAACAAAAAAAGCAGCTTGAATAAGATTGATTCTTATTAGAAATGGTATGTTTACTCAAGGGTTCAGAGAGAGCCATTGGGTCCACATTCTTTGTCTATTTCTTGAATTCCTGTTGGAGCACAGCACAGGTTTTGTACAAAATCAAACCAGCTCAGGTATTCTATTTTAGTACAGAGACACAATCAGAATCACCCATCTCCATATACACCAGGCAAGAATGTGTTTTTAAAAGAGTGCCTGAATATATCTGAAAGACCGCCTCCTTGCTTATGTCCCTTAACGCCCCCTGAGGTCAGCCGGGAATGCCATCTCCCCGTGATGTTTTTTATGATTAGGGCACGCAGGGAGGTGTTCTCAGTAGCTACCCCATGATTATGGAACTCCCTCCCCTTGGAAGTCCACCTAAGTCTGAGCCTGCTCATCTGATAAAACCTTTTTATTTGGCCAGGCATTTGGAAGGCAGGGATAGGGTGGGATGGGATTGGGTGGGAGGTGTAGGGGTGGGTTGGATGAGGTATTAAGGTTTTTTTTAAAAAATTAATGTTTTTTTAATTCTGTTTTTATTATCGTAAGCTGCCCTGCAGGAAGGGCAGCATAGAAATATGAATGAATGAATAAATAAATAAATAAATAAATAAGAGTGGGAAACAGCATTTTTATTTAAAGTTGTAGCATGCCCAGTTTTCTTGTGTGTTCCACCTTCTGTGGTCATTTGACCTGGTAGCATTCTACACCACAATTCCACAATTCATGTGTCACTACATGATGCCATGAGGTGCAGAGAACCCTTAACTCCCACAGACTTCAACAGGCACTGGCATCACTCTGCAGGATTGGGGCTAGGTTTAGCATAGTTCCTCAAGACTCAAGAAACATCAGGAGCAGGGAAAAGTCTCCTCAGCACTCCATCAACTTGCCTAAGGGCTTGTCTATCTAAACCCAAAAGTTGCATTGGTATAAACGCTGTGTGGCCTCTTCTGTGCTGGTTTATCTGTCTTATGCAGGCTTAGTTTACAGCTATGTGACCAATTAAAACCAATAGATGGGCCTGTCTTCACAAGAAAATGAGCTAACTAAATCTGTAAATGAATCTAATCTAATAATTAATAGTAAATAATAATAAAGAATTTTATTTATACAGTGCCTCCCACCACCACCAATGGTGTTTGGAGTGCTTCACAGAATACACTAAAATACAGTATAAATCTAATGTCCAATTAAAACAGTTTAAAAGGGGAAGGAGGAGGAACAATACATTAAGGTAAACCAGCAGCAGACCCTCTGAAAGCACCTGGAGAATAAAAAAGTCTGCAGGTGTTTTTTAAAAGTGAAGAGGGAGGAACTGAGAGGTGTACCTGGGGGGAGCGAGTGCCACCATGAGGGACCTGCCACAGCAAAGGCCTGATCCGGCTTGCGGTGCAATGGTGAGATCCCCAAACAGTGGGTGGTTGTTGAGCACAGACAGCCATCAGAGTGAGGCTCCAGGAGCAGGTCTTAAATGTAGCTAGGGTCCAAACAGTTCATGGCTCTGAAAACCAGCAGTGCAATCTTAAATTCAATCTGCCGCTCTCTAGCCAGTTCAGAGAATGCAGGAAGTGCATCATATGATCACAGCTGCTCAAGATGGGCTAGTTCATGCAGATTAAACTCCCGTATGGATTCTCCTAATACACATTGTCTTCTCAGAGTTCAATTTAACCCATTCCAAAACAAATTTATCTGTAAACCATAAACCACTTACCCTGTGGGCTTCAATGGGACTATTCCAGAGGAAGCGGCCTGTGGACTGTAGGCTTTGACTTTGAAAATGCACTTTTAACTCATATAAGGAGTGTTTACATGTAGGGTTAACCCAAACTACTAAACTCATACTATTCACTAAACATAGGTTCACTAGTTCAGTTATGAACTTTATGTAGACAAGCCCTCGCAGTTTCCACCCACAAAGTCTGGTTTAACTAGATTGATTTAAAATCGATCTAGTTAAATCAATCTCCTCCTACCTCTCTGACCACTCCTTTAAAGTCTCGCTCCCCAAGTCAAACTCCTCCTCCCTCCCCCTTTCGGTTGGGATCCCCCAAGGCTCTGTCCTTGGCCCTCTCCTCTTCTCTATTTACACCCTGCCCCTTGGCAAACTTATTTCCTCCCACGGATTCCAATATCATCTCTACGCTGATGACACCCAACTCTATCTTTCTACCCCCTCTCTCTCCTCTTCTGTCCGCTCACGCCTCGTCAACTGCCTCTCTGATATCTCCGCCTGGATGTCCCGACGTCAACTCAAGCTCAACATGGCCAAGACCGAACTCCTCATTTTTCCTCCCTCCTCTTCCTCTCCCTCTAACCTGCCCATCTGCATCAATGGAGTCACCATCCATCCTGTTCTCCAAGCCCGTAGCTTGGGCTTCATCTTTGACACGCACCTCTCTTTTAAACCTTACATTGACTCTGTTGCCAAATCCTGCCGATTCGCCCTCCATAACATTGCTCGGATCCGCCCCTTTCTCTCTACCTCCTCGGCCAAAACCCTTGTTCATGCCATGGTTATCTCTCGCCTCGATTACTGCAACCTCCTCCTTGCTGGCCTCCCTCGCTCTCACCTGTCCCCCCTTATCGCAATCCAAAACTCTGCTGCCAAGGTCATTCACTCTGCCCGTCGCTTCGACCATGTGCAGCCTCTCCTCTTCTCTCTTCACTGGCTCCCCCTTCCTGAACGTATCCTGTTTAAACTCCTGGTATTCACGTTCAAAACACTCCACAACCAAGCTCCCCCTTACCTCTCGGACCTAATCTCCCTACGCACTCCTGCACGCGCTCTCCGCTCTTCCTCTGTCCCCTCCCTCACTCTCCCTCGTTTCTCCTGCTCACCTAACCGCCTTCGACCCTTCTCCCTCGCTGCCCCCCATGCCTGGAACTCCCTCCCTACCCACATCCGCCTTGCCCCCTCCCTCCGCTCCTTCAAATCCCTCCTCAAGACCCACTTTTTCCTCGCCGCCTTTCCCAATGCCTGCTAGTCGTTCCCCATATACTTACTGTCTGCCCTCCTCTGCAGACTGCTGCAACCAACCTGATTGTAACCAAGCCAAGCACACGCACCTGAGACTTCGCATTTGCCTGAATGTTTGTTTGTCTTCTCCCCTGTCTCCTCTCCCACTGCCCCCTCTCCCTGTCTCCCCTTCCTTGTCTTTTAGATTGTAAGCCACAGGCAGGGACCGCGTCTATTTCTATGTTCTGTACAGCACCAGGCACATGGCTTGCGCTATATAAATGTTAATAATAAAATAATAATAATAATATAATATAATAAAAAATAATAACTCACACATTCTGTAAAACCATGCAACTTTCGATGTAGACCTGATTCAACCATTCTGTCTCAAACTTGCCTCCACTGAAGATAGTGGACCTGAACCTCCCAAACAAAAGCACTGGTTCTCAACTGGTGGGTTGAGATCCACTGGTGGGTCTTGTGAGGGTCTTCGGTGTGTCTCCAGAGTTTTTGCTAGTTCCCGCAGAGGCAGGAGTGGAGCTGAGGGAGGGCAGTGGCAACTAAGGCTGCACTGCTAAAAGAATAGTAAGCAGCTGAGGTTGCAGCAGATACAGGGAGGGGTATGTGAAACTCACTCAGGCATTCTCGCTTTCCCCCCTACTCAGCACCCCTCAGCCATTCCTCTGCTCAAAATTCAGCTTCAGGAGCAGCTTGTGTGGGGCCATTCCCAGCCGCCCAGCCAGTGGGAGAGCCAAGCTCTGGCCAGGGCTCTGGGAGGGGAGGAGCTGCTTTTGGTATCTCACCCCACATAGCCTGCAGCATCGTGCTGAGAAGCATCTGCTCCCCCACCACCAGCCTGGGCCCTGGACAGAGACCTTCATCCCTGTCATACCTCATGCACTCAACTCAAGCTGCCTCCGCTCCACTCAGACTCTATAGCCAGGGACTCCTGAGCTAGGGATTGGGCGGGGGAAACTGAGATAAGAGAGTGTTGGGAGAGAGGCAGGAATCGAGATTAGCCTCATTTACTCCCCCCGCCCCAGAGTGGGGATCTCAGGAAGGAGTTTAATATAAGGGAGAGATGGAGAGAAAAGGCATGATAGGATGGGAGAGAATCCATAGGTCCATGATTTGTTTTAAAAAATATTTTGATGGGTCTTGCTCACCAAAGATTGAGAACCACCGTGCTAAAGGACTGTGCCAGTCCATAAGAGGTTTTGCATGTGCATCCCAGGGCTCTTGGTGAAGGACAATAATAATCTGCTTCTTAACACACTCCTTGGGTTCCTGTAATATTCAGGTTTTGTGGGGGGGTTTTAAACGTGCTTGGTCTGACCTGATCTTCTGAGTCACTCTTGTCATATATTTTTTCCATCTTGTATAAACATACCATACAAATAACTTAACATCATCTTCCGTACCGCAGGCAGTAATAATCACAACCATTCCAAACACTGAATTTGGTAATTAATACAAATGATGATTTCAACAGTTAAGACAAGGAGACTAATAATTATTGTGTGACAAGGGAAACATATGTAGCCAAGGGAAGTGAGCTGCCTAACTACTAGTTGTGTCTTGGTGCCTCCCTGGCGCTCTTTGGATATTTAAAGGGCTCCCTCACATTTAGTTCCTTTAACTCTTAAAGGAGCACGGTCAGCCTCCAGCCACCCTGCTACACTGGCCTTACCACAGAGTGACCTGGAGTGGTTGCCTCAGGCCCTGCTATTTTTCCTAATTCCAAACGCAACCATCTCTAGGGCCAGGTAAAGGGTGTTCCCCGAGGAGGTGGGGCCAGCAAGGGCCCTGGGTTTTAACTTCTCCCTGGGCTTTGCAAATTCTACAGCTGGCCCTGTTCATTTCCTGACTACCAAGCTGGTATTTCACCTTTGCAGGCAGAAGAAAATATGAGATAGTTTAAATGCTGTGAGATAAAATAGAAGTGTCCATAAGTAAATAACTGGTTTAAAATAAGAGTTTGGCTTGGTCCTTGGAATATTGAGCCTTTGAGAAAAGGGTGGAGTAAAAACTGAATAAATAAATAAATAAATAAAATAAATGTACAGAATTGTATTGTACAGAAGTAGAACTCCATTATGAAGCTTTTCTGCAGCCCCCTGTTCCTTTCATTCAGCCTCCAATATGCCTCTGAATAATACATGCTAAAGGCAAAATACTGCTGTATCTTTGTGGAATGTTTGTTTGGATAACCTGTCCATCAAATTGTGAGACTTCTGTGTGGGAGGCTGGGCAGGACAGAGAGCATCCAAGCCAGTGAGGAGAACTAATTAAAGTCTCTAGAGTAATGCTCAAGTTGTGCTCCATGAGGGCAGAGTGAATGGTCTGCAATGGCACGGATATGGTTATCTGACAGTATCTGGTAACCCTCCAGATCTGTGATAGTCAATGCAGTTTGGCAAGGACCAGTTACGAAGTGATATCTGTGTATTGTTTGGCAGTTAACTGGTTAATTGTTTTATTGATTTACTGTGTTACCACATAATACCATCACAGAGCACTATTTCCCATATGGCCATTTACTGTTTGCCCATAATTTCTTTTTACTGTTTACCAACTACTAGTGGCAATGTTCGATTATGATGCGGTAGTCCAGTAAAGGTAATACACTAAACAGGTTAATCGTTGCAGTATTATCCAGTTATTCAGTTTGACGGTTAGCCAACATGGTAATCAGTTAATGGCCAGATAACCACCAAACTATCCTGAATGGCAGGTATAAACCGTGGATAATACATTTACTATTTGTAAATGCTCTAGTCTGCAACTGGTCTGCGGAAACAGTCACAGCAATGTGGGCTTTGATCCTTGCAGGTACCACAACCATCCCTAGAAGGGAGTTTAAGGACCAGGTTGTGGGTGGCCACCAGGATTAGGAGCACAACCAGTAGTGACAGGAAGGCAGAGGAGTAGACAGTGTTGAAGTACAGGCAGGCGGCCACTACCAGAGATCAGACCAAAGAGTGTATACCATTCAGAGGGGAATCCGGAAAGCAGTGCAGGCTTGTAGCTAGATCTGTCCAAGCAAGAAGTGGGACTCGGGGGGGAGCAGGGTGCCAATGGTGGGAACAAGGGCCACCTCTGGAGGCTGGGGCAGGCAAGGCAGAGGGTCCAGGGTAATGTCACAGGAGGAAGCAATAGTCTGGAAGGAGGTGGTTGCACAAAGCAACCTAAGGGAAGGAAGGCCTGGAAATATATAGGTAGCCCCAGTCAATCAGGACAAGGATCATGCATGGCCAGTCAAGGCTTAAGTGCTGCCAAACTAAGCCCATGGAATGTTCCCTGGCTAGGCCCCTTGGCAAGACCAGTGTCCTTGGAGCCAGCAGACCTGGGGTATTTTCAGACATGACGGGGTCTGTATTGGCCCCGCCATGGAATCACCCACTGATCCCCCGCCGGGATCAAACCAGCACATCCAACAGACGTGCCACCTGATCCCAGCGGGGAATCGGGCAGGGGGCGGGGCTGTGCGGCACAACGTGCGGCCGCATAGCCCCACCCCCCACGCTCCCTAGGCCGCCCACCCTCTTGGGAGACAGGCGGGTGCCACAGCCAATGCGGCTGCAGCGCCCGCCCGCATTCACCACGGCCCGGAATCCTGCTGCTGATTCTGAGCCATGGTAGGGGGACAGACATTACGGTCCCCTTGATCATGGGGGGGAATCACATTCAACATGCAAATGGAGATGGTCCGGCCAGGACCTCCATTTGCGTGTTGAATGTGATTCATGGGGGTGAACATCTGGGGGGGAGCTTCCGTTCCCCCCAACAGACATTATGGGATCATGATCACCATGTGGGGATTCACCGTGGTTGCGCGTGAGCTCATAACATCTGAAAATACCCCTGGTGTCACAGAGGGAGGGGAGCCAGAGGGTCCCTGTAACACAAAGCTGTTGAATGTGGCTTCTGGTAGACAGTATGTGCACATTGCAGTCATGCCTCACCTCCTCCCTACCTCACCTCCTCCCTACCTCTGTCAATGGTAGTGGTGTCAGTCAGGACTGGAGCATCATCTTGTGCAGCACAGAGAGCCCACAATGAACATGTGTCAGGGAGTGGCCACCTTGGACAGGTGCAGGGTACTCCATGAAAAACGCTGAGAGCTATTTTTCCCAACAGTTTGGGTGTTTATAGACGAGACAAAAAAGGTGGCTGATCCTTTGATCAGCCGCCTTTCTTTGCGCTCGTCTAAACTTTAAGGCCGGATCTTACTCCGCGTCTGACCGGGTCGGCAATCCTGGCCCCTCAGACGCAGATCCCCGAAGTGCCGGCTTTACGCCGCACTTCCGGGTTCCCTGGCCGAGTGCGCATGCGTGGAAGGGCGCGCATGAACACAACGACTGTACGCCGTGTCTGAACATCAGACACGGCATACAGAGGAAGGCGGGGGAGAGATGCCGGCGCTGAACAATCCCGCTTGTGAGCGGGATCGTCTAACAGCGCCCTTTGGAAACCCCTACCCGAGCAATGATTTAATTAGCACATGATGTTCCTTTGGATTTACCACCTATGATACTGCCTACAGAGTCTAGTAAACTGAAATCTGCTTCAACACCTGTCAGTCAATTCCTTAGCAAACATGAAATAGATTAAAATCACTCAAAACTCTATGTGCTAAGGTGTTACGGGGAGAAAGAGATGGAGCCTGACTGGCTTGCTCTATTTATTTGGTTTCATTTTACCACAGAAGATTGTTTATTCAGTTCACTGCAAAATGTGGATTTCCCCATCTACTGAATGCCTTGAAAGCTTCCAAAAACAAAAACCTAACACTGTTGCTCACATAACATTACACACAACTTCCAGAGTTGCCACACACGTATCTCCTTATTGTTCCAGACTTCTTCCCCCCGCAGTCAGTGTCAGGTTTGTCCAGATGTCTGGGAGTTGCGCCCGTTCCTAGGAAACACTTTGTCATACAGTATTGCACTGAACAATTTTTTTAAAAAATAGCTGAATACCACAGTGCAAACTTAACATTCAACTTTCCCAACAGCACTCTCACTGGACTAAATTCACTTCTTTGTGTACGCTTTCCAAGCTGACATCAGGGGAAAAACAATGCCATCTATTATGTAAGCAGTCTCTCTGCATTCCTTGCTAAGATTAACTCATTCCTGGTACTCCAGAAAGGTTAGAGGTGTTCAAGGAAGGCCTTTGTTTGTCCTAGAAGTAGGCTTTTCAAGGCTTTACCTATTGAAGATTCTACAGACTCTTCCTTCCCTAGCAACACCCACTGTTCTAAACATCTTACAAATAGACCTTTCCTTTCCTAGTTATTGCTATAAAGCACTAAACTAGTGGTTTCCAAACTTTTTGCCTGTGTGACTGCATTTTGAGACTTAAATATAATGCTGCAGCCCCATCTAAGCACCAAATTCAATCAGATATCAACCAAGATCAAGACCCCCATCCACAGATGGTGCAACTACACTTGGGATCACCCATGACCCATAATTTGGGCATCTCTGCTCTAAATGTTCTCTCTGCTGAAACATGGGGGTGGGGTGGGGGGGGTCACACAGTATGTGAAAGCTTGAGATCTGCTGCCTTAAAGGTATTCCTAACATCCCAAAAAAACAGAATATGGGGAAAGACTTTCAGTCTTACACAAACTCCAGATAGGTACAGTTTTATAATGACTTGAGAGAAGAGAATATGATAGAAATTTACAAAATCACATGTGGTGCAGAGCAAGTAAATAGGGAGCTGTTATTTACCCTAGCTCATAATACTAGAACTAGGGAACACCCTACAAAACCAACTGGCAGTAGATGTAAGACAAATAAAAGGGCAGCATTTCTTCACGCAGCATAGAATTAAACTGTGGAACTCTTTGCCAGAGGATTTTTTGGGAAGGCTAATAGCATCAAACAAGGATTGGAAAAATTCTTTGAGGAGAGGTCCATAAATGGCTATTAGCCATGTTGGTCAGGGGATGAGACCTCTAAGTCCCAGGGGCTGGGTGTGCATAGCAGGAAATGGATCCTTCCATTATGACCTGTTGTGCACAATTGATGAATGTATGGAAAATGTATTCATGTATGCATTCAAGCAGCTGAAGCCAGCCACTGTCAGATACAGGATGCTGGGCTCAATGGGCCATTGGTCTGACACAGTGTGGCACTTCTTATGACCCTGTTACTATCTGACAGTAACTAAAGCTACAGCACATTGCATTTTTCTATAATCCAGTTTTAAGAGGTACATTAAAAAATGTATGAATGTATGCATAAGGACCCACGCTTGAACCAGCCCCCTTGAGGCACTGGGCACAACAGCTGGCTCTGCAGTGCCACTAGTTCCTGTTGGCCAGGGCCTAGTATTGGCTATAAAACCTCCTCCAGCCTCGGTCAAGTCATGCCCCTCCTCAACCTCAATCTCTGCCCCCAGCTTCCTGGTTGGCTACTGGCCTGTATATAAGACCAGCAGGCAGTAGACACAGGAAACTGGTGAATCAACCATCACTTTTTGGTTCCGGTCTTCTCTTCTGTGTCTCCTCTTCCTCCTCATGTCTCCATGCACCTTGAATTAGCTCTGCACCCCCTGAACATAGTGTGTCATTCTGACCATCCCTCCAAGAGCACATTCCTTCTAATCCTGCTGATGAGTCTGGCTGCTGGGATACTGGGGCTGGACGTCTGCTTTGATGGGGGCCTGGCAACTATGGCAGTCACGTTGGGGGTGCAGTCCCTGCAGACCCCACACGCAGCCATGTGCACCTTGTGCAAAGCTGGCACATTTGTTCCGCAGGGCATGGGATTGGTCCCACCATCAAGACATTGTCAGAAGTCAGCCCTGAACCTGTGGCCTCGGGGACTGGCTGCTCGCTGCCTTTCCCCCACGTGACTCTTTGGGATATGGTTTCCCCAAGTATTTCCTCTCTCCCCCCAAGTCCCTGCATAGCTTGTGGCCATGTCTGCCAGCTTCCTGATGGGCTCCCAGCCTTATATAAGGCATGCTGGGTGCTACAGGAATTTGTGTCTTGTTCCCTATTGCCCCATTATCCTACTGCCTATGTTTTACCAAGTCTGGTGTCTGCTCCCCATTACTCCCTAATCCTCATATGCTCCGTCTTGTCAAGCCCCCGGGTCATGCCTTCGTCACCTCGCGACTCGACTACTGTAACGCGCTCTACGTGGGGCTTCCCTTGTTCCTGGCCCGGAGGCTGCAGCTGGTGCAGAATGCGGCGGCCCGTCTTCTTACGGGGACGGGTCGCCGGGAGCACATTACACCGGTGCTCCGAGCGCTGCACTGGCTGCCGATAGTGTGCCGGGCCAGGTTCAAGGTCCTAGTAATGATCTATAAAGCCCTATACGGCCTTGGCCCCTCTTACCTTAGGGACCGCCTCGCCCTTCGCGCCCCGGAACGACTCCTGCGGTCTGCCGGGGGTGCCCTCCTGGAGGTCCCCCGTGTTAAGCGGGGGGCCACGATGGAGCGGGCATTCTCGGTGGTAGGGCCGCGGCTGTGGAACTCCCTTCCGGAGGAAGCTCGCCTGGCCCCAAGCCTTTTGACATTTCGGCGGAACTGTAAGACCTGGCTGTTTGCCCAGGCCTTTGGGAGGGAGGGGGGGGGGTGATTTTTAATCCCCCACCTGTATATTTATTTTTATACCACCCTGTCTTATTGATATGTTTTATAATTGTATTTTAAATGTTTTAAATGGTTTTTATTGTTGTTAACCGCCCCGAGCTGCTGTGCAGGATGGGGCGGTATAAAAATCTACTAAATAAATTAAAATAAATAAATAAATAAATAGTCCAATTTACCCCCTAATTCATCTATAGCCTGTATCCTCTCAAGTCCTTTGTCTGCTCCTTGTGTTGCCCCACCCCAGTCCTCCTACAGCCCTATATCCTGTCTCTGTTTCCCTGTTACCCTCTCCCTGACCCTGTGTACTCTTCTGTTTCCCAGCCTTGATTCCTTGCTCCCTTCCTGGACCTCGATGTTGAGATGTATGTTCTCTGAGGTCAGAGGATCTGGCCTGTCACGCTGAGCCTCAGTCTCCCTCACTGGAGAACAGCTGAGAGGTTCCCCTCAACCTGAAGCTACCCCTTCTCTGGTCCCTGGGCCTATTCTCTTTCTATCTTTAGCCCCTCCCTTCTGGCCATCTCCTGCCTCTGATCCCCAGAGCCTGACAGGCATCTGATTCCCCTTGAGAAGAAAAGTAATAGAGGTGGAATTTCACTGAGGTGCAGGAGGGTTTACAGGATTAGACTTCCAATGTATGATTTTAGCATTATGCTTTTCATGTCGAGAAAAGAGATCTTCATTTTTTGTTTAGTACAGTGCACCCTCTCTATATCCCCCCGCATTATAGCAGACCCCTTCCTTGTTACAGCTACATATACCTTTTGCTATTATGAAGCCTTCTCTGTAATCCCCAAAGGCTTTGATTCCAAGAGGTCTTTTATAGAAAGAGGGTGTACTGTAACTCCGTGCAGTCAGCATAGGTCATCATTAATGTTTGCAAATGTACAATATGCTGGTTTACAATGAGCTAATGCACACATGGTAAGACTCTATCAGTCTCAGTTCCAAAAGGCTGATTTCTTTCCATTTATGCAGACAAAATTTTAGTGCCCCAGAACTTGACTAGCATGGAGGCTATTGTCTTCAATAACAGTCCATGGCATATCACCCTTAAATATTATCACACTTAAATAGCAAACGGGGTGCTTTTCTCACTTGTGGAATATACATTTTTTCCAAAAGGTTTTTGCAGGGACCCCTGCAGACTCAGAGCTTTAATAAAATGAGTCGGTGCCTCTAAAAATGAAGCTACATGCTGTAAATAACGGTGTTTTTCTAGGCTTTGTGTAAAGTGGGATGCGGAGTATTTTAATCAGGTATTCTCCAATCAAATATGAAATGTCCTGTTTAATGATCTATCCTAATTGGAATGCTGTGTTGACTTCCAAATCAGCTTCTGTCTTGACTTCACAAGTGGGATTATAAATTAAAGGTCTGTAAAAAGCAGTTCATTTAACTGTCTGGAAACTTCTGCTTTATCATCTGTGTAAATCTGTAACTATCCCTGCCTCCTTGTTTCTGACTTTTACAACAAAATTTCTATTTGATATCAAATTCTCCATTTTTAACATTCCACTCTTATTCAGCAGAAGGATAGTCAAGGCTCCTTTTGAGTCATTGAGACTTCCTACCTGCTTATTCAGGACTGAATTTGGCTGAAGGAATCATTAATGTACTGTGTAATTTGTCAGTCACATTTTTTTCTGGAGGGATATAATTATAATTTACTTATATCTGCTTCAGTCATTACAAAACTTTCAGTTCAGTGCTTTACTCCTGTTTCCTGTCTCCACTTTAGTCACTGATCCACATCATGGGGTGTTTTTAAACAAGCAAGGCTTGAGGGGGAGGGGGCATGTCTGCTGAGTGGCGCAGCTGTTGGGTGCCCATGCACGTGGAATGAGTGGGGAGGGATTCTAACAGGTAGATCCCTGGGTTTCCATTGCACCCACTCAGGCAGATTCCATGCACATCCTCCACCATGGACCAGCCATGCAAACAATTCATAAGGGAAGTCATTTCCTTCCCCCCCCGCCCCCACACACCCTGAAGCATCCCCTACCCTAATCCCCACCCAACTGCACACCCTCTGCCATGACACACAGCCCCAGTCACCATGGAAACAAGAAGCCAGTCGTTTCTTCCTGCTCCGAAGACAGTGCAGCTGCTGACAGTCCGGGGCTACAATGGAGTTGCATATTACTGGGTGGGACATGCAGGAAGCTGCCCTCTGAGCTGCTGTCCTCCATAGTGTTGGCTCTTCTCTCATGCATCATGAGGGGTTTTGCTGGACTTTGAGCCAATGCAGCGTTGTATTTTGCACGTGTGTCCTTTAAGAGCTCCCCAGGGAGCTCCCAGCAGGCTTGTGGGCAGGACAGGGGAGGTGGCCAGACTGTGGACCTCTCTGCTGGCATGGCTGGGAGCCCCAGTTCATACAGGCAGGGGATGCGTGGGCACCTGTCCCCACGCACTGTTTTGGCTTTCCTCACATGGCACACGCCAGCTTTTCCAGTAGTGCCTCATGAGTGGCTGGTGCGTGGGTCACAGGAACGCGCCTCGGCCTCCTAACACTCCACCTTCAAACAAGCAGTTGGATGCGTGGTTAATGGGTGGCCATGTGTGGATGTGTCTCGTTTAAAAATGCCCGTGGGCTCTGGTGGATACTACACATACCTATTTAAGTCTTTGTTGGTATACTCAGAGCCTTCCCATTCAAAACATTATTTCAGCTTATTATAATTGGAACTCATTCCAATCTGAACAGCTTATGGCAAATGATGGGAAGTCAGATGAAGTCATCTTCTTTTTGTAAGTAAGTAATTCAAGCCAAATGATTTGGTGAATTTGACTAAAAGTCATTTCAGTAAAAGGATGGTAATATTTACCTTTTTAGCATTTAGTTCTCTGGGTAAATAATAAAACTGGCAGAGGAGCAATCGCTAAATATGGAAATTTAGCAAACTGGGCAGCTGTGGTTTAGCAAATTGTTCACAAACCAAATATAGCATTAACATGTGCATTCAGCATTTAAACCTATTTGACAAATATCCAGGGTTCCTGGATTTCCGTTTAGCAGGGAAAAACACAGAATTCAAGTTTTATTAGAGAAAAACACAGAATTCCTGTTTTCCCAGAGAGAAACATGGAATTTCCATCTGCAAAAACTCATGGGCTATGATGCCAAACCTGCTCCACGTGGGATCTCTGCAGGTCCCACACAGCTTGCGCATGGCACAATATTCCTGCAATGGGCATGCACCGGTTGTGTCTACGGGCACACACGCATGTACAGGGATTGGCCCCACCAGCCGCAGCGGAGGTAGTTGAAATTTGAAGGAGGTGGAAGTTCTGTGCTCCTGCTCTGGTGTGTGTCTGAGACCGAGAGAAGAGATTTGGTATGAGATCACAGCCACATCTGACTTCTGGTGTGGCAAGTGCCATACTGAGTCAAGCCCAGCATCCTGTCTCCAACAGCGGCCAATTTCAGTCGCATGGGAGAATATCAGCAGTCACAACAGGCAATCCATTCCCTGCTGATCACTCCCTGCTCCTGACAGTAAGAAGTTCCAATCTCATAATCTCCTTGGCTAATAGCCGTTAATTGACCTATACTCCAAGAACTTATCCAGTCCTTTTAAAAACACAGCTGTGCTACTGGCCCTGACAACTCCTCTGGCATCAAATTTCACAATTTAACTGTGTTCTGAGTGAAAAAATACTTCCTTTTATTTCTTTTAAATCTGCCATCAGTTAGTATCATGGAATGTCCCCTAGTTCTAGTACTACTTGAGAGGGTAAATAAAGGCTATTAGAGCCAAAAAGGCATCCTTTAAAAAATGGAAAGCTAGTCCCAATGAGATAAATATGAAAGAGCGTAAGCATTGCCAAAGTAGATGTAATAAGTTAATTAGGCATGCCAAGAAGGAATTTGAGAAGCGACTTACTAAAGATGCCAAAACTACTAATAAAAACTTTTTATGTTAGGCTCTGTGCCGGAGCTTGTGGGGAGGGGATTGGAGTGGCACCCCCACCTATGCACAGAGGGAGAGACTTGGGCTCTGTGCTGTGACTGCCAGGGAGGAGGGGATTCGAGCAACACCTGGAGATCCCCCCCCAGGGGAGGAGGGGATTGGAGTGGCACCACCGCCACCAAACCAACATGGAGAGAGAGACTTTACTGCCTTTTATAAATCAATCCGCATAGTTTATATTGCAGTAAATTACACGTAATTGATTCAAACTTTTCTAAAATGATAAAAGAAATATTCAGCTTTCGTGGTTCTATAATTTTTTTAAGGAATCCATGGCTCTGTTGAACTTTCCGTATCCCTCCTTTAGAGGACTTCGGACACTCTTGCATGCGTTAAAGTGGGACTAGGCTCATACACCCAATGAATGCAATCCTTATTTGTCTAGGTGTTCTAATGGGCTGAAAAATACAGATTTTGGTGTTTTTATTCAGAGAATTTAGGATTTTCCCCCCCAAAGAATTTCATTATTTTTTGGCAGAGAAAACTAGGAACCCTGAATATAACACACAGACTATTGCTAGTGTATGCCTCATTCATGACATCGGTCACCTAGGTCATAGGATATTGTTTATTTTCCCTGATGGAAACTTGTAATCAAGACAGTGGTACAAATAAGGACTAATAATACCCATCACTTCAAGTGAGTGACATGTTCAGGATTCATGCACATTTTAGGATGACCCTTTGGATATATGTCAAAAAAATTTTCCCCCACCAAGGTAATACTGATTTTTTGCCCTGCAAGACATTATCATTCTTTGTTTCTAGTAGCATTTACAAGGTATAAACTCAAAGGAAGAAGAAATAGTTGTCTCAAGCAATTTATAATCTAAGAATGAAATCCTGGCCCCAGTGAAGTCAGTTTTAAACCTCCTTTGGTTGACTCTGCAACATCACACTAGCCATACAGAGATCCATAATGTGGGATTCAGGGGTGTAATTATTGGGAGGGATATGGGGGGTGTCAGATGTGTGGAGGCTGCTAATATACCCTTCCCCCACTAAATTTGCGGCTAGAACCAGGCGGAAAGGGCAGGGCTGGACTCACGTAGCAGAGCCCAGGTGAGTGTGGAAGTGCTGCCTTACAGCAGGTGTTTTTAAATGAGTGAGACTTGAAGAGGCATCCATGGCTGCTGAGTGGTGCAGCTACAGAGCACCCATGCATGTGGAGCAAGTGCAGAGTGATTCCAATGGCTGGCTTCCAGGGTGGCCACTGTGCCCATGCAGGCAGTCTCCACGCACTGGACCAGTCATTCAAACAACTCAGATAGGCAGCTGTTTCCCCCTCCCGCCACCCGGCAACAACCCCAGCCCCAAGGCCTGTCCAAGTGCCTGCCCTCTGCCATGAGACACAGCCCCAGACACCATGGAAACACGAAGCCACAGTAGCCAGTAACCCCTTCCTGCCCGGAAGCCAGTGCAGCCACTGGCAGTCCTGACCTGGACAACAATGGAGCAGAGGCGCTTACTGGGCAGGACGAACAGGATGCTTCTGTCTGAGCTGCTGTCCTCCGTGGCATTGACTCTTCTTCTCTCATGTGTTGCGAGAGGGGTTTGCTGTGCTTTGAGCCAATGTGGTGGTGTACCGCTCATGTGTGTCCTTTAAGAGCTCCCAATAGGGCTGGGGGTGGGCTCAAAAATGCAGCACAACCACTGACCTGTCTGCTGGTGTAGGTGGGTGCTCTGGTTCATACAGGCAGGGGATGTGTGGGCGCCTTTCCCCAAGCATCTTTTTTGGCTTCCCCCACATGGTGCACTCTGGAGTTTTCAGCAGTGCCCCACAAGTGGCCATGAATGGGTGCTGTGTGGGTCAAGGTAGCATGCATCCACCCACACCACCTTCAAACAAGCAGTCAGGTGGGTGGTTGATGGATGGCTATGCGTGGCAGCATCTTATTTAAAAACACTTAGCTATGTTCCCTGGCCTCAGCCGCCCCCCTCCCCACGGGAGGAGAGCCCTCAGCCACCTGCTGTGTCTACTGGCGTGACTTGGTGAGACCGGGGAGTTTGTCTCCCACACTACTCCCTCAACACCCCCTGGGTGCTACCCACAAAATTCAGGTGAATATTACCCCAGTAATGCAGGTCTGGCTGCATGCCACCTCAGGGTAACTGCTCCAGAAAAAGTTGGACAATCATCCAGGGCTTTCGTTTACATCCAGCCAGTGTACATGTGGAAATAGTCGCCCCACTGAGCACCAACAACTCACTCCAAGACCGTTCTGGATCTTCTAGCTACACTGTTGCCAGCATACTGAGAGTGCTCTGCCTTAAGAGTCCTTCACAGCCTCACAAATTTGGCCTGAGCTCCCATATCTCAGGACCAGGGCTGGCCTTACAACAGGGCAACCCAGGGCTATGGTGGCCACCTATGTATATTTTTCCAGGCCACTTATGAAAAATACATGTTGCAGGGCCTACATTGGTGCCAAATGCAGGCCCTGCAACATGTATTTTTCATAAGTGACCTAGAAAAATATATATAGGTTGCAACGCGCACTTGACCTATTTTCTCTACTTCTGGGGATCCTGCAGTAGCCCCCATTTTCACCAAGACAGGGGGTGGGTCCCTGACTCCCTTCTAACAGGGCCCCAAACATGACCACCTCTAAGTGGTCCAAAGTCCCCCAAGGGAGTGGAGCTACCATGGGCCCCATATTTTATCTTTGCCCAGGGCCCCACAAATTCTAAGGCCA
The DNA here is from genome assembly GCA_003113815.1 of Sphenodon punctatus. Classification (NCBI taxonomy): domain Eukaryota; kingdom Metazoa; phylum Chordata; class Lepidosauria; order Sphenodontia; family Sphenodontidae; genus Sphenodon; species Sphenodon punctatus. The sequence continues at coordinate 520,648 of QEPC01008901.1, forward strand.
GCCTTGCTCATGACTACAGGAGCATCCCTTATTTCAGAGCCCTGCAGCTCTATAGAACATAATGGATACTCATTATTTTCACAATGAACCTTCCTTATTCTGACCACTACATCTTCATGGAACATAATGGACCTCCCTTATTCCGGTATCCCTCAGCTCTGTAGTGCTTTAGCCTCTTAAATTTTGATCTGGCAACCTGGGGGGAGGAGGGGGGCTGTGCAATTGATGTCAAAAATCTGTTCAATCTGCATTAACTTTGAATAAGTATGCTAATGAAACAAAATATGCAGTTTATGCAGATATATTCTGCTCGTGGGGAAGTTACAGCATGTGGCTTTCTAAGCTGCAAAACACAGAATATTTTGGTGCAATAAATACAGGTCTCTGCTTAAAGGGCCCACCATTTCCCCCTTAAAGGTACAAACTCAAATTGGAATGGAATGATTCATGAAGTCTTGTCCATTGCTAATGTATCTGATAATAACTTATTTTAAAAATGTATCATCTAAATGACAGGGTTGGATTCTGCTCAATTACACAAGTATATACTTCCACTGAAGAAGCCATGGTGATTACTGTGACTACAGTAGGCTGAGTAACAGCAGAATTTTTCCCATCGTGTCTAGGTAGAAATCAAAGAGAATTCTCTCCTGCATTTTAAAGGGAGCACATTCAAGCTTGCTGTCTCATTGACATTCCAACTTCTTGAGGTAATGTTTTACAACAAACCATTTACTCTTTCCCATTTAACAGAAGCATTGGTGGTCATATGATGGGTTTACTTTCAGTAATTATAGTTTGTGTGTGAAGAACCCGCCGAACACCCTCTGTAATTAGCAGCAACTAGCATTGCAGTGCTAATAAAATAACCATCCCACCACACATCAAAGATGTTTTAACAGTACCAGCACACAGAAACTAGCCTTTAGCAATGTAAATTGTTTTACACCTGAGCAAAACTCTTTGATCAAAGTGACAAATAAGCCCTCTTAGAATAATAACTGCATATTTGCTGAAACAGCCAACATACTGTGTCTTGTAGCACATAAATATTAACACCTGGAAAGCTCACCTTGTGCACTTCTGAAAGGAAATTACAGACTTTTACCAGGTGAATAATACTGAAATATTGGCTTGGTCCCTTATTCCTGCAATTAGTCCCCCTTATTTCAGTGGAACTATTAGCAGCAGGAGGAAAGACTATTGTGGGAGTACGGATTTGTAGTGCAGAACAATGATGGGGGAAGTAGGGAGACAGAGAGGGCCTGTTTACAGCAGGCAGTTACATAGGCTAACTATTGGAGCATGCTCCCAATGGGTGTTTTCACAAAGACCGCACCCACGCCTCTGCTCTGCCTCACCCCCTTGGACAGGCAGTCCTTTTAAAGGCGGCCTGCCAGATGTGCAGGTGGAGCCGAGGCGGGGCAGGCTGTCCCTACTCCGGGGTAGCCTCACCTGCGGTACTCCGGAACATCCAGGAGCACCACCAGTGGAGCAGGAAGCCCAAACCAAGGGCACTGGCTGGAGGTGGGGCTGCTGTCTGTCTGCTTGGCGGTCCGGCGGATGGCTGCTGCAGTTCTGGTTTCGGCCCTAGGCAACACTATGGAGTTGCAGGCGGCAGCCCAGAGTGTCGGACAGTCTGCCCGCAACTCTATGGTGTGGGGGATGGAGCACTGCATCACCGGACCCATTTAAAACTGACCCAGGTGAAGCTGTAAGTAGGCAGATGCAGGGGTGAACCCCCAGAGCAGGTGTCCCTTAGGAAAATAATATATACAGGCCCATAACCAACCTCTGACAGAAGGAGAACCAAAAGGTACTGAAGTGAAATCAAGGGTGATTTCAGACGTTACAGGCGCCCGGTTCACCACAGTGGATTCCCAGCAGTGGCGAACCAGTTAACCATCCCCTGTGGGCAAGAGAGGCCCCAAACAGACGTGACAGGAGCGGGACCATGGCAGGGAATTGGACCGGAAGACCATGGCCCAGGGCAGCGCAACAGACGTTATGCTGATCCCGGGCCATGCTCAAAGCAACCGGAAGGCGGCGGGGCGGCTTGTCCCGGCTGCTGCTGCTGCTGTCCCTCTACCACCTCCATGTGCAGCACAACCACCACTGCCTCCTCTGTCTGCGCCTCCTCCACCTCCTCCTCCTGCCTTGCTCTCTCACCCTCCGCTCTCCTCTCCCTTCCACCTCGCTCTATCCCGTCATGTCCCCGTGCTGCTGTATGCCCTTTAAATCTCCCTCCCCGGCCTGTGTTGTTGCTCGTTGCCTGGCAGCGATGCTGCGTGCTTTGTCCCCGGCGGGGAATCATGTTGCTTGATTCCGGCCTGTGGTTGCTGTTCAGTCATTACTTTTTTTTGTTTCCCGGTGGGAATCGCTTTGACTATGCTTTCAGAGATGGTCTGAGCCGGAGCTCTGGAAGCATGGTTATTTTTTACCCTTGGTGGGGTTGACTGTGGTGAACATATGGCGCCCGCGAAACAGATGTTCAGGGCGCTTTGGCCCCGCCGCGGGATTGACCGTGGTTCACCGTGGTTGACTGTGATCTCGTAACATCTGAAAATACCCCAAGTTGTATCTGTGTATCCCACACAGGCAACCAATAAACATGCAGTGATTTGACTATGTATTAAAGCACATCCTCTGTAGTTTTAAGGCTGCCTCACATGTCTGTAGATTCTTTTGTGTCATTGGAATTTTTCAGTCTTATCTTCTTTGGTAACTGAACATGGGTCATAACTGCATCAATCACCTGACTCAATTTCACCAGAATTTGAATGAGATTCTGTTTGAATTAGTACTGCTTTTGGTTTGAAACTCTGTGATCTGGAAAGCAATGTGTTTGTATTTACTAACCAATATGTCAATAAGAGTGTAATTCTGTGGACTCTCTTGTTGAATAATATGGCCTAATTTAACTGGAATCACATTGACATAATGAGCAGTTTGGATTTTGTTTGCTAATGATCTTATGTATTGAAATTTTGTGATCTGGAAACTAATATATTTATATTTGCTTATCATATCAATAGGATCTAATTTTGCTGGCTTTTCTATTGAATTATCTGATGAATATAACAATCAGTTCTGATTTAGCTCCTTATATATTTTTCTCTTATTATTAAAAATCATTTCTGAAAAGAAATGTTTGTTTTCACTAATGATATTAATAATACTCAATTTTCATCTCATTATTAATCTAGTTTTTTGTATTGAGTAACCAGATTCCACTTAACTAACATATGACAGATTTAAAAAATGAAGTTTTTGCTTTAATTTTATGTACATGCTAATTTCCTATGGCCTATACTTTGGTTCCTTAGTAGAATTTGCTCTCAAATCAACACGTAGATGCTAATCCTCAAAGCTCTGCACAGGCACAAACACTGAAATTAATGGACTGACACAGGACTTTAAGGATTGAAGCCTAATTACTTAAAGCATTGGGGAGAGTAATTATTGAGCTTAGATTAGTTTAGTGTTGTTCAGGCAAGTTGTAAGATGTGCTTAATAAAATCTTTCAACAAATATTTTAATATGTTGAAACTAACAAACTACAGCCAAACTTTTTAGCCAACTATTTTTTTCATGCAGTATGTGAAATTTGAAAAAGCTGTAAAAGCATCAGCCTCGAAAACAACAATTAATAAATTAGCAAAACTTGAAACCATATATAAACATGATAAACCTTGTGGTGTGAGGGTAATTTTTCCTTTCCATCACAGTAATTGGAATGATTCTGAATATTTTATCATGTGTAGCTGGGATGATCCTGAACATTCAGTGACATCATAACAGACTAGCTAGTTAGCACAGAGGACCTTGAAAAGGGATTCACAAGCACAGACTCGTATGCATCAGAAGAATCCCACTGAAATTATTTATTGTTTACATGAAAAGAAGGAACTGCTTTTTGGTCTTAACTGTAAAGTCATCTCACCACTGAGAAACAGAAAATATTGAACCTCAAAATGTAATTTTTAAAGAGTCACTTTTCAGAGAATTGTACCTTAAAGCCCTAACCCTACAAAACTTAACACATGCTTAATGTTGTGTACTGTTTGCTCTGATCCTGCAGATACTTAAGTGTGTATGATACCATTAAGGTCACTGTAAGTGCTTGTGGAATCAGACCCAAGCAGTCTCATTGCCTATTCACAATACACAAAATTAAGTAAGAGTATACATTTTTCAAGATTACACTACAGCAGTATTTGCACTGGAAGTGTTCATATAGTCATCTTACAATTAGAGTATGTGCAAGAAGCAGTCCTGGCATACAGGCCCTGATCCTGCAAAGATTTACATCTTTGTTAACCTGCTGCACCCAAGTACAGCATTGGTCTATATTTTTGCAGGATCGGGGCCATAATTTGCAAGTAGCTCTTACGATCTGTATTCATACAAACCATTCATTTAATAATTTTGAATAAGAAATCTGTAAAATGTGAAAACTCTTTGTGAATAATTCATCAGATTACATTTTTGTTGTACATAGTTAGTTTGTCCAGCTCTGGTCTGTATTTCTCATAAGACAGTAGAGAAATCTGCCTAAATTCAAGTAAACCTCACTCACCAAATAAAGTACAATAAAATACAACTGAACAGATAATGAATACTACCTTATTTTCAGGTTGTTGTTTTTTGTTTTTTTTAAAATTAATAATTAAAAAATGTATACATTTATTTTACGAACAGTAAATCATTTTCAGCTTAAACTTCCCTATTTCAAATAGTTCGAAACAATTAACTTCTTTACATGTAATTCCTTCAGATTGTGTATTCAAGTCAGGCTTTTAAGAAAAGCAAAATGATATTTTAATAACTATTTTCCTAATTACAGATTTCATCTTCCATACAAGTCCCTTTTTCAATTAACATCCCATATTAATGGGTTTATTCTCCCTGCCATTTACAAGTGTAATTTCCATTACCTCTCATGATAATTACAATTACACATATATGTGGAAGACAGAATTTCACAGACTCCCAACTACTCCAAGTTGTTTTTTTTAAAAATAAATAAATAAATAAATAAATAAAATCCATCGGTATGTTGTTTTCAAGCTTTACAGACTGCCACATCTCTTGCTTTGGGTGCAGTCTTTACCTGTTGGGAGTTTCACCACTGACTGACTTAAATTGGTTCAGGATTGCACCATTGCCAAGGGCATAGCTAGGTTGAAATGGGTCCTAGATGGAATGGCCCTTGCTGTCCTTCCACCCGATGACAGGGGATACACCTGTACCAGGCAGTGTGGAGCCTCCAGGTTCTTGGGCTGCAATGCAGTGCCTGTCTATTATAGGTATACCCTTGACTGTTTCATTCTGAATTTCTTCTCTAAAATGTACCAACATCTTCACCCCTGCGACAGGCCCTGCACTGCCACAAATGGATCATTTATGAGCTATGGAACATATGCATAATATTTGTTGGGCAGTGGACAAAGGAGATGTACCCACCCAATCTTCAGTTTGGGAGGATAGAACTGTCTCCTCCCCACAAAAAAACCCTTTTTAATGGTTCTCCTGGTCTATCTGGTCTTACTCCCATCAGCATCTTTTATTGTCTCTCAAAATGGTGACTGTATCAGGACATCACATTGCAGTCACCATTCAGAGTGGTACACTCAGCTAGATCCAGAAAGATGCTGTTGGGTCCTGACACAGATCCTCCTGATATAGTATGGGAAAGTCAAAGGCAGATGGCAGCCAAGACCAGACCCAGCTATGTGCAAACTGTACAACCACATGGGGCCTCCCAAAACATGGGGTCTATGAATAGAGACTTGCCACCTCTTGTGCTATTGACCCTGACACTTCCATTTTGGCCTTTGCGAGTGTCAGGGTCAAAACCACAAGAAGTGGCAACCCTATCAATGAATACATTTAAAAAGTCAACATGTGTATCCAGTGCACTGGCATAAAATAAAATATGGGCCCATAAGGGAGCCCTGGCCTGTTCAAAGTGATCCAGGAGGAAAGAGGCTCAGGTCCCCAACATGTGGGGCCCAGAAATAAAGTAGTTTAACCCCACCAGATAAACCTAGTGTCTGCTTGCAGAAACACTGGGGGCTAGTATATTTTGGTTTTATTACAACAGGAGAGGTCTGGGCCTGACCTGCTGACAAAGTGGTGTAGTGAGCTTAGGTAGCCTCTTGCTCCTTTTACACAGAGGATTTAGCATGGTGCCGCCACCCACGGTGGCGGGGGTATCCCTCTAATAGGGACTTTAATCCCCTCTTAGGAAACAGATCAATCCCACCGGGCCCAGAACTATACCCAGCTACCATAAACCTTTTAAAGATTCACACACAGTATGATTTTGAATACACATAACATTCGTTTTAATAAAGAGCAGAAACATCAATCAGTCTTCTCCCAGGGTTGCGCAACCCAGCTCCCAAGGTCTGGTGGTCTCCAAGGTAAAACTCTCTTGCAGCGGCTGGCTTAGGCAAATCCTTGGGGCAATGGGGGGCAGATATCCAAGGTCCCTTACTCACAGTGAATCCAATCTTCTACTCACATTCAGAACCAGGAAGCAGGCAAACAGACTCATTTGGAGGAACGAACAACAGGCCTCAAGGATACTTGAGAGGCGACAACCAGGCCTCAGAGGAATTGAGGGATGACAAACAGGCCTCAGGGAGTTTAGCAGACAGGCTGAGCAAGTTCTGTCAAGAATCGTCATAGGTCCCTTCTAGCAGCTCAGCAAAATCCCAGAGACAACCAGCCAGATCTTTGTCTCTCTCTCAGCGTTCCCTCTCCTCAGCATGAAGCACACACACATACAAAAAAACCACCATTCCCTGACTCCTCTCTCTCTAAGATGGCTGCTACCCTCCCTCCTGGAAGATCCCACCTCCACAACGTGGCGCTAAAAAAAAAGAAATGGATTCTGGAAGTGGCAGTCTACAGCACTGCCTGGTTTATAGTTAGATCTCTCCAATCAAATATAGTCTAAGCTCCTGATCTTTCAGAGTGGCTACACCAGGACTAACAACATGGCAATGAGAAGCACTACTGTGGATTGCAGGTAGGGTAGCCACTGACACATCCCCAGAATGTGTTTTAGATATGGTTTTAGTGCTGATCTATAAGGCCCTGCATGATCTGGGCCCTTCATACCTCAGGGACCGCCTCGCCCTCCGTGCCCCAGAGCGGCTCCTGCGGTCGGCCGGGGGTGCCTTCTTGGAGGTTCCCCGCGTAAAGAGGGGGGCCACAATGGAGAGGGCATTCTCGGTGGCCGGGCCGCATATTTGGAACTCCCGGAGGAAGCTCGCCTGGCCCCAAGCCTATTGTCATTCCGGCAGTGTTGTAAAACCTGGCTGTTCGCCCTGGCCTTTGGGGGTGGGTTAGGGTTATGGTTGTTTTCGCCCCTATCCTGTCTTATTGTTTTAACTTCTGGGGTCCTGTTTTAAATATTTTTATTGTTGATTGTTTTAAAATTGTTTTATACTGTTTTTATGTATTTATATTGCTGGAAGCTGCCCCGAGCTGTTCACAGGAGGGGCGGAGTACAAATTGCAGAAATAAATAAATAAATAAATAAATAAATAAGAATACAGGACAGACTGTGGTTTATGTTTTCAATGGAGAAGGTACAAGCTGGAATAGGTAATAGGTATTTTGACTTTTATAACAAATGGGAAATAATATGGAGTCGGCTGTTGCAACAACATGTTTCAGGGCTAGAAACCCATTATTTATATGTAAAGGAAATGTAACAGGCTTGGATGTACGTGTCCGGGACAATGTTGTTGTTTTTATTTCTTTTATTTTTTTGATCAAGACATTGGGTGATTTCAGACGTTACGAGATCACGCTGAACCACACTGAACCATGCTCAACCCCCCCGTGGGGCCAAAGGGCCCTGAACGTCTGAACGGCGTGCGCCAGATGTTCATCACGCTCAATACCCACATGGGGTCAGTTTGAACCACGCTTCCCGGGCTAGCCGGGGGAAGGTCTCGGGAAGCGTGGTCAAACCAACCCCCACAGGGAACCAAGCAAAAGTAACGTCTGGACGCCAATCCCCCAGCGGAACCAAAAAAATGGAGCCCCGGCCGGGGACGAGGCACGCAGCGTCGCTGCCAGGCAACCAGCACCAACACAAACACCGGAGGGAGATTTAAAGCGAGAGCAGCAGCAAGCAAGCGTGGCGGGATGGAGCGAGGAGGGAAGCGGAAGAGACCGGAGGCACGAACAGCGACAGCGGCGGCACAGGAGGCGGAGGACGTGCAGCCAGGCCCAGCGATGCAGGCGGAGGGGGCACAGGTGCAGGAAGGGGGCACACGGGAGCACCCGACCAGGGAGGCGCCCCGGGAACACCAACCACAGCTGCAGCCGGGTCGCGCCGCCCCGGGGACAGCGGCCGGAACAGGCCCACAGGAGGCACCCAGGAAACGGGTAAGGGCACCCACTGGGAGGGGAACAGGGGGCACAGGGGAACCCCCTGTGGAGGGGGCCGGGGGGACCCCGGGCGGAAGGCAGGGGGGCAGGGGGACCCCGGGCGGAGGGCAGGGGGGCAGGGGGCCCCCGAGAGGGCCCACACCCTCACCCAGCAACCAACCACCCCCCTTCCCCCCCCCAGACACGAAAGTCGGCCCGGGCGGACGAGCCCCAGGAGGAGCCCGGCCCCCGGCCCCTGGAGGCGCACCCCCAGGAGGAGGTGGAGGAGGAGCACAGGCAGGTGCAGCAGGAGCTGCACCGGGAGGAGGAACAGCAGGGGCCCAGCCGGAGGAAGGCCTATCACAGAGGGGGACAGTGGGGCCTCCAGGAGACCCGGGACTTCATACGGATCTGGGGGACCCTCGAGTACCAGGTGGAGCTCGCAATAAACCAGCGCAACGAGCATGTCTACCGGGACATCGTGCGCGACATGGAGGCGGCGGGGCACGAGCGCACTGTCAACCAGTGTCGCTCAAAGGCCAAGGAGCTCAAGAGGGGGTACAAGGCCCTCAAGGACAATAACAGCCGCTCCGGCCACGGGGCCCGCACCGCCCCCTACTACGATGCCCTGGACCGCATCCTTCACATGAAGGGCTCCATCGTTGCCCCACGCCTGGTGGGCAGCGCTGTGGTCCAGGGCAGGGAGCGGGCCGAGGTACCCCCTCCCCTCGCCGCCCGCCCGGTAGACACGAGCTCAGGGGACCCCCACCCCCAGGAGGACCACCCGGGACCCGCAGAAGCCCCAAGGCCCCCCCCCAGCAGCAGCCCGGAGACATCCCAACGCCGGGCCGGCCAGGCGGAGTCGGAGGTCGGCACCTTCACCACCCTCAGCCAGTGGTCCCAGGGGGAGCACTCCCAGGGTGAGGCGCCGGCCTCCGAAGGCTCGGAGACGGACATAGAGGGTAAGCGGGCCCCCAGGGCAGGGGGGGGCACGACCAGGGGGCCGGTGGCAGGGGCGGGGGTGGGGGCCCTGCTGCAGGGGCCACAACCAGCCCCCTTCACCCGCTCCCCCCTCTCCCGCCCGCAGGACATGGGGAGCCCCAGGACCGGGCCAGCGAGACGGTGCAGGCCCCCGCGGAGGGCACAGGAGAGCAGGTGCCGGACCCAGGTAAGGCGGGAGGGCTGGGATTGCGGGAGGGCCCCCCGGGCGCCAGCCCAGGGGGGCCTCTGGCCTCAGTGGGGGAGGGGGGGCAGGGGGCCCCGGGACCCGACCCCGCTAGGGGACAGGGCCCTGCACTGACCCACCCGCCCATTTCCACAGGGCAGCCCCCGCGCGCGGCGCCTCCGCCGGCCGCGGCCCCAGCCCAGCGGATGCGGGAGTACCGGGCGCGGGTCCGCAGGCGCAGGGAGGAGCAAGCGGAGGACATCGTCCGCAGGGCGGAGGAACAGGGGGAGCGCATGATCGCCTCCGTGGACCGCATGGAGGCGGCCATAGAGCGGTCCATGGAGAAGGCCCTGGAGACAGACCGCCGGCTGGAGGCGGAGGTGCGCCTGGAGCGGAGGCGGGAGCGCCGGGAGCACCAGCGGCAGCAGGGGCTGCTCAGGGGCCTCCGGCAGGACATACAGGGCATGGTGCGGGAGCACAGTGCCAAGATGGACAGGTCCCACGACATTGGGACCTCCCTGCTCCTGCATGCGGGCACCATGTGTGCCTACGTGATGGCCGGCGCACCTCCGGGCGCCCTGCCCGCCCAGGTCCCCATGCCGGGCCCCTCGGCGCCCCCGGGCCCAGCCCTGCCGCCCCTGGCGCCCCCCCGGCCCCAGGGCCCTCGCATGCGCCTCCCAGTGCCCCCGGGCCTCCGGAGGGTCCAGCCCCCCCGGGGCGCGACCGGGGCACCGGGCACAGCTGCCCATCCGCCGCCCGGCCCCCTGCCGGGGCCGGGACCGGCCCAGGACACGGCAGGGGACACGGACAGTGGGGGGGAGGGGAGCTCCCAGAGCTCGGTGGGCCCAAGCGGCCGCACGAGGGGTCGGCCCAGGAAACGCGGGGGGATGGTGGGAAGGGGGGGGAGGGGGAGGGCCACATGAGGGCGGGTGGTGGACGGGGTCACGGGGACGGGGGTGGGGAGGGGGCACAGGGTGATTGTGTGCACTGTGTGGGCAATAAAGTGTTGTAAAGAGACAGTTGTCCCCGGCCCGTTTGTGGGGGGGACAGGGCTGTGGGACCGCGTGTACAGGGGCATGGGCACGGAACGGGGGGTGGGGCCCCCAGGGGCGGGAAGGCCCTCACAGCGGGCCCCCCCGGGCGATGTGGGTTGCAAGGGCGTTCCGGATCCTTTTGGCATACCGGTACTCCCGGGGGTTCCCTGCGTTCACGTACAGGGGAACAGGACCGGGGGGCCGGTGGGGCTCGGGGTACTCCAGGGCCGCCCCCTCGGTCTCGCACACATTGTGCAGAACGCAGCAGGCACCGATCACCAGGGCGGAGGTGGGGACGGTGAAGTCCAGGCGGCCAGCTAGACTCCTCCAGCGCTGCTTCAGGGCCCCGAAGGCACGCTCCACGACGGTCCGGCTCGCACACAGGCGGGTATTGTATACCTGCTCCGCAGGGGTGCTCGGGACAGGGTAGACCTTCATCAGCCAGCGGGTCAGGGGGTAGGCGGGGTCCCCCAGGATGCAGGGGGGCATGGGAACACCCTCGATCCACCTCATGCCCATGTCCGCGAAGTCCCCCCGGTACATGCGGGCATAGAAGGGGGAGATGGTCATGATCCTGGCGTCGTGACTCCGGCCGGAGTTGCCCGTGTAGATGTCTATGAAGCGGGCCCGGTGGTCCACCACCCCCTGCAGGTGCAGGGAGTAGTATCCGTGCCGGTTCACATACTCCAGGGCCTCCCCCGCGGCCGGGCGCAGGATCTCGATGTGTGTGCCGTCCACGGCTCCGATGCAGTTCGGGAAGCCCCCGGCCGCGAAGCCAGCCATCACAGCGCCCTGGTCCAGGAGCTGGATGGTCCTGTCGAGGAGCACGCCCTCCACAGCCTCGCACACATCCCGCACGATGCAGGCGACCGTGCTGAGCCCCACCCCGAAGTGCTGGGACACGGAGCGGCAGGAGTCGGGCGTTGCGAGGGCCCAGACCCCTATGGCCACCCGCTGGACCATGGGGATGGGCTCCCGCATGGAGGTGTGCTGCCGCTCCAGCCAGGGCGTGAGGAGCTCCGCTAGGCGCAGCAGGGTGGCCTTGCCCATCCGGAAGTGGGACCCCCACTCGGCCTCCCCCCAGTGGGCCTGGGCCCGCTCCCACCAGGCCTGGGGCCGCTCCGTGACCCATAGGCTCCGCGCTATGGGCATAGCCAGCAGCGCTGCCCGGCGGAGGGTCTGCGTTGCCCAGCGGAACCGCCTCGCGGCCCCTCGGAGCGCAGCGGGCCGGGTGAGGCTCCGGCAGGCGGCCAGCCACGCCCCCCAGGCCCGGCGCCGAGCCCTGAGCCGGCCACGGACTCTCCTGCGGGCCTGCTGGCCCCGGAGGCGCACGCCAGCCCGCAGGGCCAGGACATAGCGCAGGCGGACGGCCAGGTGCACCCTCTCGGTCAGGAGGCACAGCTGCTCAGTGTGGTCACGGTGCCACTCAGCCGCGAGCGCGAGGAACATCCAGTTCCCACCTGCCCTATCGCGCTCCATGGTGCTGGGGCCCCGGTGGGGGCTGGGAGCGCTTATGCCGGCCCGGTGCTGGTGGCCCCGCCCGGGGGTCGGCCTCGCGGCCCTGCGCGCGCCCTGTGCCGGTGCATTCCGGCTGCTCCCGCCCCCAGCACCCCGGGCCCCCTCCCCTCGCTGTTTGTAGCGGGATGGCCTTGAAGGTGCGATTAGGCAGACAGAGAGCTCGCTGTTGTTCTCTGCAGCTGTGCCGGGCCCGCACCCCACGCCTCGCTCTGTTGTGCTACAATGTTGCGGTGCGGGCCCGTGTTCCCTGTCCCGGGGGCCGGGCCGAGCCTCTCCCGGCCCTGGGCAGTCTGTGTGCCCTCCGGGCTCCGTGTCCCATTCCCTGTTGTGCTGGACCATGGCTGGCTGCCCATCCATGGGGCTCCCGCTGGCCGGCCCCCAAGGGGCCCCCCATATCTGGGCCTTCCGCGAGACCATGTCTCTGTGCGACCTGTGGCACACCCCTGCCGTGCAGCTGCTCCTGGCCGGGCCGGGGAGCCGTGCAGGTGCCTACGAGAGCCTGAGCTCCGGGCTCCGTTACTTTGGCCATGTGGTGAGCGCCCGTGATTGCCGGCTGCATGCGGAGGCCCTGGGGCTGGCTCGTTTCCCCGAGGGGCGCATCCCGGAGGTGCTGTGCGCCCATGTGCCCTGGAGCGCCTCGGAGACCGTGTCAGCGCTGGTGGTGTGTGGTCTGGGCGCCTACTCGGAGTGCCTGGCCGAGGGTGGCCCTGCCTTGGCCGTGACCTACTTCTCCTGTGTTCACGGGGCCCGTGGGTACCAGCGCACCCGTGGGGCGGTGTTCCAGCGGCTTCTGGAGCTGGGGCATCTTCCGTGGCCCCCTTCTGCTGCCTGCTGTGTGCCGGAGCCCTCCGCGGTGGAGATGTCATCCCTGTTGGCGGTGTGGGCCCGTGTGGACGTCCAGCTGGCCCTCACCATGCCCGATCCCTTCGAGGCCTACTACCTGATCGCCCACTACATGTCCTTGCAGGGGTACCGCCGGGGCATGCTGCACTGGCCCCACCTGGTCCACCGGGCAGGGCACCCGGGCCCTGGGGCCAGCGGGGCCCCCAGCAGCGGCCTGTGAGCCCCGCGTCGCCTCCCTGGCCCCCCCGGTGTGGTGCCCCCGTGTGGGCTCCCGCCCCGGTCCGGGGGGGGGGCCTGGTCCCCGCTGGCTGCTCCCGACCTGCGGACCCCACCTCGGGGAGCTCCCGCCCGCCACGCTGCTTGCTGCTGCCCCTGCCCGTGGTCCTGGGCCCCCTCCGTCCCCGTGGCTGGGTGGGTGCTGCCTGAGCGTCGCTGGTGCTGCGGAGGGGCACCACCGGACCCGGCTGCCCTGCCTGTGCCACCCTTTGACTGTGGGGCCCCCTTCCTCCTCCTCCTGGACCCCCTCCGCCGGCCTCGCTGTGCTTTGGGGGCCCCCAACGTGCCTTGCTCTGGGGGTCTGCCCCCCCCTCTGAGACTGCCTCTGTTCCTGTGGGGGCACCTCCTTGGACTGGACTGGGGTGGTGTGGGGGTGGGGATTGCTGCTGTCTGTGCCTTGCCCCTTGGTGGTGCCCCCCCATCCCTCCCGGTGTTCCCGGTGGGGTGTTCCGGGTGCCCCATCCCCCCCTTCCCGGCCTTTCCCTGGTGTGTGTGTGTGTGTGTGTGCCCGGGCGTGTGGCCGTGCATTGTGCCCCGCTGCGGGACCACTGTGTGAGCCGGCTGTCAGCCTATTCTCGCTCTTCCCCCCTCCCTTCCCGTTTCCCTTGTGTGGGCGTTCCCTTGTGTGCCTTGTGGCTTCATTTGCCCTCAGGCGGCCATGTCTGTTTCCCGCCCCTGCCCGGTGCCTTGTGGGGGTTTAGCGCCCGCCGGGGGTTTGGCTGTACGTCTGTTGTGCTGCCACGGCCTGCGATGGTGCGGCCCGGTTCCGGCCCGTGGTCCCATTCCCGGCACGTCTGTTTGGGTCGTTTTCCACCCCCCGGCCGTGGTTGCGCTGTTCACCCCCCCTGGTGGTTCGCTGTGGTGAACCGGCCGCCCGTAACGTCTGAAAGTACCCATTTATGGGTAAGAACTATAGAAGTGGAAGAATTAGTGTTGGAGAGGATATCATCAATCTCAATCATAAAATTTATTTATTAAATATGTAATAGGTGGATTATGTTATTGGACAGAAGTTATATTGTATATGTAATTTTAATATAATAAAAAAGATAAATAAATAAATAATAATAATTTTAAAAAGAATACAGGACAAGGGGGAGGAGGAGGAAGCACTGGCCTTGACAAGCTTTGGCTGGGACCGCTGCAGAGCTGGAAAGGGGACGCAACCGTACTAGCAAAATCCCAGCCATGGGTGCATGTTTAAAAAATCTGCCCAAATCAAAAAAGTGGCCATGTTCTGGAAAATCTGGACGCTGTGATAACCCTAGCGCTCCCCCACCTCCTCCCCCCAGTGCTGGGACTGTTGGTTCGACATGCTGCTGATGGCGCTATTCTCACCCAGTGGGAAGTGGCAGCACCTAGCTGCATATGGAAAATACAAGGCAAAAATGCATAAGGAAAGGACAATGAAAAAAACCTTTAAAAAAACAGAACCAGTGGCCACCCTAGTTGTAGGGTCTGCAACACAGGAAACACAGGGAACTGGATGTTACGTTTAACTGAACATCAAAAATGAATTTTGTTAATATTGTCATTTCCCTATTGGTTGAGTCAGTGTATGTCAGGGGCGGAGAAAGGAAGGAAGGAAGGAACAAACATTCCTATGGGTATTTTCAGACGTTACGAGATCATGCTCAATCACAGTCAATACCCTGTGGTGGGGAATGGCCTCATAACGTCTGTTGGGGAACCGGAAGTTCCCCCACAGATGTTAACCATGCTCAATCATGGCGGAGAATCACATTCACCAAGCCATCAGTGGAACCGGCGGGACCGGCGCCGATTGCGTAGTGAATGTGATTCCCCGCCGCGATGAAGGGGTCCATCTCGTCTGGATGGCAACCACGGTCCGGAATCCCCAGCGGGATTCCAGGCCGTGCTCAATTCAGGCGGGCGCTGTGGCCGCATTGGCCACGGTGCCCGCCTGTCTCCCCAGAGGGTGGGCAGCGTGGGAGCATGGGGGGGAGGGGCCGTGTGGCCACACGTTGTGCCCCGCTGCCCCGCCCCCTCCCCGATTCCCCGCCGGGATCAGCTGGCACGTCTGTTGGACGTGACGGGCTGATTCCGTTAGGGAATCAGAAGGGTGATTCTGGGACGGGGCGAATGCCGCCCCGTCTCGTCTGAAATCACCCTATGTTAAGAAGAGACCCATGCTACCATTTAATTTTATTTATTTTTATTTATTTCTTTACATTTATTGGCCACCCCCTCATGCCTATGGCATCCCGGGGCGGCTCACAACAAATAAAACAATGATAAAACTCATAAAAACATTTTGCATATGACTCCAATTTCTCTGGATCTGACACTGGTGTCAGCAGCAACAGACTTTTAATATCCATTCTGCCTCCACTGCTGTGTGGGGATGAGTGTGCCCCTGTACAAGTGGGGGTGTGGGAAGGAAAGCAAGCAGAGGCATGTGACCCTCTCTCATGGGCATAATTATTGTGAGATACATGGGGGACACATTCCCCAAACAGTCAGGAGTGTGAGGGACAGCAATAGCTCTGTTCCCCACTAATTTAGCACTTGGGAAGGGGGGAAGGAATGTGGCTTTACTCTCCCACATAGCAGAATGCAGGAGAGTGCCACCTCACTACTGCATGACTCCCTGGTGCTTTTATCCCTCAACTGACACCCCCACCCCCAGAAAAAGTCTTCAACTACCCCCAGCCTGATCACCAGGTCTTGGTAAGGGGGGGAGCTTATCCCCCCCAGCTACCTCCTCAGTGCCCTCCCAATCATTTCCCACTGTCCACCACCAGGCTTGGAAGCATGTTATGCCTCTAATCCTGTGATGTACTTGTAGGAAACAAGAGGTTTATTCAGGGAAGGGAAATGGGCGTACTCTCCAGCATTACATTTAGACCGGGGGCAGGGAGAACAGGGACCGTGTGACTGGCCACCCCCATGCTGCGCCCAGCACCCCGCCCTTGCTATAATGAACAGTCATGGCAGACTTGGGCTGGGCCGGCGACCAGCCCAGAAACTAGGGGCGGGAAACCGGTAAAATCCGGTATCCGATAATGCCGGTACCGGGCGTACCGGCATTATCGGATTCGACCCGGTAATCCGGTCCGGGGTACCGGATTCCGGGTACCGGATTTTTTTTACATTGCAGCCATTTAAAAATGGCTGCAATGTAAAAAAACTTAAAGCCCCAAGTTAAAAAAAACAAACCCTCCCCGAGTCCAGGCTGCACGGGTGGAAGGGGGGACACCCCCCACCCACCCTGCCCAGCCTGGATTTTTGTTTAAAAACAGACTCAGAGGCGAGCC
>QEPC01008901.1:539982-560615 GCA_003113815.1 Sphenodon punctatus
TTTAAACAAAAATCCAGGCTGGGCAGGGTGGGTGGGGGGTGTCCCCCCTTCCACCCGCGCAGCCTGGGAGGGGGAGGGGGAAGGAATTCAATTATTTCATTGAGTTCAATGGGGACACAGCGCCCCATTGAACTCAATGAAATAAATCCGGTACCGGTATACCGGATTTAATCCGGGAATCCGTTTTTTGCAGAACCGGTAACCGGTAAATCCGGTAGCCGGTAATGGGCCCGGGGTCCCACCTCTACCAGAAACCAATGTGCAGCCCTAGGGCAACCCACTTTGGCCTGATTGGGCAGACCTTGGTCCAGACTGTGATCCCTGATGTCTTGAGGATCACAGCTCAGGCTAGCTGCCAACATGACCCAGGATTTATTTATTTATTTATTTATTTATTAACTTAATACCCTGCTCTCTCTTGCCACTGGCAAGTCAAGCCAGCTCACAATAAACAGGTATAAAATACAGAAATACATAGAACACATCAAACCAATTTAAATAAGAACATAAAACATTTAAACCCCATCAAACCAAATTAACCCCTCCTTCCCCTCCCCCAACTCCTCCTCCAGACGGGAACATCCAAGTCTTACACTGCCACTGGAAGGTGAGAAAATCTGCGCAGAGGTGAATTTCTACTGGGAGGGAGTTCCACAGCAATGGAGCAGCCACCAAGAATGCCCTTCTCAGAGTAACCACCTTCCTATAGTATGGAACCTCCAGGGGTGTCTTTAGACATAACGCTGTTCAGTGTTCTGAAACACAGTGTCCTACCGTTACAGTGTTTAGACGTACCGCCAACACAGAGTTCACCCCAAACACTGATTAAACTGTCAAGACCTGGCAGCATTCACTTCCAGTGTTTGGGGTGAACACCGTGTTGGCGGTATGTCTAAACACTGTAACGGTAGGACACTGTGTTACAGAACACCGAACAGCGTTATGTCTAAAGACACCCCAGGAGGGCAACGCCGGCCGAATGGAGAGGTCAGCTCGGGACTCGGGAATGAGGCGATCCCTCAGGTAGGTAGGATCCAGTCCGTTTAGGGCTTTATAGGTCAAAACCAGAACCTTGAATCAGGCCCAGGCCCCTGGTTAGGATGGAATTCCTACGAATCTTCTTTATGAATACAGGCAATGGTGGCCTCCAGTTCTTTTTCAGTTGTTTAATTTTATTATCCAACACGTGAGAGTACCTAAAGACTGGAACATGAGCATTGTTGTCCCCATTTTTAAAAAAGGCAACAAATTTTTTCCCGCCAATTATAGGCCTATTAGTTTAATAGATACTATAGCTAAGGTCTTTGCTAAATGCATACTGAATAGACTAGAGGACTGGGCTGCCTCGAACTCCTTGCCAGCTGAAGAGCAAGCTGGATTTCGTTCAAATCGTTCAACTCTGGACCAATGTTTTACTCTAACTCATATTGTAAACAAGTATGTTCACATTCATAATAACTCTGTGTTCGCTCTGTTTGTAGACCTAAAGGCGGCGTTTGACAGCATCGATAGAAAGATTTTGTGGGAAGAATTACAATCCCTAAATCTAGACTAGCATCTTTTGTTATTAGTTCGCCTGCTTTATTCCAATGCTTGGCTTAGAGTTAGGTTTAATCTAGGGGGGTCACTATCTGACCCAATTTTGGCAACAAATGGGGTTAAAGCAGGGTTGCGTGCTGGCTCCCTTTCTATTTAATATCTTTATAAATGACATTGTTGACAGCCTCCAAGGTAGTAGTGGCCACCCCCCAGCTATTGGAGGTAGACCTATCACAGTTCTTCTCTATGCTGATGACGTGGTCATTCTGTCTACTTCCAAAATAGGAATGAAGTGTCAGCTGGCCACCTTAAATCTATATTGCAATGAAAACCATCTATGTGTTAACCAAGACAAAACCAAAATGTTGGTTTTCTCCAGGAAGGCCAAAAAATTTCACTGGACTTTCAACCATGCCCCTCTTGAACAAGTAGATAATTACAAGTACCTAGGTATTTGGTTTTCCCGCACGGGTAGCTGGAGAGCTCATTTGGACTCAGTAAAATTGAAAGCGGCACATACCTCTAACGGGATATTGAAATTTTGGAATACTCAGGGTGGGAAGAGAACAGCCCTCTTGTTAAAATTGCTCCATGAAAAGTTGTTGCCCCAGTTGGTATATGGGGCTGAGATCTGGGGCTTGGCACATATTGAAACACTGGAAGCTCTGCAGAACAAAATCCTAAGAACTATTCTTGGTGCCCCCTGAGGCACCCCCGTTTCTTTTTTGAGAGCTGAAACGGGTACTCCTCCTATTGTCACTAAAATAAAATTTTTGCTGTTGAGTTATTGGCTGCGTGTCTGTCCAATTCCCAAGAATCTGTTGGCAGGAACAATCCAACTTATTTACAGATTATCAATGGTACAAAGCAGTCCAATGCTACCTTTCCCACATCAAGCTATCAATAACAAGCCTGGCACTTTACTCCAGATCCCAGGCCAAATCCTTAATTAAATTTAGGGTCTTAGATGTCGCTCTTCAATATGAAAGAGCGGCTCTAAACACTCAGAGGATAGCCCCATGGTATCCTACATTTAAACTGGGTGTGGATTATGAATCCTACCTTTCCAATATACCCAACTTTAAAATTAGGAGGGCATTGACCCTTCTAAGATTTAATATGATGGACACAAAGGTAATGGAAGGCCGTTTTTGGGGTATTCCTTCAGCATTAAGATTCTGCCTCTGTGGGCAACCTCAGGTCGAAGATCTCCCGCACTACCTTTTGTTTTGCCCTCTGTATGCCAGTTTGCGCGCCGATGTCTTTGGGACCTGGTTTGAGGGTAAGGATCATTGGAACCCTCTCCTCCGTATTTCCTTTCTGCTGGCAAATACCAATAAGCACATTACCCAACAAGTAGCGGTGTTTGCATTCAGGCTTGCATCTGAAAGGAAGAAATTTGTTGAGGCAAGCAAATCCTCTTCATAGGACAGATCACTAGGCTATGTTTTTGGCCCTAATTATTTAGTCTTTGTTTTACTTGGGATTTGAGGCTGGGTTTGTATTTTTTTCCCTACAAGTATTAATTTTATATAAGCTCTTCCCTCCTGACCCCCTTCAGGGGTCAGATTTTGCCGACACAAGCCCCCGGAAGGGCTAGGCAGATTTTAAGACATTTTAGTTCTCTTATGTTTTGATTTCTCTTAGGTTTATTCTACTTGGTGTATTTAAACCTAGCATAATTTTCATGGAAATGCTTTTTATTTCCCATTACTTCCTGTATCAGGAATTCGATGTTTTGCAGATGGCAGTATTTACCAAAGGCCATGTAGCGCATTGTGGCCAACATGGTCTCCTTTCCAAGTGTTGTGTATTATGTACTTTTTACTCTGTATTTTGTTATGACCTTATGGTTAAGACAATAAATCATTTTACTTACTTACTGAATCAGGCCCGGAAAACTATAGGCAGCCAGTGCAGAGTACAAAGAGTCAGTGTGATATGTTTATATTGCACTCCCCTGTCAGGAGATGGGTCGCTGCATTCTGCACTAGCTGCAGTCTCCGGACCATCACCATGGGCAGCTCCATGTAGAGGACATTACAGTAATCTAATCTCAAGGTGGTAAAGGCATGGATGATGGTGGCAAGATCAGAATTTGAGATATAAGGCTGGAGCCTCCTCACCAGATATAACTGGCAAAAGGCACCCCAGGCCACAGCACCACCTGACTATTCAGGTGCAGCTGTGGATCCAGGAGCACCCCCAGGCTCCAAACCTGAGTGACAGGGGGCGATCCCCATCTATGATGGGGGACCTCTCCACCCCCAAGTCACTGACCCTGCCTACCACCATCACCTCAGTCTTGCCAGGATTCAGCTTCAATCAACTCACCCTCATCCAGTCCCCCACAGCTGCCAGACATCGGGAGAGCATCGAAACTGCCAGGCCTGGGTCCGATGAAAACGAGAGGTAGAGCTGAGTGTCATCAGCATATTGATGACATCACACCTCAAACCCTGCACAACCTCTCCCAGCAGCTGCATATACATGTTTAACAGGACGGGGGGCAGAATAGAACCCTGTAGCACCCCACACAGGAGGCCCCGGGGAGAAGACGAACAGTCCCCCAACACCAACCCTGAGATCTCTCGGCCACTGAAACACCATCCCATCCACCCCAGCTAGGTCCCACAGATGGGTCACCAACACCTCATGATCAACGGTATCAAATGCTGCTGATAGATCTAATAAAAGTAATAAAGTTGAATTTCCTTTGTTCAATTCAAGACAGATACCCCAAGTCAACTTCTGGCAGTGCGTGCACACATGTGCAGGTGGGGTCCATGCCCAGGCCGGCCACAGTGGAACAAACCAGTATGCGGTCACATTTGTTTTTACCCACTGGCACTAGCTATTAGTGTGGGTCTCACCTGCATACAGATCAGTTTGCAGTCTACTGCTGGAACGTAAGAACCCAATCCACTATTCCACTCACTATGCAGGCAAAGCTCCCATTAATTTCAATGAGAATTTCATCCGAGTAAAAAAAAATACAGAATCACTCTATGTTAACTCTTTTGATGTTGTTGCAAGACACAAAAGGGAATTTAGCCATGGCTTTTGTGTAACTAATTATACAGGCTTTGCAGTGCTAACAGCAGCAAAAACTTGTTTATTAGCTTTCACCTGAAACCAGGCAAGTATGACCAAGAAGAAACATAGGAAATAAGGGCAAGGAATAAAATGGCCCCATTTCTTGCCAAATTGATTTTGTGATTATAACTACACTAATGAGCCAGTCTTGCAAGCCTTCCCTGTCCAGAACTCCTGATACAATATTGTGGAGTTTCATACATAGAAAGCTAGCAGGCCCCAGCCTTTTAATTTAACAGTTTGCAAAGATATGAGAGCAAATGCTTAATATGGCTCCTTCTGGGAGCTTTTAATAATAATTAGTGCTTTCAAATACTTTCTTTAACATGGTCCACTGGACCTTAATGAGCAAAAATGGAAAGGGAAATAATTTTGGGCAGAAAAACAATGTTAGTTTGAATTGGATGAAATAATCCAGTTTTGCTACCTAATAGTATTGTGCAGAAGCAGATTCAAAGTCCCTTATTGTGTCTCCCATGAGATTTAACAATAGAAAACTGTGCAAAAGAAGGATCATGTTTTCATATTCAGTACCAATGGCCCTGTAACTAGTACTACCCGCCATATCATTTACGGCCAAACAGTTCATCAGTTTGGTAATGTAGTTCTGCAAGGGGACAATACTTGAGGGAGGATGGTTAGGGGTTATTTGAAAAGTAAAGACCATACCAAAAGACCCAGGGATAAACATCTCAAATCAAACACTTACCTCACATATTGTTTTACATTTATAATGCCTACCTAAGCAACCATATCAAAGAGCAGTGGGGAAAGACATCACAAACTGAGGTTTTGCCAAAGATGGACACCACTTTTCTATGCTGTATGGTATATGGTCTAGTTATGAAATCAGAAGACTGGAAGAGGGTACTCTTGATTTCTGTTTTCAACCCTACCACTTGCTTACCATTGTAATTTAGAAAAGTCACAAACTCTCTGTACCTCAGTTTATTTACCCATATGCAGGGACCTGGGTGGCAATGGGAAAAATTAAGTGAACACATGTTTCTTCCCATATGTAAAATGGAAGCATCAGGACAAGGTTATTGTTAGCATTATTATCTTTAATACAAACATGCATAGTAGCAGTGACGTAATGGAGCAGGAACGTGGGGGAACGGAGGTCCGGCACGTTTCCTGCAGCCACCCCTCCCCCCCCCCAGCAGCCTTGGAGGCTTTGGGAGGGCTCTCATGAAGAGCTCTTGCACTTTTAAAATTACTACTACACCACTGCATAGTAGGATTTAAAACTACCTGCCTGTGAGCTCTCTGCAGAGATTGGCTGATCTGTTGTGATTCAGATCAGAACCATAACTCCTGTGTGGGAATGGAAAGGTCACACTAGGGTCACAGAATATTCAGAATTGTTGCAACGGCTCTCAGAGAAGGAAAAGTGAACATGTTATAGGTACATCTATCCCTTCAAAATGTACCCTTCTATCTCTCAGAAATTTGCCATAGGATCTTAATTGCCTGAAGATATTAGGGTTTGTTTGTTTGTTTGTTGTTGTTTTTTTGTATGAAAACAATGGAGAAAAAAGTGAGGGCCAAATTATCTGTAACAATAACAAAAATCTGAAATAACTTCATTATTCATTTCTGAGTTCCAAACAATTTAATTCAGAAAGTGGTGATAGCTAACTGCTCATCATTCTCTCAGGACCTCCCATGTGGGGTCCCGCAGGGTTCTATTCTGTTGCCTCTCTTGTTCAATGTGTATATGAGGCCTCTGGGTGAGGCCATTCAGCGGTTTGGGGTGAGGTGCCATCAATATGCTGATGACTCTCAGCTCTACCTCTCTTTTTCATCCAACCCAGACCCTGCAGTCTCAGTGCTTACCTGATGCAGCTCATGACTTTTAAAGAAAGTTTCCATGACAAATTCGTAGCCCTACTCATGCTCAATGCCCACGTCCAGCAGCAAACCTACTAGAATGAGATAGAAATAACAAGCAACATAATTATGTGCCAGCCTATGTGCCTCCCTGTGCCTGCTACCAACTATTGGAATGATTTAATGAAGTGTGTCCAACCAAGCACTAATTCTATGGACATAATTCAACTCCCATGGGCTGTCATTCCACTGTACCTGAAGCAGTCATGCCAGTCCCAGGAATCACCATCAAGATGCTGGGACCATCATTCCAGTCATGGGGGGCTGTCATTCCATTCCACTGCATCCAGAAGCAGTCAATCCAGTCCCAAGAACCATAATCTGGGTGCTGCTGCTGCTTGTGCCTGACTGGCCAGTGGCCACTTGCGCCCGCCCGCCACCCTGGCCCCCACTGCCAGCCTACTCCTCCGCAGCCACCCGCTGATGCCCACTGCAGCTGCTGAAAGAGCCCCTCTGCCCACCAGCACCCACCGCCTGCTGCCCACTGCCAAAGAGCCTCTCTCTCTTTCTCTCTGGCACCCCCTCACAGAAAATATGACATCCCTGGCTGACTGCTCTACTTGGGGAGCTGTCTGCAAGTCTACCCCCTCCCCCTGGGGTGATCTTTCTACAAGCTGAACACTTTCTACGAGCTGAACACACCTTTCCACTCGAGGGCTTCAAAAGGGACCAACTGACAAATGTAACCAAGTGTCATATATCACAATTCAGCTTCCCAAGGCTTCTCCCCATGCGTCAATCTCTCTGTGAGAGCAGGCAGTGCACCTGCCGATGCCTGCTTATGCCTCTGCAAGACTGGAACAGCCTCTCTCTCTCTCTCTGGCACACCCACACAGACACAAGCCCTTCCCCTCCTGGGGGGCTGTCTGCAAGTTGAGACCCTGCTGGCACATCTTGGGGCTAATACGCTACATGTGCTATTGCTGTCAGGTAGGGATCTGACAAGCTGTATATACAATGAAATTCTGCCACCTGCCAGAAGAAGCACAGAGGGATAAAAGATTGGACAGGTCAAACTCAGCTGGTAACAAATATAACTTTTATAAAAACTTTTGAAAAAACATTTTAACTTTTGAAAAGCTTTTGAAAAAACAAACATTAACAATATAAAAAGACATAGAAAAACAACTTAAGGGGTCTGTAGGCCTGTCCCCCAGAACATGGGGGAAAGGGGACAATGATGCGCGGGACCGAGGTGCGGGCACATCATCCAACTCACAACCTCACAACATCTAGGGCCCCCACCATAAATGCCTTCCATGCCACCAGGGACTGGTGGAACGATTCCAGGGCATCCATTTCAGTCCTGAGGTACTCCTTGTACGCCTCAGCCTGGCATTCCCTGATTTGGAGCTCCTCAAATTGCTCCACCAGTCTGTCCTCCACATTTTGGGTGTGGGCCTTGAAGACCGACATAATTTTTTTTCGGGCCTCCGCAGTGAAACCCGAAATGCCCTCACTTCGGGGGTCTCCTCTTGCCGGGGGGCTGGAGAATCCTCTGAGGAGCTGGAGGGGGAAGGACTGGGATGGCGCCTCTTCTGCCATGCTGTGCCTTCCTCCCTCCCTCTGCTTGATGTTCCTCCCTGCTCCTTCCAGCCCGAGACTTATCCCGCATCACCTCAATGAGGTGGATGGTCTCAATATGGGCAATCAGCCCTGTCGTGGTCCCCTGCATCCCCCTTTTGATTTTTTTGTTGCAGATCTAAAGAACATAAAAAGATAGGAACATAAGAGGTGCCATATTGTGTCAGACCAATGGACTATCAAGTCCTGCCTGCATTCTGTCTCCACAAATGGGAGGCTGTCCAATCTCTCTCTCTGCCGGGAACTTCCTAACAGGTCATAGGGCAATCCATTCCCTGTTGTTCCAGCCCCCATGCCTTACCTTGCATTCTGCGAATCCGCCCTTCGGGGTTTGGAAATATTTCCATACCGCAGACCTTGTTGGTCTGGTTTGGCCCTGAGACATCTGCCTTGATGGGCCTGGACTGTCAGCATCACCCTCTCTGAAACAGGAAAACATAAACACCTACATAATATCATGCATTCATGGTGATGCCTCTAGTCCTTCCCAGAGCAATACCCATTCTCCCACACCAAGTAAATGGATGGTGCTGCAGTGCTGCCTACTCACCTCTTTCCCTTTCTCCCACGTACACCACCACCACCTGGGGTGCTGTAGTGTCTGCAAGTTGAGACTCTAGCTGCTGCTGCTGCTGCTGCTGCTGCTGCTGCTGCTGCAAGAGCCCCCCCCCCCCCTCTCTAGCAGATCCAGAAATAAGACTCCATGCAAATTCTGCCCTTCCTGGGTGCTACTGTTGGCAAGTTGAGACCCTGGCTTGCATGTCTCTGGGTGGGTGCTGCTGCTGCAGCTTGTGCCTGACTGCTGAAAGAAACACACACACCCCTTTCTCTGGCAGACCCAGAAATAAGACACGTGCAAATCCTGCCCCTCCACTGCCACCCGCTGATGCCCGCTGTTCGTGCCTGACTGCCCACCACCCGCATGCCAACAAGCTCGCTCTAAAGGATAGTATTCTTCTTGTCCTCAAAGTTATATAGAACAATAAACAAAGATACAATTTACAAACATGGCACCAGTGGCACCTCCTCTGCCCTCTTTCTCCTCTGGTGAGGAGCCGACCTCCACGACCTCAATAGATGGTCCAGGCTGGGCCTCCATTTGTTCCTCCTCCACCTTGACCGTCCTCCTGAGCTTCCTTTTCCTTTTCCTACAACCACCACTGCTTCCTTCACCTTCCATCCTCACGCACAAACCACACACACACACACAGTTACAACACACAACCTCACAACCAATTCTTCACACAAGTTCACTTCACACAAGCCACACAGACACCATGCCGCCGCACACGACAACACACGAGATCGAAATACCATTTCCAGTTTTTGGTCTCGTGAGATTACAAGACCAAAAATTTATATTGATAATGATAACGAAAATAAAATCTTCGTTTGAAACTCGAATCGGTATCAGTAACGACAATAACAAAAACAACATTGTCGTTATAATGACACATTTTGATAACGACAACAATAATGAAAACAAGAAACGTCATGGGCGTCTGGTGCACATCCCTAGTGCAGGAGAACGTCTAGAAGATAATTTAGTTCGCAAGTACAGAGGAGTACCTTTCACCAGCATTAAAATCATTAATTGTTACTAATTTACTAAGTTACTGATCATAAATCCCTACATCTCCTGCCACTTGAAGCTAGCTGTGAATTCTGAATGCAGATTTTCAGTGTGTATAGGCTCTGCTTTGTGATGGTTCGGGGGAGGGGGGGGGGATTTGTTTGACTTCAAATCAAATGCTTTATTGCGTGACCCAAGGTCATTGCGTCAAATAAAATAATACAGAAACTCATACAATAATATAAAACTAACAATCTGGTTATTGAAGTTGTCCATTAAGATTAAACATAGTCAATCACTCCCATTTACCACTGGCAATGGTAAGGAGCTTAGGAACAGCTTCCTAAACTGGACTGCCTGCAGCAGGAATGCAGCTGTGTTCTTAATTAAGGTAGGGTCCGTGCTGTTGAGAGCTAACGCTAAAAGAGCATGATCAGTTCCGTCTGGGTACTTCTCAGAAATTCCTGGTGTGGGCCATCATACAGGTGGCATCTAAACATTATATGCCCCACTGACTCCACCTCCAGTTTATCAAATGGGCATAAATGCTCAATGTAAGGCACCGCCAGTCTACATCTCTCTAAAACGCTAGATGGAAAACTGTTGAAGTGGGCACTACAGAGCAGTTGTTTTGCCCTGCCCGAGATGGGTGCAGTCAAATAAGCAGAGACCTGCCCCATCTCTGGGAGAAAAGACCTTAAAAGAAGCCTGCAGGCAGGCCCTGCAGTGGTCAGCTACTAATATTCCGGCCCTCCAGCAGCAGACAGCTGCTCAGGACATTCAACTGACAATGGATGCTATTGGGACCATTTATAGGGGCAGGGGGGGCAGGGAGGGCAGTCAGGGTTCCTCGCGATCACCTTGAGCGGCAGCCCAGGCCTCAAGACACCAGAATGGCTCTCCTTTGAAGCCTCAGACAGCCTTCCCCTTGGGGGAGGTGCAGTCCTGAATCTCCAGTAGTGATGAACTGGAGGGAGTGCGAGAATTCTCCCCCTGCCCGTTGGCAGCTCATTTCAACAGCTGGGGACTGATTTTCGCCGAGATTTAGCGCAAGGTTCTATAATGGTGAGAACTGACCCTAGCCCTATAGCACATGGGGGAAGTGGCAGACTGTCCAAGTCGACAGTTCCATGACTATCGCAGTTGGCCTTCTCAAAGTCCTTTGCAATCTGTTCTTGGAACATTGTAGGCTGTGTCAGGCATTGCAATGACTCTGACTTTCTACATTACATCAAAGGTTTCCCAGTTATCCTAATTCAAGAAACCTGGTCCAAGGACCCTTTCGAATTGGAGGGCTGTGCGGCCCAGTTCATTGGGCAAGTAAGGGGAGACCCAGCGGGGGCTTGGGGCTTTTCCTTAATCATAATTTACCTTTTCAGGTTATTGAGATAATATTTCCCCAATTTCTCCTAGGCTCTGTAGTTAGGCTGGCCGCTGTCACATTTATAATTTTGAGCCTCTATATTCCACCTTGTACTTCCGGCTCCTTCCAGATTTCCATGTGGGATCGGTTGGAGCAATTATTGGAGGAACTACCCTCCAAATACCCAAATGGGTTAATTATCCTGGCAGGCAATTTCAACGCCTGCATGGGCACAAGCGATCAGGCCCTGGTCCCTTATTGTGATGGGCGGGTTTATACTCCAACCAGTTTGCTGGGCCCCAGAAGTTCCAAGGACCAGGGCATTAATACCTCAGGGATTAGGTTAGCCCAATTACTGGTGGCACAGAAGCTCTATGTTGTTAATGGCTCCGACTTCAATGACTTGGAGGGCGAGTTTACCTTTATCGGCCACCAGGGCCCCAGTGTGGTGGATTTTTGTGTGGTCTCGGCTATGGCCCTCCCTTACATCATAGACTTTGCTCTGGGTCCCCCCTTGGTGGGGGACCATCTCCCTCTTGAACTCTTTCTTTCTATCCCAAATTTAGCTGAGAACATTCCACAGACTTTAGAGACCATGCCGGACTTCAATTTGAAGCACCTTGATGTAGTATGGGCCCCGTGATGGGATGAGAATTGTTCACAAACTTTAAGGGATTTTGCATCCCGGCCTCTTGTTTCTTCACTCCGAGAGAAACTTTTAATCTCAAATAGCCCTGCAGAGGTTTTAGATTTGTATCAGCATTTAACCTCAGAACTTAGGGCTTATATTCAGGGGCTGAGACGAGCTGCAGGCCCTACAACTGTGAAAATAAACCAGCCTTGGTTTGATATAGAATGCAGGCTGGCTAGGAAGGAACTCAAAGCCAGGTACTTAGAATACAGAAAGAGCAAGGTGATCTTACTGTCCCCTCAATACTTAGCTCTCAGGTCCAAATACAGGGTCCTGATTAATACCAAAAAGAAGGATTATTGGGGTGTCCACTGGAAAGCTCTTCTGCAGGCTGCGTCCAAAGGGGACGCCAAGGAGTTTTGGCAGCGGGTCAACGCTTCCACCGGGGGAAAATCTAGATCAACTGCCTCCCCGCTTTCTCCGTCCATTTGGATGGACCATTTCGAGAAGCTTTACAACCCATCGGAAGGAGCTAAGGCCCAGAAATGGGACCGACTAGTCCTGGGGCTAAAGGAGTCCCCGGTGTGGCCAGCAGTTTGGGAAGAGGAAATTGAGGAAGTGGTGAACTCTTTCCAGAGTGATCGAGCCCCTGGTCTTGATCTTATAAGGGCCGAATATCTTAAGGCTCATAAGGACTGGTGGCTGCCAGTTCCGGCAACCCTGTTCACAGCCATTAATAGCACTGGATTAATCCCCGAAGCCTGGGATGAGGCCATAATAGTCCCTATATATAAAAAGGGGGCCAAAACTGATCCAACTAATTATAGGCCAATTATCCTCTTGTCAGTTGTGTCCAAGGTCTACGGCAAATACCTTCTTGGGAAATTGGTCGATGGATGGGCCAGGCTAAGGCCATTTCGCCGGAACAGGCAGGGTTCCAACAGGGACTCTCTACCATCGAGCACAGCTTTATCCTTCAGTACCTTGCTGCCAAGTATAAAGCGAGACATGGGGCCTTTTACGTGGCCTCAGGATGGCCTTTGATTCTGTGGATTGGGCTGCCCTGTGGCGTAAGCTGCAGGCCTCTTCCATAGATAGGCATCTGCTGACTCTGATCTATTTGCTTCAAGCTCAGTCATCTCTGGTAATCAAACTGGACCGCTATGACCAAATCACCCCTTCAGTTTCCACCTCACTGGGTGTCAGACAGGGGTGTGTGTTGGCCCCTGCCCTTTTCAATTTCTTTATCAACGAGGTCATTCCCGCCATGGCCAACACTTGCTTTTTTCCACCTAAACTAGCCTCCTGTGCTGTCGGCTGCTTGTGTTATGCTGACAACGTTGCATTATTATCTCAGACTCAGGTTGGGTTGCAGCGACAGCTTCAAGCTTTCACTGCTTTCTGCCAGGCGAACCACCTGAGTATCAGTCACGGAAAGTCCAAAGTATTGGTTTTTCCCTCCAAGTACAAACCGCAGGTTTGGTCAGTGGAGGGCTTCCCGATACAGCATGTCCAGGTGTTTCGATACCTGGGGATCCTGTTCCACAGGTTTGGCTCCTGGCAGGAGCATATCAATAGAGCCCTTAAAATGGTTTCTGCCCCTGCCCAGTCCATAAGCAGGCTTTTTGCAAAGCAGGGTAGGTTGGTGGTCCTTCCAGCTCTCCAGGTGTACAACGCTAAGGTCAGGGCCCAACTCTTATACGGGGCTGAGTTGTGGGCCCCTTTCCTTTCTTGATCAGCAAGCTAAGTTTCTGCAAAAGCTATTGGGAATCCCACGAGGTACTCCCCTAGCGGCCATACGATCTTAACTGAGTCAAAAACCCTGGTCTCAAGTCGCTTGGGAGGCTGCTGTGAAGTTTTGGCTTAGATTGTATTTTGAGCAGGGCCCACTTTTATTAAAGGGTGTCATGGAGGATCCTTTTGAGGATCAGTGGTCTGCAAAGGTTGTGGTGCAGTTAAAGGAGATGGACATCTCCCCTAAACACCTTCGGCATAAGCCTTCTTTCTCTTTCAAGAAGGAGGTGCTTTCCCGTTCTGGGGACATAGGACATCAGATGGAGGTTGGGAAAATTAGATTGTCCCCCCATATGCGGGACTATCTGTTTGACTTAAATCTGCTCTATGATATTTATGTAAAAAGGCCCTACCCTGAAAAAACCATGACTATGTTAACTTTGCTACCGCAAGTGGTCAATAGAGTTACTCAGATGTAAAGTTATGTTCAGATGTAAATGAAAAACCTTTTCATTTAATTCACAGACAAAAGTCAAAATAGCAGGAGTGGGGAAGAATTTGAAACTATAAATAAAAAAACCTGACAGAACAAATTAGGAGATCAGGTTTTTGGTTATGTATTAAGGACTGTATTCCCTAAAATTCTTACACTTAGCATTTTTATTAATAATTCCACATTGGAGTTCTGGAGAAATAAGCCAAGCACTCTAGTGTTCTTATGTGAGTAGAAACTCTGGGCAGATGCCATTGGGATGGACAATATTCCTGAAACATTCAGCAGCTGGAAAAACTCAAAACAAACACATCTCACTACTGTAGATAGCTTATGATGAGTTTTTATCTTTTTTCATAACGTGGCCTATGCCTCAGGATTATTATTTGTTTAAAAAACCATGCTGGATTTTTTCTTCATAACTAGCTACTGAGGCCATAAAGATAAATGAAATATGCACAGGCAGCTGTAACTGTTCCCTTTCAAATATATTGTATTCGGTCTACTAACGTGTGGAAATTTGAATGAGATGTCTGCTGTTCAAGTTATTTACCATCTAAGGAAAGCTTCTGGCAACAGGAAAATAGGAAATAATATAAGAAACAGTAAGATAACTTGAAAACAATAGCTCTAGGTACTGGATTCTTTAAGTGTAAATGTCTTCTTTTCTCTTTAGGCTAACCTACTCAACTGGTTACCTGGCCTATTGTACAGACAGACACCAAACTTACAGCCCCCAAACTATCAGCTTCTCTTGTTTTCTGTGGTAATCTAACATTACTGTGTAGGCATTACATTAAATTTGTATTAGCTCTTAGGCCCCAGTCCTGAAATGGCATACACACATTTTACTCTGTAGCCCAATCCTGCGATAATTTATTCATGTGTAGTCCCACTGATTTCTACAAACTCTTCCTTCAGAAAGACTTTCAGGATCTTCCAACATTGTCTTCTTCTTCCAGGCAAGGAGCTCTCCCCTCCTGGATTCCTCTAACAGAAAAGATCCATCATTCCATACCTCCCACCCCCACAAGCTAGGGCGGCCATCACAGCACCTGTCCAGTTGAGATGGATGCAAGGAGAACCCAAGAATGTATTGACTGCTCCCATCACTAGAAATTCTGATTGGTGTCTTTGTGGCTGAGCCCCCAGTTAGGTTTCCTACTGATGGAAGTGGCTGGAGCCACCATTTTTCTGCTTCTGGCTGCCTGGCAAATCTGAAATGACATCTAACGGCAGAAAGCTCAAAGCAGGGGATGGGGGCATATAAAGTGTAAGCTATTATCATTTCAGAGGTATGTACTAATTTAAATTATGCTTTCAAACAGGCATAATGTACAATAGTTTTATGTATTCATCAATCAATAAACATGCTACAAAGGAAGGGTCAATGTACTCTCATATCTTCTCACGTACCCTGAGCTCAGGCTTTCAGTGGGTGTTTATAAACGAGCAAGGCTGTGGGGCAGGGGGTTTCCATGGTCACTAAGCGGCACTGCCAGAGCACCCACTCAGGTAGAGTGCATGAGGAACTATTCTAACGGGCAGCTCCCAGGGTGGTTACCATTGCAGCCGCCATGCACTCCCCCTGGCATGGACCATGGGGGAGGGGGAAATGCACCGGGCTGGCCTTTAAAATTGACATGTCCCCAGCACGAGCCCTGGAGAATCTGGGCTCCCCTGTGCTCTCAGCCAGCTCTTGTGGCTTGCAAAGGCCATGTCCCCCACTCACAGTGCTTATGAACAGTGGACTGGTCTCCTGACATGGCTGGCTGCTGCCATTCATATGGGTAGGGGATACGTGGCCTTTTTGGCTTGCTCTGCATGGAGCACTCTGGATTTCTTGACAGTGCTCCATGAATTGCCATGAGTGGGTGCTACATGGCTCCCCAGAGTGCACATTCCCCTGCACCAAAGTCAGACAGGCAGTCGGTCGGATGAGTGGCTCCTGGGTGGCCATGAGGGGTAGCATCTGATTTAAAAACACACAGTTCTTCAGGGTAAGAACAGGATCCAAGTACCAGCTCCAGAAGCTGGAAAGGGGCCACATAAAAACTAGCCACGGGCCACATTTGTCTGCCAGGCTTGAGGTTCCCCACCCCTGCTGTAAAAAGAGAAAATTGGGAGCTGGATATTTTGTTTGAGTTTCTGCATGTTTCCATGCAGTCACGTCACATAACTGAGGCTGCTTGCCCATGTGCTGATTTTCACGTCAGATTCTATCCCACATGAAATCAGCAATAACATAAGATTTCTGATGGGCTGCACACCCACATTATTTTCTTTCCACTGTTTTTCCCCTTGCAAAATCATGTAACTTTAAGGGATCTGTTAGAGGATCCATGCACATGAAATTTTCACGTAAGTTACATTCATGTTTAATTCACCCCCATCTCTCATAATATTGAATTCACTCCATGCACACATTCCAGTCTCATATAATATTGAATTCACCCCATGCACACATTCAAATCTCATGTAATACAAAATGCTCGTAAGTGTCAGAGCTGGATTTCCCTGCCCTGACATCCGTGATGAAACTCACATTAATTTCCCTGCCAGATGAGTTAAGACACATGCAGAAGTTACAAAATATCACATAAGATACAAAGTAAGGTGAAATTTTGTGACATGGGCAAGCAGTCTAAGTCTTTGCAGCTATGAGCAAGGGTTCCTAGTTTTCTGTGACAAAACACTGGAAATTCTCTGATAAAAAAACATAAATTTTGATTAAAAAAACTAAAATCCCTGTTTTTCTGAAATTAAATGTAAATGCTAGTTGACTTTCTGAAATTAAATGTAAATGCTAGTTGACTTTCTGAAATTAAATGTAAATGCTAGTTGACTTTCCCTTACCACTATTACACACACACATATATATATAATTAGTTAGAACAACACATTTTATTGGAATATTTTCATTTTAATGCAATTTTGCAGCTACCTGTCCCACCAATAGTCCCCCCCAAAATTAAAAATCTGTGGCACCACTCCAAATGCAGGGCACCTCCCCCTACAGTACATGCCTTTAGGTTGCTTCCCCTCTGTTGCCCTGTGCTCGCTGCCTCTTCCCCCTCCCAACCTGATCCCAGACTACTCTGCCAACCAGAAAGGGGGACCATATATGGCACCGAGACAGTGTTGTTGGCCTTAGTCGACGACTTGCGCCATGAGGGTCGTTCCACCATGCTGGTCCTGTTAGATCTCTCTGCAGCTTTTGATTCTGTTGACCATGAGCTGTTGGTGAGGTGCCTGTGGGACATAACTGGAGTGTGCGGAACCGTGTTGAAATGGTTCCACTCATATCTAGAAGGGAGATCTCAGCAGGTGGTCCTTGGAGTGTTTTTCCTCTCCTAGGTTCCTCACTTGTGGGGTCCCGCAGGGTTCTATTCTATCCCCATCTTCTTCAACGTATATATGCTGCCCTTAGGGGAAGTAATGAGATGGTCTGGAGTAAGCTGTCATCAGTATGCAGATAACACCCAATTATACCTTTTGTTTTCATCAGACTCAGGCCTTGCTGTCTTGTTGCTTTCTGAGTGTCTGGCGGCGGTGGGGGATTGGATGCGGGCGAGCCGACTGAAACTGAATCCCGATAAGACAGAGGTGATGTTGGTGGGATGGGAGGTGGAGGTGATGGTCCCTTTGATTGGGGGTAGTTGTCCCTTATTGGCGACCAAGGTTCGTAGCCTGGGTGTACTCCTCAATCCACAGCTTTGTATGGAGGTGCAGGTGGAGGCTGTGGCAAGGAGTGCCTTTCACCAACTCCATCTGGTTTGACGGCTTCGGCCTTACATCACCACCACTGACCTGACCACCATCATCCATGCCCTCATCACCTCAAGGCTGAACTACTGTAACGTGCTCTACATGGGGCTTCCTTTGAAGATGGTCCAGAGGCTGCAGCTGGTGCAGAATGCGGCGGCCCATCTTCTTACTGGGGCAGGCTGCTGGGAAGCTCGCCTGGCCCCAAGCCTGTTGACATTCAGCGAAGTTGTAAAACCTCGCTGTTCACCCAGGACTTTGGGGAGGGGGGGGAGGGTTTTAGCTCCCCTACATTATTTATTGTTTTAAGTGAGGTCCTGGGCCCTGTTTTAATATGGTTGGTATTGTTGATTTGTTTTAAATTATTTTATACATATTGTATGTGTTTTTATTGTTGGAAGCCGCCCCGAGCTGTTTGCAGGAGGGGCGGGGTATAAATCTATGAAAATAAATAAAATAAATAAATAAATACCAGTGCTCCAGGCTCTGCACTGACTGCTGGTAGTGTACCAGGCCCACTTCAAGGTGTTGGTGATAATCTTTAAAGTCCTATTCAGCCTTGGCCTGAATTATCTGTGGGACCGCCTCACATTCCGGGTCTTTGACCAGCCCTTGTGTTCTTCCAAGGGTGCCTTTCTGGAGGTCCCCCATATTATTCAGGGGGCCACCATGGATAGAGCGTTCTTAGTGGCTGCACCATGACTCTGGCACTCTCTCCCAGAGGAAGCTCAACTGGCTGTGGATTTCCTGACTTTTCGTCATAATTATAAGACCCGGCTGTTCTGCCAAGCTTCTCGCAGAGGGGATGGGTAGGGAGGGGGGAGGTTGGTTATTATGCCTTGTGAGGAATGGGGAAGGCCAAGGGGAGGGGGAACGGGTGTGCGTCCTGGTGGTGGCTGACACCTACCTACAATATATCCCTCAGGATCGTAAATGGCTTGTTAAGGCATATACCCCAAGCCTAAATCATCACAGGGAGGTGAAGTGCTATGCCCAAACCATGTAGGGTTTCCACACACATAAGAAAGACAATGACAGGTGACTACACCTGCACAGGAACCATGACCAAGGGACATGAGGGTGGGTGGGTGCTGAGGTTTGAGGTGAGCAAGTGCAAGGTCCCCAAGGGGAGGGATGAAGATGGGGATAGGATAATCACACTGAGGGGGGAACCGGACCACCAGAGAGTGAGGTCTATATAGTTGGGATTCAAGTACTTACAGTACTCTCTCTCTTTATATATATATATCTCATGATAATAAGTTGTCTGGATACAAGCATGAGGAACCAAGGGGCCAGTCTCACAGGCACAAGGCACTGATCACCGGCAAGTGGGGGGAGTCAGGGCACTCCTTTTATCTCTGGTGTCCTGCAAGGCACGCTGACGCAGGTGCTCTGAGTGCCAGGGCAGCACTGTAGGGGGTATGGCCATGGTAGCCAGGCATGAAGCGCCCGAGCGGGGATGTGCGCTTTCAGCTGTGTCGCTTGGCTCCGCCTCTGCTTGAGATGCAGGCAGGGGAGTGGCTGCATCCAGGGGGCGTTCTCCTCTCACCTCCTGTGTCCCTGACAGCCCTCCCATTGCTTCTGCTGGGGCTGCTGCCGGGGTTCCTGGAGAGGGATTCTCTCCAGGGGATCTGTTCCTGCTACTGATACCCAGACCCGCCCCCCAGGTACGGAAATACCAACGGGTCCATGGGCAGACCCTTCCCCAAACTCTAAGGCCCTGAGGCAAGGGCCTGATGGCACCCCCTCTCCATGAGCGACACATTGTGAGAGAGGCTGGTTTAGTGTGATGACGGTAATGAAAGCGGCGTATCAGTTTTGGAGCATGTACATCGGAGGCTCTTTCCCATGATCTGTCAGATGGGCCATACCCTTCCCAATCAATGAGATAGTAAACCTGTCCTCAATGAAAACAGGAATCGAGGATGTCATGCACTTCATATTCCATTCCCATGGCTACTGGAGGTGGTTCTGAGTCTTTATCTGCCTTTGAGGGTGGTGCCACCACAGGCTTCGGGAGGAAGATGTGAAACGAAGGGTGGATATGATACTGTGAAGGTAACTCCACAGTATAGGCAACATCATTTATTTTTTGTTTGATTGGGAACAGTCCCATGTACCTGTAAGAGCGGGTCACGCCGCTCGGCTCCGTAGCGTGCAGGCCGTTGCTAGGTAACGGCCCGATACCCGTAAGTAGACGGCTTGCGGGGATGAAGCGTGGTGTGCGCTCCTGGCCCCCGCCTCCCCGTGTGCATGTAATTAGCGGGACACTCAGCGCAGGCTGGGGCCCCACCTTAGGCACACCAGGAGGCACTTAGGGTTTACTATAAAGCAGACTGGCGGGGCTTGAGTTCCCCACCGGTAATATTGAGAGACTGGCCCCCTTGTCCTTGGTAACCCTATTGTACTTCTGCAGCGTGGAAAGCAAGAGAGTGAGTGTGGAGAGTGGATGAACCCCTGTGTTTCCCCTTCCCTGAGAGTGAGAGCGGTGAGTGAGTGGACGTACCCTTGTATTGTTGTATGACCTCCCTGGGAGCCTGACTAAGAGTGGTAGAGGAGCCTTTCCCTTAAGCCTTGTATCCATTGTCCAGCCCTCCATTCTCCTTGCATGTTCTGGTACGAGTGTCCTGTCCCCCACCATCCTTCCCCGTGCCTCCCAGTCCCCTTCCCTTCCTTTCCCCGTTCCCAAGCCCCTATTCCTTTCCCACCTTCCCATCACCTTCCTTGCACGGTGCCCTGAATCCCCGTATAGCTCCCTGAGTATCTGGTTCCCCTCTGTGTATGGTCATTGTTGCCCTCCGGGGCTAGGGGTTACCTCTCTCCTCCGTCCCGATGATGAAAAGGGTTGCCCTCTGAACTGGAGGGAAAGCCCACCTAACACCCTGAGGGACCTTCTAAGTGCCGATAGAAGAGTGTGGTTGAGAGGTTGCCCCCTCCCCGTGGGTTTATCCTGCCCCCT
>QEPC01008901.1:575446-721653 GCA_003113815.1 Sphenodon punctatus
GTAAATTCCCCAGGGTAATCTGACCACCATCTGCCATTAAGAGTATACATATCCATCTTTCCCAGCATTGAGGCCAACAAAAAGCCATTCTTATTTGTCCCCGCAACTTTTGATACCTGGGGCTTAAGAGAGGAGTAATCCTCATTCATCCATGCCCCCCAGCCCCGTTGGCATAAATAATTGTCGGAGGCCCCCATTCTGGCATTAAAATCCCCTGCCAGTATTAATCCCATCCCTGGGTGCAATCGCAGGGTTAGATCTATTAGAGTCACCATCTCCTGCCACACCTCCTCGGTGTAATAGGGGGAGGCACACCGTACCTCCCCTTGAGCAGCCTCCCCTGGTTGGCCGAAGCGCTGGGGTAGAAAATGGAACATAGCCCCCCAAAACTATATCCTCTGGACTCCAAATTTCCTGGGTCAAGATAATAACATGGCCCCTTAAAAATGTCAAAGAGTCTGAATCAGCCCACTTGGAATGCCAGCCGGCCATGTTCCAAGAAACAAGGCTGATTTGGGGGGGGGGGGGCACCACCTCGGCAGTACGTCAGTCGGTTTTTGCCTTGCCGGAGCCCATTGAGTCCTCTAAACAAGAGGAATGATCTAAAGCCCCCTAGGGGCCCAGCAGGCTCCCCACAGCACCCTGGGACATTGCCTCCCATACTACGCGGGAAGTCAAAGACCTATCACCCATCTCCTCCCCCTGTATCCCTACAGGGGAAATGTCGGCAGGGAGAGTTGGATTTGGGGTGAACCTGGGAGATAGAGTGCCCCCAGAGATCCAGCTAGAACAGCTATGTTGGGAAAGTCTGGAAGGTGTTCCCTCTTCCCCATTCTCCAATATTCGAAACTTATCCCAATGGCTGCTGGTTTCTTCTGGGAGGCTACATCCCGGGTTCACTTCACACACCCTGCCAGGATCAAGATCCCCCTCCACACATACAACTTCCACACCTCCAGCCTGGGGTGGCTGCACCACCTGAACTTCCACCTCAATAGGCTGGGGGTTATACACTTTATAGGTGTCTAATGGGATCTCTACAGGTGCATCCTCATGGGGGCCAGATGTAGGTGGATTTCCTTCTCCTCCATCAACCCTGTGGCATTCCTGGACATAAAGCATAGCCCTAAGGGGAGGTGGGGGTTGGGGGGCCTGCCCAGGGCTTATAATGGGGGGAGCTACTTCCATATCTTCCTGCCATTCAACTGTCTCCCCCATACGATCATTACCCGCCCCGTGCTTGAGATCCAGGGGCTCCTGGAGGGAGCTCAACTGAATGTTCCCCAGAGAATATATACCACCACCATTGATTTGTTGAGGGTTCTGGTGGGTACCGCCAGCCCCCTCCCCGAAGCTTCCCCGATTCCACCTTCCCCAGTTCCTGGATGTTGCAATTTAGAAAAATCTTTGCGATGCAGACACCATGGTCTGCCAGGCGCCAACTCGCAGCCCATATACAATCTGGTAGCCTACTAGTTCTAAAGGAAACTACACATTTATGCCTCTGAGGTTCCCCGGATAGTCCTAATACCAACAATGTCCCTAGGGGAGCAAGGTACTGACAGCAGGAATCTCAAATGGTGAGCCACCAAATGTGGAGTATTCCACCGAGGAATAATCCCCCAAATAAAAGGGTGCACAGAGAGTGCAACAGAGTTCCGGCAATAACAAAAGCTGGTATCCTCACAACCATTTGCCTGCTGAAGAACACTTGAGCTAAGCTCGGGGGTTTTGACTCCCTCGCTGGGGGAGGAAACGGTACCTGTCGAGCCCTTCCACATACATTGGCCCCCAACTCCAGAGACCCCTGGCCAGTAAATTGGAAGGTTGCTGACCCCTTGGCAGGGCCCACTGGCAAGCCTTCCACTGACTGAGTCAAAATCTTGAGTTGGGCAAAAATAAACTGGAGAGTCTTACATATTAACACGGTCTGGTCCATCATTTTCGATGCCCAATAAGGGTCCCCTAAGCTGGTCAGAGGTAGGGACCCTGGGCTATCCATACCATTGGTACAGCTTTGCCTCTGTTCCTGGTCACAGGGAGGCCGGGAGTCCTTGCTCCAAGGATCATCTAGGGTTCCTTCCCCAACCCCTCTTCAATTGTGTCATGCATTAGGGGGGCAAACTGATTACTTAGCCGTAGATCAAGCGGCGCTGGCTGGGTCTCCGTAGGGCCAGCCAAGTGTGTAATGGTGGTTGAAACAAATTGGTCCTTTCTCCGCTGTTGGGGGGGGGTACCTCTTGATCTTCACCATGAAATATTCTCCGCAACTTGGTTTTCCCCATCCTCTAAATTCCTGGAGCAACACCAGGAGAGCGGGACACTAGCACCAAGCCCCCATGCCTAAGGCCGCGCGCACAAGGGCGCGCCGTCCTAGTGTGCCGCCGCTGGAGGCAGATGTCAGTTTTTAAAGCTCCCACTTCACTAGGCTGTTGCCGGTAGCCCCGCCCTCCTCCAAGCCTCGGCGCTGGGATTGCAGAGCCGGCCCCTCCGACGCTTCACTCGGGCACTCCACTGAAACACCACATGGCGCCAGAGGCAGATGTCAGTTTTTAAAGCTCCCACTTCACTAGGCTGTTGCCGGTAGCCCCGCCCTCCTCCAAGCCTCGGCGCTGGGACTGCAGAGCTGGCCCCTCCAATGCTTCACTCAGGCACTCCACCGAAACACCACACCCTTATAGTGTTGTTATGCTACAGTGAGCATGGTTCTAGCGTGGACATGAGCCTGTCTGATCTGTGTGACTAGGGCCCCTGCTGCTGGGAGACCTTGGTCCTGGCACAAGTACTATATGCATTCACATACTGTGTGATATCTTTCTTCATGCGCGGCCACCAGAAATGTCGGTACAAGAGGTCAAACATTCGTTTTACTCCCGGGTGCCCAGCCAGTGTGGCATTATGGTGGCTCCATACCGCCTGATGTCCTGCTTTCTTGGGTACTATAATTCTCCCGTTGTGATAATAAAGACCTTGCTGCTGTTGGTAGCTGAAAGTTTTGACCAGTATTTGATCCTGGTCTGAAAGGTCTTGCAACTGTGAACGGGATAGACAAGCTGCAGCAAAGGTACTCCTGTCAAGGAGTAGCTCTCCTCTGCTACACGGGGGTTCTCCTACTTCAATGCAGTGAGACATAGCATCTGCCATAAGGTTTTGGTGTCCTGGTTGATACTGTATCTTGAAATTAAACTGAGCAAAAAACAAGGCCCAACGTCCATGTCTTGCATTGGAAATTCATGAAGATTGTAAATACAGCAGGTTTTTATTATAAGCGATCACAGTAGCAGCATATCTTGCCCCTTCCAGGTAATGGCGCCATGTCTCACAGGCGGCCTTAATGGCTAACAATTCGCGGTCCAATATAGTATAATTTTTTTCAGCACTTGATAATTGTCTGGAATAGAATGCACAGGGTAACAACTTATTTCCGTTAGGTCTGGCTTGTAACAGTACGGCTCCTGATGCTACATTAGAGGCATCAATTTCCATAGTGAATGGTTTTTCAAAACTGGGATACTTCAAAATAGGATCACAAGTGAAGGCTGCTTTTAATGTGTTAAAAGCCTTTTGTTGTTGCTCTGTCCATTCATGTGGTGTCCCCTTTCACAACAACGTAGTACGGAGTTCTGTTATTCTAGTGTAATTTGAAATATATTACTGATAATATATAACTGCTGATAATATATAATTACTGAAATATATGCTGATAATAGTTGGTCATGCCGAGAAAACGCTGTAGTGCCTTCCTGGAAGGGGGAGCAACCCAAACTAGAATGGCATCCACCTTTTCCATATCCATCTCGACACCATGTGGCGAGATGACAAACCCCCAAAACTCTATGGTGTCCACATGGAAAGCACATTTTTCCAGTTTACAAAACAAATGGTGTTGACGTAACTTCGTCAATACTGTGCTCACGTGTTTCACATGCTCTGTTTCCGTGAGGGAATATATTAAGATGTCATCCAAATAGGCAATTTCATATACATCCAAGATGTCTCGGAATACATAATTAATAAAATGCTGAAAGGTGGTCGGAGCATTGGCAAGGCCAAACGTCATTACCAGATACTCAAAATGACAGTACCAGGTTCTAAATGCCATGTTCCATTCATCCCCTTGATGTACAAATACTAAATTGTAAGCTCCATGAGATCTAACTTCGTAAAAATCTTGGCTCCCTACAGACAGTCCAGCAGTTCGGGAATAAGAGGGAGTGGGTACCTATTCTTAACAGTTATGGCGTTAAGTCCTCTGTAATCAATAGATGGTTGTAATCCCCCAACTTTCTTAGGAACAAAAAAGAGGGGTGCCCCTGCAAGAGAGGAGTGCCGGATGAAGCCTCTCTGTACGTTTTCATCGATGTACTCCTTCAGTGTACTTAATTCTAGCCCGGAAAGGGCGTAGATATGACCATAAGGGGGTTCCGTTCCGGGGAGTAAGTCTATAGGACAGTCATACGGCGTGTGAGGTAGTAACACCGCTCCTTCTTTCTCGTTGAAAACATCAGTGGACTCCCTATACTGGAGGGAAATACTAAGATCTTTATTATTATTATTATTATTATTATTAAACATTTATAAAGCGCCAGTTGCAACCTGGCGCTGTACAGAACATACAGTCAGATGCGGT
The DNA here is from genome assembly GCA_003113815.1 of Sphenodon punctatus. NCBI lineage: Eukaryota > Metazoa > Chordata > Lepidosauria > Sphenodontia > Sphenodontidae > Sphenodon > Sphenodon punctatus. The sequence goes on from QEPC01008901.1 coordinate 580,077, forward strand.
CCCTGCCTGTGGCTTACAATCTAAAAGACAAGGAGGGGGAGACAAGGAGAGGGGACAGTGGGAGAGACATGGGAGAAGACAAACAAACATTCAGGCGGATGCGAAGTCTCAGGTGCGTGTACTTGGCTTGGTTACAAGGTGGTTGGTAGCAGCAGTCAGCAGAGGAGGGCTGACAGTAAGAGCAAGGGGAAAGACTAGAGGGCATTGGGAAAGGCAGCATGGAAAAGGTGGGTCTTGAGGAGGGATTTGAAGGAGCGGAGGGAGGAGGCAAGGCGGATGTCGGCAGGGAGGGAGTTCCAGGCATGTGGGGCAGCGAGGGAGAAGGGACGAAGGCGTTTGGGCGAGCAGGAGAAATGAGGGAGAGCGAGGGAGGGGACAGAGGAAGAGCGGAGAGCGCGTGGAGGACGTAGGGCGATTAGGTCCGAGAGGTAAGGGGGAGCTTGGTCATGGAGCGATTTGAACGTGAAAACCAGGAGTTTGAACAGGATACGTTCAGGAAGGGGGAGCCAGTGAAGGGAGAGGAGGAGAGGCTGCACATGGTCGAAGCGACGGGCAGAGTGAATGACCTTGGCGGTAGAGTTTTGGATTGCAACAAGGGGGGACAGGTGGGAGCGAGGGAGGCCAGCAAGGAGGAGGTTGCAGTAGTCGAGGCGAGAGATAACCATGGCATGAACAAGGATTTTGGCCGAGGAGATAGATAGAAAGGGGCGTATGCGGGCAATGTTGAGGAGAGCGAATCGGCAGGATTTGGCCACAGAGTCAATGTAAGGTTTAAAGGAGAGGTGCGTGTCAAAAATGAAGCCCAAGCTGCGGGCATGGAGAACAGGACGGATCTTTAGCAACCTGGAGAGTAGTGAGTACTTCTTGTTGGGGATGAGGGACTGTGGGGGTATCACACGAGTCCGGAGAGATTTTTATTGTTCAACTGCACCAATTAACAACAAGGTTAGAATTTTGTAGCCACGGCATCCCAAGTACAATCGGAAACATGGGTGTACAGACGATGTTGAATTGCGTTTGTGTCATGTGCCTGCCGATCTTGACTGATAACATTTCATATTGCACGGTGATAGGGCCAGACACCACTGGGGACCTATTGTCACTGGGACAGGGGAAAGGATCCCAGGAAATGGATTCACACAGCCAAGGGTTCTCACGCTTCCACACAAGTACACAGGCCCTGCCACAAGAACTGATCTCTAAGAGATAAAGCCCGTCAGGATAGTCGTTGAGTCTTGTGGTCTCAATGATGCCAGACCCTTATCATCATAGGGCGTGGAGACAGTAGAGAAATGTAGGGCCTCACACCGTACACCCTCGCAGTTATAACCCACACTGGGGAAAATGGGAGTAGGGCAAGGGTGCAAGGAGCGTGAGGGATAGTGGAGAGAGGTCCAGGATAACAAGGGTTACAGGGGAAGGGCTGACACGCTACTAAGGTTGGGGGGAAGGGAACCACAGAAGGGGGGAAAGGACTCCTTCATCCACTCATACTTCACCCACACTCTCTCTGTCTCGTTCACACACCACTCTCTCAGCACAAGGAACAATGGGGGGGAGGGGAAGAGTAACAACAAGTACAACAATAATGCAAGTCAGAATCCAAAACACACACAGTACGTCACACTTAGCTTTCACGATTGGCCGGTTTCCTCCTCTGCAATCACCAGCGTCAGGGGCTTCATGATGCTGGACTTTATGCTGGTGGCCCCGCCCTGTGTGTGCCTGCAGGCATGTGGAGTGCCACATGGGGGGAGGTGCTGCTTCCGCCATGCGTGGCAGCGCAAGCCCCACCTCCTCAGCGTTCTCCGGTGTTGCTAGGGCAACCGGGATGTGGCCTGGTGCCGGCGGTGCAACCGCCACCTCCACAGGAAGAGGTGCTGCGGGAGCCCTGAGAATGGGATGAGCCTCTTGCCAGCCTGCTCCCAGGACTCGCCGCCACCCTCACAGTCCCCTCTGCCCCAGGGATTAGGCCCGGGGATCTGACCCATCTATAGAATGAACGGTTTCAGAGGGGACTCTACGAGTATATGGAATAGTATAACGCTGGAGAAACCCTTCATCCATAAAATTTTCGGAAGTCCCGGAGTCAATTAATGCCCACGCTAGAAGACTTTGAGTTGGACCTAAATTGAGCAGGAGTGGAATCTGCAAGTGCTTTCCTACCGTCGGCATCATGGACAAAGCAACAGGAGTAGGTGGTAAGGGAAGCACAGGCCTTACTGGGATGCCCCCCATACATCCCGGGGCTTGACGTTTCCCAATTCCCGTCATGAGTGGGGAAGCGACGAGCAATTGCGGGCAAAGTGGGACGGTTCCCCACAGTAGAAGCACAGATGCAAGGCTCGATGCTGCTCTCATTCAGAGGCTGTCAAAGGACCCCTGGAAGCCCCCAATTGCATGGGCTCAACCTTGTCACCTTTTTGATTTTCCATCTTAGAGGGTAGGGTCACTGATGATCCCAGTAATGCTGGCCGAAAGAGCTCTTGTCAGCGTTCACATTTTCATTTGCTCAGGCGTTCATCGATCTGTAAGACAAGAGTCACCCGTTCCCCCCCCAGGTGGTGGATAAGGTGGTATACGCCACTTGGTCTTTTAATTCATCATTTAACCCTCTGCAGAACATGATCCCCAGCACGTTATCTGGCCAATTCAACTGCCAGCTGTTGAAATTTTGTGACATAATCCAATAAGGGTCCCTTTCCTTGCCTTAGTCCCATAATCACATTTTCTGCATCTTTTACGTGACGGGGGTAATCAAAAAGGAACTTGAATTCATGTATGAATCCCTCATAATCATTCAAAAGGGGACTATTACTAGTAAGCAGTGGTGTTGCCCAAGACAAAGCTAATCAATCTAAGAGACCAATAATGAAAGTCACCTTCAATTCATCAGTCCCATACGTCTTCGGTTGTACCTTAAATGTCAACTCACAGAGCGCAAGGAAACTCTGGAACTGGCATCGATACCCTGTGAACTTGGTTATAGTGGGGCCCTTTGGCTCCCGAGGGATCGCAACCCCTGCCCCCATGGGAACAGCAGGGGTAGGTATGGGGGGGTGGAACCTCTCCCCCACCCCATTGCTCCTTCAAATCCTTTACTTCTAGTGCCCGGGATTGGACGGCCCTGACTAAATCTTTTACTTCTGCTAACCTTTGTTCTATGGTGACCCCGAGTCTCTATTTTACTATTTGCCAGTTATACTCCCATCGGAGATCCACTTGGCTGGCAGCCTCCCCTCTTTCTGCAGACAATGTAAGACCTGGCTGTTCCGCCAGGCCTTTCCCGAGGGAGATGGGGTGGGTGGGTTGGGTTAGGGTAGGGGGGGGGGGGGGATGGGGTTTTATATTGTTTTGAATTGAATCATTATTGTTTATTTTAATGTTTTGACATGCTTTTAATATGTTGCGAGCCGCCCCGAGATGCCTGAGGCAGGAAGGGTTGGCATAAATTTTTTAATATAAATAAATTAAAGATACTGTTAGGAATGGGGAAGGCCAAGGGAGGGGGGATGGGCATGCATCCTGGTGGCGGCCGACACCTGCCTACAATATACCCCTCAGGATCGTAAATGGCTTGTTGAGGTATATACCCCGAGCCTAGATCATCACAGGGAGGCGAAGTGCTATGCCCAAAACACGTAGGGTTTCCACACACACAGGAAAGACAATGACATGTGACTACGCCCACACAGGAACCAGGAACAAGGGACGTGGGGGGGTGCTGAGATTTAGGGGGAGCAATAGGGATGGGTGAATAGAGTGCGGCTTGGATGTTCGGCCGTTCGGTTCAAAACCTGAGTTCAGGTTCGATGGTTTGGTTCAGCCAAGTTTGGTTTGGCCGAACTTGGTCGAACATTCAAAAATAGCGAAACTGAAACTGAAATGAAATCGAAACTGAAACCTAATTTTCAGCCCTGGAAAGATGTTTTTCCTGCCCCCGAACTCATTCGAACTCGACCGAACTGTTCGGTTGTTCAAGAGTTCGGTTGGGACGTCCGAACAGACTGAGTTCGGTCCGAACTCCAAACATCCGAACTGCGTTCGCCCATCCCTAGAGAGCAAGTGCGAGGTCCCCAAGGTCGAGGCAAAGAGCGGGATAGAACAATCACACTGAGGGTGGAGTTGGGCCACCAGCGGGTGAGGTCTATATAGGTGGGGTTCAAGTACTTACAGTACTCATGAATCGCTCTACACTCTCTCTCTCTTGCTTTTTCATGCTCTTTCTTTCTTGCTCACTCGCTCTCGCACACACGACAACGAGTTGTCTGGATACAAGCACGAGGAACCAAGGGGCCAGTCTCACAGGTACAAGGCACTGATCACCGGCAAGTGGGGGGAGTCAGGGCACTCCTTTTATCTCTGGTATCCTGCAAGGCACGCTGATGCAGGTGCTCTGAGCGCTGGGGCAGCACTGCAGGGGGCATGGCCGTGGTAGCCGGGTGTGAAGCGCCTGCGCTGCTCGGCTCCGCCGCTGCTTGAGATGCAGGCAATGGAGTGGTTGCATCCTGGGGGCGTTCTCCTCTTGCCTCCTGTGTCCCTGCTGGCTCCTCTATTGTCTCTGCTGGAGCTGCCGCCAGGGTTCCTGGAGAGGAAATCCCTCCAGGGGATCTGTTCCTGCCGCTGCTACCTGGCCCCCCCCAGGTACGGAAATGCTAACGGGCCCCCAGGCAGATCCTTCCTCAAACCCTAAGGCCCTGAGGCATGGGCCTGACAGTTGCTGCTGAATTTGTTTACATAATAGTATATTTTTGTATTGTTTTAATGTATACATTTTTTAAATGGAATTTTAGATTTTATAGATGTTTTATTTTGTAAGCTTCTTTGAGTGCTGTGGCAGAAAAGCGGGATATAATATGACTAAATAAATAAAATGTAGAGGCCGGCACTTGGGAAAGCTGCTATGGGCACAGCTAGGTCCACCTCCTGTCCTCTTTTCCCAAGTTCCAGAAGATCTGACTGCCCCAATTCATAGTGCCCCTGTCCCACCTCCCACAGAAGGTCTGTGGCATCTCTCTAAATGCAGAGTCCCACCCCCCAAGCACATGCCTTCAGGTTGCTTCCCCTCAGTTTCACTCTGCATCCTCACTCACCCACACTCACTGTTTCCTCCTCACAAACCTGTATGTTTTTGCCATTTTCCATTAAAGTCTCTGAAAAAAGGCAAAATCTCTGTTTTTTCTCTGGTTTTCCATTGGAAAGAGAAAACTAGGAACCCTGGTTATTTATTTATTGATTTGATTTATACCCCGCCTCTCCTGAACACAGCTCGGGGTGGCTTCCAACAATAAAATCCATAAAACAGTTCAAAACATATAAAAATACAATCTTAAAATATTAAAACAGGGCCCAGGATACAAAAATAAATCAAACAAACAATCATTAGGGCAGGGGAGATAAAAGATCCCCTAAACCCTCCCCCCCCCTCCCCAAAGGCCTGGGCGAACAGCCAGGTTTTACCCTGTCATCGAAAAACCAAAAGGCTTGGGGCCAGGCGAGTTTCAGAGTTCCAGAGATGCAGCCCGGCCACCGAGAATGCCCTCTCCATTGTGGCCCCCCGCTTAACATGGGGGACCTCCAAGAAGGCACCCCCGACAGACCGAAGGGTCCGCTCCGGGGCACGGAGGGCAAGGCGGTCCCTGAGGTATGAGGGGCCGAGACTGTGAAGGGCTTGATAAATCAATACCAACACCTTGAACCTGTCTTGGCACACTATTGGCAACCAGTGCAGAGCCAGAGCACAGGTGTTATGTGCTCCCGACGACCCGTCCCCGAAAGGAGGCAGGCTGCCGCATTCTGCACTAGTTGCAGCCTCTGAACCAGGCACAGGGGAAGCCTCACGTAGAGCACATTGCAGTACTCCAGCTTCGAGGTGACGAAGGCATGGATGAGGGAGGCCAGGTCCAAGCCGGAGACGAATGGACGCAGCCTCTGCATTAGATGTAACTGGCAAAAGGCAGCCTTTGCGACTGCCTCCACCTGCTGCTCCAGGCGGAGATCCAAATCCAGCACCACCCCCAGACTCCGGACCTGTTGAGCTACGGGCGGGCGAACCCCCCTAATCAGGGGGGCCGACACCTCCCTTGCTCTCCCCACCACCATCACCTCTGTCTTATTGGGGTTGAGCTTCAGTCTGCTCTGCCACATCCACTCCGCCACGGCCTCCAAACACTGGGATAGCACCGAGATAGCAGGGTCTGGGTCTGTTGAAAAGGAGAAGTACATCTAAGTATCATCAGCATATTGATGACAACGCACCCCAAACTCTCTCACGACCTCCCCCAAGGGCTGCATATATACATTGAATAATAATGGAGACAGAATGGAACCCTGCGGAATGCCACACGATAAGGCGTGGGGGCAAGATGTTTCCTCCCCCAGCACCACCCGCTGGCTTCTCCCCGAGAGGAATGAACAGAACCATTCAAAAATAGTTCCATCCAGACCCCCCAGGTCATGCAGCCGTCTCAACAGCAGCCCATGGTCCACGGTATCAAAAGCGGCCGAGAGATCTAGCAGGATGAGAAATGTTGAACATCCTGCATCCATCTCCCAGTGGAAATCGTCGACCAAGGCCACCAACGCCGTCTCGGCACCATAGCCGGGGCGGAACCCAGATTGAAACAGGTCCAGGAAACTGATGCTATCTAGATGCTCCTGGAGCTGGATTGCCACTGTCCATTCAATAACCTTCCCTAAAAAGGGAAGGTTAGAGACAGGTCGGTAGCTGGCGAGGGCATCCACATCTAAAGATGGTTTCTTCAGCAGGGGGCGCACCACAGCCTCTTGAGACTGGGCGACAACCTCCCCTGCTGCAAGGATGCATTAACAACCCTCACCAGCACTGTCCCCAATGTCTCCCTGGAGGCTTTCACCAACCAGGACGGGCACGGATCAGTTTGCAACAAGTGGTCCTCACAGACCCCAAGACATCCACCACATCGGCCGGTGTCACTTCCTGAAACTCCCCCACAAAGATGGACCAGACGGGGCCTCCAACACCTCACGTTCTCTACCTACTGCCCCAAATCCCACGTCAGTCGGTCTGAATCCGAGCAATCTTGTCTGCGAAGTAGTTGACAAACTCCTCACAGCGGGCCTGGAACAAGTCCCCGTCCAGGCAGAGGGAGGCTGGACTGACCAGCTTCCGCACCACCCGGAACAGCTCCGCCAGGCGTGACTTTGCAGATGCTATGAGGATAGCAAGGAACTCCTTCCTTGCTATCCTCACAACCTCAACATAGGACCACAAATGGGCCCTATGGAGAAGACGGTCGGAGTAAGATCGAGTCCGACGCCAGCGTCGCTCTAGCCTCCTGCCTACACGCTTCATACACCGCAGTCCCTCAGTAAACCAAGGGGCCCTGCTTTGATGATACCGAGGCAGAGGGCGTCTCGGAGCCACCCTGTCAATGGCCTCCTCCAGCAAGCTGTTCCAATGCTGGACCAGCTCATATACAGAGTGACTGTCCCTGTCCAAGGTTAACTCCCTCAGGACCTCTTGGAGCCGCTGGGGTTCCATCAGCCTCCGAGGGCAGACCATCCTAACTGGTCCTTTCCTCTTCTGGGGGGTGGGGGGTACGCGGAGAGACTGGCCTGAAGGAGGTAATGGTCCGTCCATGACAACGGCACTGCTGTAACCTCCCCCACAATCGGACCCCCGCCTCAAGCTTGCCCCCAGCCAAATCAAACACCACGTGAAGGACCTCTATACCCACAATCTCCTGAACTGGATACCTCCTAACAGGCCAGTCCTCTCTATCAGGTATAGAAAGTGGCTGTCTGACACTCAAGAGCATTCTCTTGAAACGGATAAAATACCCATAGAAGTCAAGCAAATGGCGCTATATTTGTAAAAAATGAATTGCCAGGGCCCAACCCTGCCCCATGAACCACACACCCTAACCCCAGAAGCCACACCTCCTGACTCAGAGCTTGGAAATGAACCCTATTCTTCAGTCAGCAACTCAAGTAATGTTCCTCTCTAGAGCGGACTATAAAATATGAATTTTAGGGATTTGTAGGATGCCCAAGGCAGTGGGTTATTCATGGAAGCCAAATAAACCATCCAGGTTTTTTCTGACTTCCCTTTCCAACCCTGGAATGGCCAATATTGGCCTTTTCCTATCTTTCACATTTGGCGAACACACTGGGAACATCCAAGGGCTCAGCCCCCCAATTTAATTTCTACAACTGAGCCCTGGCAACCACACACACACACCCTTAAGCCCTGGCGCTTATGTCAAATTCTGACCCTATTGATGCCACCGGCTAAACTCCCATGAGTTAGGCTGCCATCCTGGAGTCGTCCCACTTTTGTCCATGGATCTACTCGGGAGGTAATATCAAGATTGTAGCCTAAAAAAATAAGTGAAAACAGAGACTATTGTGTTTTGAACAGCAGGGGTTGCAAAGAACACACACACCCCCAACTAAAATGACAAGACTCCTAGTAGAGCTGTTTGAGACGCACAGTGCCTGCCACCACGGGAGCCGTAGTGCTGGGCATGGGGAGCTGTGGCTCTGACTGCAGTTCGAGGGGTCGCCTCGGGGGAATAATCCAATGGCCCCAAGGGAGCAAACCAGCCGGGGCAGGACAGAGGCCCTGAGAACGGCAGGGACTAGGAGCAGGACGGGAGAGGCAGGGCACGAGGTACTTTACTCCCCTCCCCGCGCGCCAGCAGCCGGGGTGAGAGCGAGGGCAAAGGTGGGGTGTGCCCTGCCGGGCGCGGGAGGGGTGGGGAGAGGAGAGGAGAGCTTCTTCCGGCTGAGTGGGGAGGAGGAGGAGAGCCCTGGCCGGGGGTGGTTTCCCCATCTGTCTCGCTGGGGGGGCAATGTGCATGTGCAGGCGGCGGCAGAGCAGCTGACTGACCCAGCCATTGTTTCCTTTCTTCGGCACCCAGCGGCGTCAATGGAAAATCCCCCTCCCTTCAGCCCGGGCTGGGTCGGGCTATTTATACAGCGGCGGCGCTGCCGTCACGGAGCCCGGCTCTGCTGACGGGGGAGCTGACGCTCTTGGCTGCTAGAGCCGAGCTTGCGGCGGCAGCTACAATGGGGCTCTGTGTGCCGCGAGGAGGCGCGGCGATCCCCCCGCCCCGCTTCCTCCTACGGGGCAAGAGCAGCAGCTGCCGCCGCCGGGCCCCGAGCAGCTCCTGAGCGTGGAGCGAGCGGCAGCCGGGGGGAGCGCGCTGGGAGGGGGGAGGCCGGCGAGCCCTAGCCTGGGCGAGCAGCGTGGAGAGTCGGAGTCGGTCCAGGTAATGGCATGCAGGGGAGGAGGGCTGGGGGGATGCTGCGGGTGACCAGCCCTAGTAACAGAGAAACTTCGGATCAGTAGCCGCCCATCCCATAGCACATGGGGGAGGGAAACATCTCTCCCTTCCCAGGGTGTTAAAGGATCTTTGATCCCTTCCCTCTTCTCCTTTGTGGGGAAGGAGAGACTTCTCGGCCAGTGCAAAGATTTCCGGATCTGCAGTCCAGCTCCAGCGGCAAGCCTCTCAGCTAACCACCCTGCAAGCTTGACGTGTGTCTCCCCGCCTAGCCTCCTTCGCAGATAAATGCAAGTGCCCCGTCAGTCCGTCCTTCCTTCCTTGGGAGACATAAATGCTTCCCCCCCATCTCCTCTCCCAAGAAGCTTCGTTAGCTGAAAGTTCACAATTAAACTTTAATAGCGCGTTTTGTCTGATTGAACTCGATTGAGGTTTCCATCCGCCCCTGGCAGCCTCAGTGCCTGTTTTCATTTTGATGGCGTTAAAAGAACCTTTTTAATTTTATTTTTAAGTACATTTCCGACCATAGTTTGGATTCCGACACAGCTGGATTTCCACTGGGTGCAGATGTTGCTAATGGCATCTTAAGCACGGATGGGCAGATAGCATATGGAATGCAACATGTTGCCATATGGTCCGTTTAGCCTTTCACCCCCAAGAATATCAATCAAATATATTCTGGGAGAAATTTAATGACTCCGAACAGGAAGATGAATCGCTTGGTACGATTTATATTCCTTGACCTGATGCTATAGTACAATAAGATGGTAAGTGAATTTCGCAGTTTCTCCTAAGAGTGTGTACCAAAGGGGGGAGGGGGAGGATTTAAAATACTGTCATCTATTTGTATTCTAGGAGCCAGACAGCTGTCAAATCAGTCCTATTGTGAGGCATGGCCTAGCCTACTTCTCCATAATAACAATGGACAATTCCCTTCAATGCATCTGAAAATCACTCTAACAAAAATGTGGTGATGTCTTTACTTATTAATTAACACAGCAATATTACCATGTCTATCCACACTCTTATTTTTGGGAAAGGAAAAGATGCAGCAGTGCAAAACATGAGAACACTTCAGGAAATTGAATCTTGGCAAATGCATTCTTGAGTAACTTCTATACAATTCACATCTGGGACTATGTTTTCAGTTTTCTAACTTTTTGTGATCAAACTTACCTTTTACCAAAATATGATACAATCATTTTCTTTAAATTTGCAGAAACTAGACTTGCAGAAATATAAGTAGTTAAGTATTCTTATGGAGACAGGTATGTATATGGTCCACTCTGGTGACTGTTGACTCTCAAAGGTGGCTTGGATGCAAAACACATAGAACCTGATAAACTACTATGAAGCTAATAGTATTTAGGCAGGGGGGTCTTCTGAGAGTTTGTAACTTTTCTAGGTTTGTGCTTTGTATTCCCAGTGTTCAGAGTTCTGAAGTCTGATCAGAAATCGGACCTTAAAAGACAGTTTTACTGCAAACTCCATAGCATTTTTAAAATATTTCCCTTATTCTGGCTGTTGGCTTTCCAAGGGCATTACTTTGAATGGTTGATACTGGTACCTCTACTCCACTTTGGATAAAATATTAGGTGGAGAAAAAAATAATTTCAGTGTATTGACATTTTTCTTTTTTATATATCTGAGAATGTTTACAAATTTTGACTTGCACAAGTAACAGATGTAGTACTTGTACATATATACACCCTTATGTTATGTAAACCTTTTACATTTTTAAAGTATATTAGTTTCTTAGTAGAAGTATATTAAATATATTATTGTAATAGTATAAGTTAAGTATATTAGTTTCTTAATAGTAAACAGGTTCATTTTATAAAAACTCTCTTGAAAAAATATATACTGGACATAAAAGGATATGCATGCATAGTATAAGACAATGCTAATAATCCGTGTATTTACTAACATCTTATATGAAGCCCTGATAATACAGAAAAGTTATTTTCCTTAATTCCTACAAAGGGATAGAAAGCCAGAGACCCTTTCTCATTTGTGGGCCTTACCTGTCTTTATTGGCTTCAGTGAGAGCAGGATTGAAGTTCTGTTTTTCATATATAATCAGAGGCCTCTTCATCCAAATATGTTAAGACCGACACAATGATCTTAGCCTAGTTAAAGTCCATGAGAGCTTTGCTGTTGATTTCTGTGGGTCCAAAGTCCATCAAATCCAAAGTCTAACTTGACATCTGAAATTAATTATAATCTCTGCCACAATGATCTATGACAACAGGGATCCAAAATAAATGCTGTAAGGTCAAAGACTGTAAGCTGCCTAAAATAGCCATAGAATTGTTTGGGGTTTGATTTCCTCCCCCCACCCCACCCCCATATTTTCAGAACATGCTTTAATAGGATACAATTCTATGCTGCTTCTATTTAACAGGGTTTATAATAGCGTAATATAATTATGACCTGAAAGTGGAGGAGTAAAGTGTAACATAAGCAGGGACCCATGTTTGCTGCGGTTTCTCCATTGCCTCCAGTGGAGAAAATGCAGCGAACACAAGTCCCCAAATGTAAGTTGTGATTTAATCAGTCACACAGTGGGCAAAAACAGCCATGCACCTTAGCTCTGCTTTAACATTTCTTAATGCATGTTGCTGGGCTGTATTTGTGCCCTATGCAGCCCTGCAACATGCATAAGAAATGTTAAAGCGGCGTTAAAGCAGAGTTAAGGTGCATGTCTCTTTTCACCCAATGCCTACTTTTAAACCTACTGCTTTCACATTTAGGGAATAATTTCGGTGAAATCCTGACTTCAATGAAGTCAGTGAGTGCTTTGTCTTTTCTTAGTCCTGATCTTTTTGTCCCTTGTTAAGAGCTGGTTCTGTTCATGTCTGTGTCCTGCACACACATTGTGTAGAGTCATTGTTTAAAAGACCTGGGTTACCATCCATTGTAATCTTAGTTACAGAATTCTGTTTTTCCAGTTCTGACGTAGACAAGGCTTCCACTGGAGTCAGTGTAGGGCTTTGCCTGAATAACGACAGCAGGGCTAGGACCCATGAGCTGGGTGACTGACAAAATCAGTCTTTTAGAAGGATTGAACTGCCATTGTTCCTGTCAGTGTTATTTTAATGAGCTGGGGAGGGAATAACTATCTAGTTAAGCACTAAAATGAACAGTCTTGTTGGTTTGATGTGGGCCTTCTAAAACTCAAATTCTAGTGGCCAGAGAGAGATCATTATTCACGTTCTTTTCTTCTAAATTGCCAGTTGACTGGAACCCTGATAACACAGTGGCATTTACCCCTCTTCAGGGAAGGGAAATGGAGGAAATCTTAAAGAATATTGTGCATTCTAAATGTATTAGTTTCCCCAATAGTATATCTCTGATTTCACTGCACTTGCAGATGCTTGCTAATGATATTTAGCAATTTTGTTTCTCATTTTGAGGTTATAACTATCACAATAGGCATTTGAATTATTTTTCAGGAAAGGTGAAAGTAGAACGGTTTATGTAAGAGTGTGCTTCTTTTGATGTGGTAATATTACAGTCTATATTTGTGTGCAGTGCCAGAAAATCCCCCCCAAACTTTGATTTGAAAAATGTACATTTTTATTATTATTACAGTAATAAATATTACACTCATATGGTGTAATCTGACATATTACAAGTGCTCATACATTCTTTCTTCCATACACAGCTTTCAGTTTATCTTTTTAGTAGGACTAACATAAACAATGAATGTAAAAGTACACTTGATTGTTAGTATTTTAACAGAAGATTGACAGTTTTAATTACATGTGTTCTCTCTATGTTCCTGTATTTAGATATCAAAATACAGCATTTCACTACATTTATAAAAATTGTGTTTGCATTTATTTAATTTAGGGTTCTTTTTTTAAAGCATGTAGTCTCGAATGTTTGTTCTCCATTTTTTTCACATCATTACTCTGATACTGCTTGATTAGCTCCCTCCCCAGTCATGATTGGTAATTAAAATAGGCATTAAAATTAGTCACTTAGCAATTTTGCTGTTCAATTGGCAATTAAATTACTTAATTGCAATTAAAGTCCTAATTTTAATTGGCAAAATGATAGATGTAGATTTAAGATAATATGTATAAATACTTTAATAAGTGTCTATATAAGGATTACTTAATTACTCAACTTCAAGTTTATGCTGTTAACTTTAGAACTTTTAAGTGAGCAATGAAATTTATATTACATCTATTCTAAGGATATGGTAATTAGGTGTATTACTTATCACTCTAAGGACCTTTGCTATAAGTTATTTCTGTAATGTTAAAACTATGGCATGGTATAACCATTGTAACTTGATGAGCAATAAACATGTTAGTCATACTTTTATTACCTATATCTGTGGTTTTGTTATCCATTGTAACTTTCACTGAAAGCTAGGCTGGCCTACAAAGTACTGTATGGTTATCCTACACATAGGTGAGACTGAACTGCAATAAACAAGTCAAAGTGAGATGGGAGTAACTAGGCCCTATATGGGGTATTCTTTGTGACAGTTGCATATATATCAAAATACAGGATCCATAGGAACAAATAATGGGAAATTTGTTTGGAAAGAGATTCATAGGATGTGAAGCAACATTTTAAATCAAATGAACCTCTGCTAACATTACTATTTTTTATTTATTTTAGAGATATATATTAGTGAAACTAGACAGTAACAATTAAATTTACAACTTTGAGCTTAGTCCATGACCTTTAACCTTTCCCCACCTTTACATCAGTGAGGCTAGTATCTGAGTAAGGCAAGAAATTCTGGTCTCTTTCTATGCAGGTTTCAAGTCAGCCTCCTAATATAAAACAATGATATTTTTAATGGTAAAGAGAGACGGCATTTTCATTTGGGAAATGCATGAAATGTAGGCACCTTGGAATGGAATACATTCTGATTAACACAGATTATGTGCTTAGAGTGCTTTTAGACTATGTACATACATATAATAATTGTTAGCAATTATTTGCAAGGAAGATTTGCAATATTTTCCTCTTCAGAGGTTTGCTTTAAAATACTGCCTTTATTTTATTAAATTCATTCCAATTAGATTGACTACAATTTAGGACACTAGAATAGACATGTCTCTTCTAAGTGGAGTCTTGTTAGCTTTATTCTACTTGGATTGATTAGTAGAAGAATTTATTTTCTTTTACAAGTTAGAAAAAGCTGAAATCCTATATTACCTGTAGATCCAGATCACAGATGTTACATAAATACTAAGCTGGCTGTCTTAATGAATTAAGTCATTAAACTGTATTAGTAGAAAAGATAGAAAGTGATCTGTGTGATTATTATTATTAAATATACAGACTTAACTGCCTCAAGAAACTCTGATATCGCATGGGCCAAATGTCCATTTCAAGACTTCTGCCAGTATAAAGCTTCCTCTCACCTAGTTCCTATCTCCAAGGAAGTGTGTGTTGTGTCATTATTCTGTTTAAACTGGATATCACGTTGACATTAAAAATAGACTCCTGCATGTAATTTCATGCCTTTGTAAACTGTTCTATAAATTTAGCTTTTTCAGAATTCCTTGAGTCCTTTTTTTTTTTTTTTTTTTAAAGTAATTAGGAGTTTTACCATTGATGCCAGCTGCTGCAGACTACAGTGACATATCTAGGATGTATTTGTCAGTTCCTACATCCCAAAAATAGTTTGAAAAGATCCTTTCACAAAAGAGTTTTAAAATCTAGCTTACAATGTGCTCTCTCTCTCTCTCTCTCTCTCTCTCTCATGTTAGCTATAAAAATTATATTAAATAAAAATCTGATTATTACAAGTGAAAAGTTGCATCCCTCTGGTTCTTATTTATTATTTAATACGTGAATTATTTTAGGAATCACATACCATATGTATTTGCTTGATCTCCTGCTTATTTTCTTATATCCATAATTTTGACCATTATTTCCTGAATTAAGTCATTAAAGCAATATGAGAATGGCTCATTTTATAAATGCTGACTTTATTTAATCTCAAATAATTAATTGTAATTTCTCTCCAGCCCCTTTGCAATCCTACATAACTAAAAGTATTTACTTGTATCAGTCCAAGGAAAATGTCAGTCTAGAGCCACCAATCTACCTCCAGGTCTTTACCTTTTAAAAATATTCCTCCCCTAAAAAAAGCTGGAATTTTGTTTGCTTTCTAGCAAGTTGTTTTATTCAAAAGGGACATGAGGATTTAATTAATGTTATTACCTTCTCCAATTTTCAAAAGTATTTAGCAATGGATTGGGAAATAAAAAATACATACTCTATGCCTTCTGAGACTCTTATGGCTTCTTTCTGAAGGTTTGGCCCCAAATACCTTTGTTCTTCTAGTACTTCACTGTACACTTACGTGACAACCCAAAAGAGTTAATTTTAAATGCCAATAAATCCCCAAAGTATTTGTTAAATGCTTTAACTCTTAAATAAATACATTTTATTTATTCTCTTCCCTGTAAATAAGTTAAGCATGCTCACCTGCAGCTTCTTAACTTCGTGAATGTGGCTCTGTCTCTCCTTAGGTTCACCTCTCCGTTGTCTTTCTTAGATTATAAGCCCCTTGGGGGTATTGACCTCTCTAACTATTGATTATAAAGCACCAGGTGCATTGCTGGTGCTATATAAATAATTTAGTTCTGTATTTTGTTCCTTGAAAAAGAATAGCCTGTGTTAATTTCAAGAAAGGGAAGAAGTGGACCCTTGCAGGAAACTTGAATTTGAAGTAAAATTTATTTTAAAGCATTGCAGTCTTTAAAAAATAAAATACTTAACAGTATGTCGAAGGGGAGAACTAGCATGTCTAAAATCTCCTTCAAATATAAAAGAAACACCATCTCATTTTACATGTGAGCCTTTAATAATTGCCTATGAAGTGTTGGAATGGGACAGAAAATTTTCTTGTAGCAGACTTAGTCTGTATTTATAACTATAGTTTTTTATATTGAGTGTGAAGTTGAGCCTTCTACCGGCAGCATTGAGTAACAGCACTCGCTGATCTGTTTTTTTCTGGGACGGGGGGAGGGTGCAATTTCACAACTTTGGATGCTCTCTCCCTATTCCATACACAGTGTCCATGTAGCTTCGTCCCAGGTCCTGTCTCCCGATTCCCGACGGGCATGGGACGAAGAGCGGACCTCCTGACAAACAAGAATCCCAATGGCCCATTTGTTAAATTTTTTCTTCTCCTTAGCAGTGATCCCAGTAACCCTCGAGCTGAAGCTTAGCAGAGCTTATGTGTAAGGCAGCGAGTTGCAGAGAAGCCCCCAGTGACTCCACGCCCGTGCACACACGTTCGTCTTCCGTGGGAAGAATAAAGATCACTTTCCATGTGCAATAGGTGGAGACACTGGGTTTAATACAAGGAAAGAGAGCCCCTTGTATACAGTTCTGAACACCACACTGATACTAGGGGACTGAAGTCATACAGTAGGCTGGGGGTAACTCCCCTGGCCTTGCGTAAAGGGGTCGGGAGGGAGGGGCATAGCACATGCACTGTCTCCAACACAGGCCTGAGTTCATAAGGGTAATGAGATGATAAAGGCTCAAGGCAGAAAGCTGTGGGAATATGAAAAACGTACACGTACGTAGGACCAACTTAACGGAAAAAGAGGACGTAGGTCGCGGGAATAGGGGCAGGCAGGGTGCGAGGCAGTAGCTATCACTTCCTATGCAACACCCCCCCCCCCGGGGGGGGGGTCCCTGCTCAGACATTACTACTTGAGTGCACACCGAATTCCTCTGAGATGTAAACAGACCGGGGGGGGGGGGCAGTGAATGTGGTGGCATCTCCCAGGGGGCGGTCAGGACCCTTAGCCGGCTGCACTCTGATACACACCCTCATAGTATTCATTTCCTATCCCGGATGGGTAGGCCTCGAAGAGTCCGGCATGGAGCCCCATAGCTTGCAGTCCGGGGGGGAGGAATAGCCCCTCACTGGCGAAAGCCCGGGCCAAGCGCTTACGGTAGCTCCGCTGCTTTAAAAAGAGTGAAGCTACTTCTCAAACTCTCCGCCCCGGCCGGGACCGGATTAAAAATAACCCTTGGCTGCTTTCGAGTTTCCGCTGGGGGAGACTTAAAATAGCCCTGCCTACTCCGGCGCTGCTCCACAAGCTGTCTCCTCCTCCGGTGCAATGGAGCAGCCGCCGGGGCAAGCTGGGGCGCTGCTGCTATTTTTGGCGCAGCCGGCTGATTGCGTCAATAGCGGCGTCCCCTTGCGTCACGCGCCGCCCCGCCCCTCTCCCCCCCCTCCCAACTCTCACTTTTTCCCTTTCGTTCGCTGCAACCCACGGGCGGCGGCTGACGCTGCTGCGCTCATGCTAATGAACGCCCTCCCCCCTCCCAGCCCTGTCTGAAGCTTCCCCGGCCCAGCAGCAGCTGGAAAACTTAAGGTGGCCGCTTAAGGTTCCCCTAATTCTGAAACATCCTCTGCTATTTATAGAGATGCTAAAAATAGAGCCCGTCGTAACAGCAGAGGGGAAAGGTTAGGGTGTGAGTGTCTAAACTGGAATCCCCTCCCAGTTCAGGCGCTCTGCTGCCTGTCTCGAAGGGAGCGGGGTGTGTGGACTAAAAGCCTTTCCTAATTATAAAAGCCAGCCCTTCCACCTCGGCAGAGCTAAACAAGGGATGCAAAGGCTTCGGATCCCTGCAGTGCACGTTCAGGAGAGAGGGCATCTCTCTACTGCAATGATATGGCACTGAGATGGGTCTGTCTCTCTCCAAGCTCTGGAACTTGAACAAAATAAAACTCAGTGGCAGATCAGAGGGAAGGGGTTGTGAGTGGGGGGCAACCTAGGGGATTGGCCGCAGGAAGAGTAAACTAAGACAAGACACATAACACAACACACACATTAATTACTTCTAGGGGGAAATGGGAAGATTGTGTTTTTGGATCTCGCCTCCTCCTCTCTTAGTGAAGCGCAGGTATTTCTCTTATTAGAAAGCGTTATCTGTGCGCTCACCCATCCCTTCTGTGGCGAGTGTCCACTCTGAGCCTGTACCAGTGTATTAGCTTGCAAAGCAGATGGCAAGCTGGGTAGCAAATACTAACTTCATCCTAAGAGAAAGTGCACCATACACACACCCTCCCCGAATCGTTCTGGTGCAATTATGTACTCACAAAGCGTGTGTGTGTGCTCTTCTCTCTGGCAGGTGGGTGCTTGACTTTCCGTGTACAGGGGAAACGGATGGTACGCTGCAAGCAGGAACTTTCATCCAAGGCAAATTTTTTATTTTCAGATGCTTTCTCTGAATAGCTTTGGAAGCGAGCGAGCTCAAGATGGAAACTGGACAACTTGTTGCTATATTGAAACTGCATTGTCTGGAAAGCAGGATCAACTCAAGGCGCTAGTGATTTCCTAAAATAACATAAAATAACAGTGATGATTGCCTTGCTCTGTATAACGCATTCTTTTAATAGCGGGGCAAGCAGGGATTATGCACTTGTATTGGGTGTTACTGTGCTATGGGGGAGGGGAAGAGGGAACAGGGGGTCCGATGCCTATGGGTTCACAAAAAGGAAAACCTTTGGCCCGGTATTAGCTATGAAAACAGGCGTGCCTGTAGGTAAGCAACCCCCATGGCGCTGTGCAGTGCAAACCCAATTTAGCAACCCCCTGCAAGCCGAGAGAGCACTACACACATTGCTACACACAGCGCCTAGAGAGCTGCAGCGAAAGTCTCCCCAGTGTATGACATGGGCTGGGCAGGGGGAGGGGACTGGGTTCTTTGTTTACAGTAGTGCACATCTGGGGGGAGGGAGTGCATGCGGATGGGGGGGGGGGATGCACCTATTTTGGAAACGCTGTAACAAGGTGAAGCGAGGGAGCTCGTTCCCACCTTAAAAGCTGCACTCTTAGTGATGTCACGTCGGAAATTTACCAAAGCAAGAACTGGCCAACTGTACTGAGAGATCCAGCCCCTTGAATGGCTGATTGGGCGGGCAGCACTGACGTGCACTGACGCTTGGAGACTAGGTGCATGTTGGCTGTGGAATACGGAGCCCACATAAACAAAGGCACATTGGAGGGAAGGGCCAGTCTGTCCGGCTTGCTCGCTTCACGAGTACTGTACTTCCCAGGAGCAAAGAACTAGCGAGCGCTCCCAGCCCCTCTCTCGCTGGACCCACCGAGCCGCTCCTGGGGATCCCTGCTGGCCCAACAGTTGAATGAATGAAAAAGACGTTGCTAACAAGTAAGTATCTGGATGTTCACGCGTTTCCCCGGGTGATATCGGCTAGTTGTCTTGCAGCGATCTGTCGGGTGCCCCTTGTCTCAGGAGTTAGGGAGCATGGGTGACAATGCCAACGGGTGGGTATTTAGGGGGCATTTTTTAATTTTAAAAAACTAGTCTTTGGGGAAATGTCCAAAATGTGATTCCCAGCGCCTTGCTCGCAGGCCTGTTTTCCTGTTCAGCGTGAAATCAGCTGTGGGGACAGGATCCGTCCCAACCTTTCTGATCTGACTTTCGCTGTTTCGGATGGGGCTCGCGTGGAGCAGGGCCCTGAACTTTCAGGGTTAAACGGCAGGATAAAAGTTCTTCAGCGGCGTATGTGTTGCTTGGGAACGATTTTATCTCTCCATCTCCATGGTTAGCAAAAGGAGCTGGTGTGAGAAGGCACTGGCAGCATTGCTCTGTTCTTCTCTTCGGGTCCTATCACTTAGTTGCCTCTGCTATTAGTATTTACTGCTGCTGTGCGGGTGTGGGCAGGGTTACAAGCAGCTTTAGAGCCGGGGGTACTAGTATTCACGGCTACCTGCTAATTCACCTACCGAAGCCATTCTCTGGGGCGGCGAATCTCCCCTCCCCCTTCCCGATAACTTACCTTACTCTGACCATGAACATGTGCCTGGCATGAATTAGGAGAACACTGAACAGAAGGTGGGGACATTTGTTGTAATTGACATTAGTGTCTCTGATGTAAGGGCAATTTCTGATGTGAGTTACTGGGCACATTAGCGTGGTTTGATGTGCCCAGTAGGAAGTTTTTGGCGGTGTAACTGCTATTTTTAAAAACATTTCTGAGATGTCACACCATGGAAGCAAGTAGCGTGTATTGGCGTTTAAAGTTTGGGGGAGAGAGGAGAGACTTCTGTTTATTCTTATAAGTCCCTTTACAACTCGTGCCAGCTTAGAAAACGAGTACAAATCTAGTAGGCGGTGCCCACTTGTTTAATTAGACGACTTGCATTGTAAGTGCACCCACTGGAAACGTTTCACTTCACCATTAACCAGATATTTTATTACTTGAAACTCCTTTGGCCTCTCGGATGTCTATTGGTTTTGTGTTTTTAATTAATTCAGTTTACTGGGATTTATGCCCATTTTAGTGCTATCGTTCAAAAGCCATGCTTGGACTGGAAGGGCGCGAAAGGAAAGGAGGCAAAAATGTCCCTTCCCCTCCTTTCCATTTTGAAGTAATTACGCTGACATTAGTGGGAGGGTTAAAAGGAAAGATCCACTTCCCTCCTCCAGTGCAGTGATCAAAATAATTGCATTGGATGAGATCTAATTAGAAACCTGCGTTGAGTAAGTTTTCTCCCCCATAAAAAACTCTTTGGGGACCTCGCTTCTATACTGATCTGCCCAAGGAAACCAGCTCCCTGGTAGCTCTGAGTTTAAGATCTTTCCTTAAACTCTGACAACCGTGATTTGTTTATTTAAAGGCCGCACAACGTCTCTTTCCCGCACAGGCTAGAGATCCTCCTGCTTTTTTTGGTATTGCAATGTGTTTCCAATCTCTCCCTGACCTTAAAATCTCTTGTATCTGTGTTTCAGAGAGCTCCCTGGGAAGGCTGGGGTCCTGACTGATTTTCTAAAATCTTGGGAAACTTTGTTCTCCATTGAATCCCGACACTGTCCACCTTTAACCCCCCCGAAAACGCCTGTAACTCGGCAGAAGGTTGGTGAGCTTCCTTTATATTTCATACTCCAAAGCAACTTCACACTCAGAGCCAAGTAGCTTCCGCTGACCCGTCTAGCCCACTAACTTCGCATGGGGCAACGCGCTTAGCGCACAAAGAGACTTGTCCTTGTCCTAGCTGAGGGGGGTGGGGTGGGGGGGGCGAGGGACACTTGAGGGGAAGAAGGGGAGGATGCTTTCCTACTTACGCCCTGAGTGGCACCGCAGCTCTCTGCAGTTTTCTGTAATCCTTAGCTTTTCTTTCCTCTCCATTGCTTAGACGCCACGTTTCCTTTGCGCAATAGCCAGGGCGGGTGTGCGGCTCCCCACTGTGGCCCGCAGTGCTATAGGAGGGCAGGTGTTGCACAGCGAGGGAGCAGGTATGCAGTTGACCAGGCTGAGTATGTATTACACTGTTTCATTTCCAGCCATGCCTTGTGTTCAGGCTCAGTATGGGTCATCGCCTCAAGGAGCCAGCCCAGCCTCCCAGAGCTACAGTTACCACTCGTCAGGAGAGTACAGCTCCGATTTCTTAACGCCAGAGTTTGTCAAGTTTAGCATGGACCTGACCAACACTGAAATCACTGCCACCACTTCTCTCCCCAGCTTCAGTACCTTTATGGACAACTACAACACAAGCTACGACGTCAAGCCACCTTGCTTGTACCAAATGCCCCTCTCCGGACAGCAGTCCTCCATTAAAGTGGAAGACATTCAGATGCACAGCTACCAGCAGCACAACCACCTCCCCCCTCAGTCCGAGGAGATGATGCCACACTCGGCCTCCGTTTACTACAAGCCCTCGTCACCCCCGACCCCCACCACCCCCGGCTTTCAAGTTCAGCACGGCCCCATGTGGGACGACCCTGGCTCCCTCCACAACTTCCACCAGAATTATGTGGCCACCACCCACATGATCGAGCAGCGGAAAACGCCCGTGTCCAGGCTCTCCTTGTTCTCCTTTAAGCAATCGCCCCCAGGGACCCCCGTGTCCAGCTGCCAGATGCGCTTTGACGGACCCCTCCACGTGCCCATGAACCCCGAGCCATCCGGGGCCCACCATGTAGTAGATGGCCAGACATTCGCCGTGCCCAACCCTATCCGCAAGCCGGCAACCATGGGCTTTCCAGGGCTACAGCTCGGACACGCGTCTCAGCTCCTGGACACTCAGGTGCCCTCCCCACCCTCCCGGGGGTCACCATCCAACGAGGGGCTGTGCGCGGTGTGTGGCGACAACGCAGCCTGCCAGCACTACGGAGTGCGCACTTGCGAGGGCTGCAAAGGCTTCTTCAAGGTGAGCTGGGCTTGGGGGGGAAGAGCTGGGCTGGGAAGGAAGTCACACACTTGTTCGGGATTCCCGTCCCCTCCCCAAACGCCTCCCGCTGCAAAGCAGCTGCCTGTCTGCAGAGCCCCACGAGGAGGGTGGGAGGCGTTGCAAAATACCCCTCTGTGGGGCAGGGGAGCTTTTGAGGCCGAGTTGGGCGCACGGAGCGGGCACACTGGTGTCCAGGGCGCGGGCACCAAATGGCCTGAGGGCCTTGGCAAGAAGTTGCACGCAGGAGTTGAGCAGGGGGTATTTGCATGTGCTCGAAGCTGCCTTCCCCTTCAGATTGAAATTGGTTAGGACAGAGAACCGTGTCTAAGCTAACCAAGTGGAACAGAATTCCCTATGGTAAAATTAAGTGATCTCTTTATTTCACCATCCTGATTGAATAATCTTATCATTTTAAATAGAGAAGGTCTCCAAGGAATGTAAATAATATGAATGCCCACGGATTTGTATTTACTGAGCGTCTCCTTCCCCTTCTCTTGGCATATAAAACACAGCCAGGAGCTGCGGGGTTAGCTCAAATGTTAACGCTATCAATTTTCTTCTGTTAAATGCCCTGAAAAAAAGAGAGGGGGTGGGGGGGAGAAAGAAAGAAAGAAAGAGAAATTCTGGGCACTTTATTTGGATCAAGTGGGGTCTGCGGAATTGAATGGAAATGGACAACCGAAGGGTCATTCCTTTCTTTCTGTCTCCATAGCGCACAGTCCAGAAAAACGCAAAATACGTTTGCTTAGCCAATAAAAACTGCCCAGTTGACAAACGGCGCCGGAACCGCTGCCAGTATTGTCGCTTCCAGAAGTGCCTAGTGGTCGGCATGGTCAAAGAAGGTAGGTGTCCTGCTCCAGACAGAGAGCTCTGTCCTGACGCGCTGGCTGGCCTGGTGGAACTGATCCCTTTCCAGTCGCCCGAGAGAGAATCACCCAACCCATCTCGCCTCCTAGGGTGCAAACCTCTGTGGGGGGATTAGGAGTCTGGGGATGGCGTTATTCATTTCCACGTGTCCCCCCTCAGCTGACCAGCCTTTCCTTTTGCAGTGGTTCGCACAGACAGTTTAAAAGGTCGAAGGGGTCGCTTGCCGTCGAAACCGAAGAGCCCCCAGGAGCCCTCCCCCCCCTCCCCCCCGGTGAGTCTGATCAGTGCCCTGGTGAGAGCCCATGTCGACTCCAACCCGGCTATGACCAGCCTGGACTATTCCAGGGTAAGCTGGAGACACTATTAACCTACAGATATATAGCTGCAGACCCCATGCCCCGTCCCTGCCCCAGTCCAGCCCCTCTTGCTAGCTCCCTGGCCCTGCTGAGTAGAGTCCTGGGAGGAGAAGGTCCCCTACAGAGTCGGTGCAGTGTGTGTGTGTGGGGGGGGGGGCAGCGATCCTGTGCAAGGCTGGAATGTGGGATAGAGGCATCGCTTTCCCTCACAGCTGAAGTGAAGTATGGGTACAGTGCAGCAGGGCCAAAGTGAGGAGGGGGGCAGGCACAGGGGACACTAGTGTCTTCTGAATTGGGGGGGGGGAAAGAAAGTTGCCTCCATAATTTTGGCCCAAAGGGGGAAAGGGCCAAAAGGGCAAGCCCCCCCTTTCTGCCCTCTCAGCTCACATGTCCCCTTATAAGCCCCCCCCCCCCAAGTGCAGGCCACATAATTTAATTCCCAGTTTTCTGGGAGGTTGAGCTTGGCAACCCCCATCCCCGTTTTACCTATTGCTTTGTGTGGCTGAGGCTGTTCGGCGCAAGGTACCCCCTCCTCCTCTTCAGCCTGTCTAAGAAATGGCAATTTCCATATTGAAAGCAAGCGACCTCATAGCACACCGTCCTTAATTGAATTAATTGCCCTGGAACATCTCATTTCCTTACTGGTCAGAGAGAGGTTTAATTGTTATCAAAACCCGGCTCCCCTGCTCGAGATGGGGGTTAGCAATTTCACGGGTTATATATTTTAGAGAACCTCATTAAGGGCCTCGCTTCCTTCTCCCTTTGCAATGCCCCTCCAGTTCCAAGCCAGCCCCGACTACCAGCTCAGCGGCGACGACACCCAGCACATCCAGCAGTTCTACGACCTCTTGACCGGCTCCATGGAGATCATCCGAGGCTGGGCGGAAAAAATCCCGGGCTTCACCGACCTGCCCAAGCCAGACCAGGACCTGCTCTTCGAATCCGCTTTCCTGGAGCTCTTCGTGCTGCGCTTGGCCTACAGGTAAAGGGGGGCGCAGAGGGGCGACAAGCCAGCGTCAAGTTCTTGGGGATGGGCGCGGGGAGGGGGGGGATCGTTGCTAGCCAAGCCAATCCCTGCGCAAGGTCCGCTGAGCTGGGTTTTATTAACTCCTCGGTAATTAGGTGCCTCTTAAATCCTCCATTTATTGCTCCTGGAGTAATTAGTTGTTTGGCTTTCCTCGCCCCCTCCCTGCCTGTCTCTCTTGCTGCACACGCTGCCAGGTCTAACCCGGTGGAAGGCAAGCTCATCTTCTGCAACGGGGTGGTGCTGCACCGGCTCCAGTGCGTGCGGGGCTTCGGCGAGTGGATCGACTCCATCGTGGAGTTCTCCTACAACCTACAAAACATGAACATCGACATCTCGGCCTTCTCTTGCATCGCGGCCCTGGCGATGGTGACAGGTGGGTACCAGCTCCCTGCCCCTCACCCCCAGGCGGCCCCTGCCTGCCCTGTGCCCGGCCCTCCCTGTAAGTAACGCCCTTGTCTCTTGCAGAGAGGCACGGCCTGAAGGAGCCCAAGCGGGTCGAGGAGCTCCAG
The DNA here is from genome assembly GCA_003113815.1 of Sphenodon punctatus. Classification (NCBI taxonomy): domain Eukaryota; kingdom Metazoa; phylum Chordata; class Lepidosauria; order Sphenodontia; family Sphenodontidae; genus Sphenodon; species Sphenodon punctatus. Next base: position 605,301 of record QEPC01008901.1, read on the forward strand.
AACAAGATTGTCAACTGTCTCAAGGACCACGTGTCTTTCAATAACGGGGGCTTGAATCGCCCCAATTACTTGTCCAAACTCTTGGGGAAGTTGCCGGAGTTGCGCACCCTTTGCACGCAAGGCCTGCAGCGCATTTTCTACCTGAAACTGGAAGACTTGGTGCCACCGCCAGCAATAATCGACAAACTCTTCCTGGACACTTTACCTTTTTAAGACTCTTCTTCTTCATCATCATCTTCTTCCCATGCACTTGGTGTTGTGAACTAATCAAACCGAGGAGAGAGAGGCCCTCGGCCTGACTGAGGGGAACTCATCTGGACGCAAAGCAGCGCCTTTGGGTGCCAGCCTCCCCCCCCCCCCAAAAAAAACTGTGGCTCATCACCTCCTGCAGGCGGAACGAGTGGGCATTGTGGCTCTGGGGCATCATGGATTCAAATCATGGACTACACAAATACCATGGTATAGACTTTTTATTCTCGGCTAAAAAAATAAAAATAAATAAATAAAAAGAATTTATTATTGAGAAGAGAAGGACTTTGGGTTAGAGAGATTTTACCATATTTGGCAACGCGGGTGCGCAGCTATGCGATGACAAAGTATTAAGGTGACCCACGAGTCTCACCCTCTTAAAGTTTTCTGCTGTAAAAGAAAGCTGTAATATATACTGGAAAAAAAATAAATGTTGCGTGGGTGGCATGAAATTAAAGAAGGCAAAGGCTTGTAAATTTATCAGACGCAGTTTGGCTTTTTTAATTATTCTGTGCCTATTTATGAATAAATATTAAAACCCATTCTTAAAAAAGAGGAAGATAAACGTCTTTGCAAAAAAAATTAAAATAAAGACAACTAAGTATCACCATACAAAGGGAAAGCATGGCGTTGATTCTAGGATGACAATGTTATAGGCACTTGCTATTTCAGTAATGTCTATATTCTATAAATAGTATTTCAGACACTATGTAGTCTGTTAGATTTTATAAAGATTGGTAGTTATCTAAGCTTCAAACATTTTCTCAATTGTACAATAGGTGGGCACAAGTATTACAAAACCGAAAACCTTGAGAAAGGGACATATAGTGTTTGTAAACACCGTCCAACATTCCTTGTTTGTAAGTGTTGTATGTACTGTTGATGTTGATTAAAAAGAAAAGTTTATAACTTGATTATTTTGTTGTCTAAAGCTAAAACAAATCTTGCATGCAGCAGCTTTTGACTGTTTCCAGAGTGCTTATAATATACATAACTCCCTGGAAATTACTGAGCACTTTGAATTTTTGTTTTTTGTTTTTATTTTGTTTGTTTTTTAAATGTCTAAAGTTGTCGGTTAATATATTATTTTACGTTTGAGTAAAATTTTTAATATTGCCATATTCTGTAGTATTTTTCTTTGTATATTTTCAGTATGGCACATTATACAAGTCACTGCCTTTTTCTATGGTGTATACGAGCTAGACGCTGAAATCCCCCCCCCCCTCCAAAACTCTCTTTGAGAGAGACAATTTTAATGTTTACAACAATAAATCCATGTAAACAAACAGAATTTCGTCTTCTCTTTGTCTGACGGAGTAGTGCCAACGCCAATGAACAGTCTAGTAATAAAAAGTGAAGAAGGGATAAGAATGGGCAGGGTCACTTCTTTAGTAAATGGTGAAACTGAGCTTGCTGAATCTAAAGGAGGAGGAAGAGGAAAAGCAAAAGGTTGGTCCTTTCCCCAAATTTTACTCCTAGCAGTCGCAGGTGTCTGCCTGTGCGCACAGAATGACGGGAAAGTTATATAGACTGAAATAGAGAAAGTGTTTTTGTTTTTTGTTTTAAATCAAAAGCAAATAACTTTTTGGAATGGAATTTCTTTCCCCAATGCTGTTCTCCAGGCTCCTGATTAGTGAGCTGGGGATGACATTAGAGGCGATTAGCTGGTCTTGAAAATCCTAAAGCCAGAGTTAGTTCTTTAAATCAGACATTTCAAATGTATTTCCACTGCGTTTAGCTGATAATCTTGGCATTCTTCTTTGGCGGAAGAGTAGAGCCTGTTAGCTTTACGCTCGGAGTTTCGCGTTGAATGACTTATCGACACTAAAGGCGGCAGGAATTGTCTGCATGGGCTCCAGATCGGTATAAAGAAGTTCAGCTTCTGTCTCCTTTTTGGGAACTTTGGGAGTTTAAAGGAAATTGAAACAAATGAAAGGGTTTCTAGTGACCTCCCGACCCTCTTGCTTTTCAGTGTCTGTCTGAGCGATAGGTCTCGGGTTGACAGGTTTACGCAATGTAGGAGGAGAGCGAACTCCCAACCAACGTGTGGATTTGGGGAATGGTAAAAAAACCCCAATCATATTCAAATGGCTTTCGAAATGGTTCTTGCTAAAACTGCCTAGGCTAGTTGCATGGGAGAACTGTGCATCGTGAAGAGAGGTTTGGTATAACTACAGCAGCAGCAGCTTGAGGGCAGTTGGGTCTCTCTCAAGTTAAGGAAAGAAAGTGTCTAAGGAGACTGAGCCCAAACAAGACCCGCAAAGCTTCCTTGGTGCGCTCTGGTTCTTTGCAATGTGCGGCAGAGAAAGGGAAGGGATGCCCCCCTCTTTCGGGTTTTCAGAAAAGAAGGTTGAAGAGTGACTACGTTGTAAAAGATGGGAAGTAGAAATTAACCCCCCAAAACTCATAGCCGCTGAACCTGATTGGAATGAGGCGATCATTAGTGGCATCCCCGTTAAAGGAAGCCCTGTGGTTAGAGAACTGGACTCGAAGGAATCCAGCAGCAAGAAGAGAAATCAGGGCCAGGCCCATTTTAGCCAGTGCTCCTTCCCACCCAGGTATGTGCAGCAGTCGTTCTCAGCTCTTCGGGCTCAGGGATCTCCAAAGGATCCCAGCTCGGACACGCCGCACACACCATGCAATCCCGATTCGCTGGGGTTGGACAGTAGACAGTACTTCCCCGCATCGGTGCATCTCGGCCTACACAACACCCCCACTTTATCCCACAGGCTGAGGCTAGATGATTTGGGGGTGGGGGGAGGGACCATCCAAGTCCAGAGAACAGAAGGACCTGATCCTGGTCTCGCCCTTGGCTGGAAGGGGGAGAAGGATCGGGCATCTGCAACTCCCTGGCTATTCAGCAGGAAACAGGGCTGTGAAACCACTCCTCTCTCGGGCTCATGGGTCTGGGGCCCCGGGCAGTCCCGTAGGAATCGTCGGGGAAACTTCTCCCGCTGCAGCAGATCAAACTTCCCTTAATCGCTGCCTCACAGCAGCAAAGGCCAGACAGTCCCCCTCGCCAGGTCTCCAAGCCCTGCCCGGAAAGAGAGGGCTGGGCTCTCCAAACGCGCCCAACAACTTAGCCGGGCATAGGAAAGCACAGTCTCAGGACGATGACAATTCTTATTCTTAGGGACACTCAAAACCACCCCCAGGGAAAAGGCGCCAGCAGCCCAAATTCTACGCCCATCTAGAGAGTTCCCCCCTGTACCCGGGTGTATGGTAATTACAATGGAGTTAGTCCAGATGTACTCCTGCGCGCGCGCTATTACAATAGAGTTTCTCTGGGTGGAGGTGTAATTACAACTGGATTACACGTGATTCCTGTGGAGTTACTCTAGGTGTCCCGGTGGCTACAATGCAATTACTCCCGATCTACTCCCTGGTGGGCTGTGGTTAAAGCTATTGCAGATGTACACAGGTGTAGGTATTATTACAGTAGAATTACTCCAGATGTGTACCTGTGATTACAATGGAATTATTCCAGAGGTATTGGAAGGCATACGCGAATAGGGATATGACTAATTCTAAAGTTAAAGTGCACATTAAGGTGGAAATGCATAAGTTACAGAGGTGACACCTCAACCGCAAAAGTTATTATTTAATCGGTCTGTGAAGGGAAGCAAAGTACTATGTGGATCCTTGCTTCCTCCCCCCCCCCCCCCAAGTATCTTGTGCTACACCTGTTTTCTTTTAATTTCACAGCACCTCTGGAGTTTAGTTACCTTTGGGCCAGAACTTTGTTTGGTATTTTAGTTTATTTCATGTTAAAGATGCTGTTTTGCAAAACAACCTTTAGCTCCTGGTTCTCACTGGACTGGAAGCTCGGGCACTGTAAGGGAGCTTGTTGTTAAGGCATTTAACAATCCACTTATGCTGTCTTGGACTGATTTTTTTGAATGGCTGAAAATAAACAGCTCATTCCCAAATAGGAGGTTGATAGTTCTGGCGGTGATCCACCGACCACTTATTCCGGAGTAGTAATGGGGCTACTCCGGAGTAAGTGGCACTAGTTCGTGGATCGCGGTCTCTGTCACTACCGGAAAAAAAAACCAGAGGGAGGCATTTCGGTGCACACATTTTGTGTAAGTATACCTATCTACAAAGGATGGAAGTCTTTCTCTAATACGCTGCGCTGCTGGGGCACATTTTAAACTTTATATGGGGAGACTAGGTGTGACTTTCACCCTCGTAGGGAAGTTTCTTTGGACTAAAAGGAAAATCTCCCTCCAGAACCGTCGAGCAGAGCCTCTTGACTGCTCGCTGGACACCCCTTTCCATCCACTCCTTCCCCTTCCCCCGGATTCAGTCCCTGACTTTGAGTCTGGATCTCCTGAAGCTAGGCGAGGCCTGGCCTCTTCTCTGCGGTTAGGGGACTGACTAGTTGGGGAGGGCAAGGGTACAAAATATTGCTGCAAAGACAGGGAAGTAAAGCCAGGGGAAAAATAAGGATCTTTTTGATGCTGTTGTTGTTTTCCAGCTGAAACAGTATTTTGCAAGTCTCTCGGTGCGTTGTCCTGCGCGAGGGCTACTTGGTTCCAGGATTAGTCAGCAGGACCCGAAAGGCTTCCTACTCTTGACACAATAAAACCATCTCGTTTGATCCGATCCGGACTCCAGCGACCCATTCCAATGACCTGGGCACTAGAGGAGGGTTGAAGAAGTGATTAAATTGCGTTACACTGCGCGCTGTGTCAGGGGTTAAGGCCCAGCGTGCTCCAGCCGGGAGATGGGGGATAGCTAGGTTGGATTGTCCCATCTCTCCCTCCCTCCTAATGATAGGGAATGCAAGCTGCTCGTGGGCCCTGGTGCAGGTGCACCTAATAGAGCTAGCTACACCTTTTGCTCCTCCAGCCCTGCCAATAACCCCACCTGCAGGAAAGCAGGCGGGAATGGGATGATTCTTGCCACATCATTGAAAGGGTTTGCTTTGTAAAGAGAAATAGATCAACAGCATGTAGCAGGGGCTACGCCCCCCCCCCCCCCATCGGTGCACCATTAATCCTTATTGACGTGGTCCCGTTTTGCGAAGCATCTCTAGCTAATCAAGCAAACCGATGCCCTAGATTCCCACTTCTCCTCGCAGTCCCAAAAGCTTGGTGCATCCCAGGTGAAGAGCCTAAGCATTTAACTTGCATTGCATTTAACCATCCCCTAGCCTAGGAAGGGCCCGATCCTTCTTCCTTGTAGTCAGGAAAGCGGCAGCAATAGCAATAGCAATAGCAATAGCAATAGCAATAGCAATAGCAGTAGCAGCTTGGGGGGGTGGTGTCTTTCAGGACAGCGTTCTTCGTTCTGTTGCCTGCTGATGTTTGCTTGCATCGCATTCTACTGCGGAAAGAGCTTTTAATGTTGTTGTTTTTCCAGGCGACATCCCAGATCTGAATGGGTCTCAATGAAGCCTTTTCAGTCAGTTAGAATGGATGAAGAAATAGCTCTGCCCGGGAGACAACTTCATCAGCCAGGAGGTTCCGCACCCCTGCACACGCGGTTCTAGGCCAGCCAGGATGCATAGCTCCCAAAAGCTAAATGCTGCTTCTTGCCTAGGGCAGATACCGCAGTACTAGGAACAGTAGCCTACTGCCATGTGTGCTGGAAAGTCAGGGTTGCTCCCCCAAGTTGGCTAGTCACTATCGCAGAAAAGGGGTTGAGGGGCTACTTTCATCTTCTGCTGCAAGTTCATTCAATCTGTAATCAATTCTTTGGCATTAATGAAAATCCCAGCACTGAGAGCTCAGGCCACCATTTTGGAAAGGCAGGTCTGACGAAAAGAAGCCAGGAAATTCAGATTTAATCTTGAAATGCCGCGCGTACAACACATATGGGGCTCAATTATGTTCTTAGACAGATGGGGGCTTATTGCCACACACTCTGTAAAATCAGCAGCTGTTTGTGGAGGCATGGGCTTCGCTTTTTACATACATGTGGTGAGGTAAAGTCACCGGAATCAGGCAGGAAAGAAACAAATTCATGCCCGGCTCAAAGACTCCTGCAATAGAAAGGCGAAGGGGAAAAACAAACGGCGGTTCTCTCATTTATAGCTGAGCTAGAAGTTTAGAGATCAGTTCTCCCCCTGATGCTCTAGAATTTCCCATTCAAGTGACACACCCAGCAGGGGGAGAATATACCATTCCCTGTTTGAATGGAACTGATACATACCAATAGGTACTAGCGTTTCGATAACTGACACACTAGAAACAGCATTTCTACAATTATTTGTAAGCACATATATGCCAGGTATTCGACTCTTGTCGTCAGCTTTTCGGCCCCATAAAAGAACTAGCGTCGATTAATGACAGCAATACGTACGGATATCTTCTGCAAAGATATCAAGAGTGCCTTCTCCTGGGTACACACACACGTTTAGGTAATGATGGGTGGTCCTTAGTAATTCTGAAATAACTGCTGCTTTAAAAACAAACAACCGCCACACGTTCACCCGGATGATCAACCCGACCCGTTTTAAAAGTTTTCATGGGGCGATCCTATTTAATGCTGCTCAAACGGCAACACTTCTGCAAACGTGAAGAGTGGTGTGTGTATATATAATTTAAAAGGGGGGGGGGGGGAGATAAAAGGCCACGGGTCGCTCATGTGGGGAAACTGCAACTGATAACCTCCGCCTTGTTTCCCGCAGTGATCAGAAGCCCAGAGATCACTAATGAGAGGCACAAACCCCCGCAGCCACTGGGAAGGGTTCTGGGGCTAGGAAGGTGTGAGGTACCGGGCGAGAGAGGAGTGCTTCGTCCCCCCCGGCGGCTCTGACTTGGGGGATCAGGCAGGACGCACGGACACGCCGTTGACCCAACCTAGCGCCCACATGCAGGGGGCTCAGTGTGTTTGGAAGCAGCAGCCCCGAGTCTCTCCCGGCTGCGCTTCAGTTAGTCTGTCTGCCTGCCTGCCTTGCGGCAGCCCCATTCCCCCCAGCTTCGGGGCAGTGTCCGAGGAGAAGGAGAGGCGCGGGCAGGGGTCCGAGAGGGCGGAAACAGAGCCGGAGGGGAAAACGATGGTGAGACACCACAAAGAGAGCCAGGAAAAGCTGAGGGATCCAGCGCCAAAACCCTGAGCGAAAGGGGTACAGGGTCTGGGTTGTCATCTCTCGTGGTCTTGACCCTGGCACACTCACAGACTAAAATGGGAGCGTCAGGGTTAAAACTGTGTGTTTGGGTGGGGCGTGTGCAGAGGGACCCTGAGGCAAATGGAGGCAGCTAGCCTCCATTTGGGCTTGCATGAAGGCTAGGGGGAGACAATGCCAGGGACAGGGCCTGGTGAACCTTTCCCATCACTTTGAAAATGAGTACAAGCTGGAAGGGCTGCATAAAATTTGGGGGGCCCTGGTGTTTAAAGGGTGTATTCAGGAAGAGGTCTCAGATCATGAGTCTGTGCCATGGATTTCCCCCCCTAGCCTTGCCTGCATGCCTCATCTCTGCTCCCTTATCCTGAACTCAGTCTTTTTGAGTTTGAGGGTAAGAACTGGAAAGGAGCCAAATAAAAACTAGCTGCCAGCTGCATTTGGCTCCTGGGCCTGAGGTTCTCCACCCTGGCCTAGGACATCTATAGAGTTTGGAGACTGGATTCAAGTTTTCCCAGGGACTTCCTGCTCTCTTTGGTGAAGATATTGCTAGTGGAACAGTTCTCTGTAGTCAACGCATGCCAGGCAACTTGGCATACGGAAAGACTTACGCATGGTAGTGCTGTGCCTGTGCCTGGCCAGAGATTGTCCAGCAGGGAGAGGGGCAAGTAACCTTGGGTAGGTTACTTCACCCTGTGTGTGTCTGTTCTCCATCTGCACAATAAGGGATAGGGTGTCTCTGGGGTGTTGTGAGGTTACGAGCATTCATACTTCTCAGGCCCTAAATAGGAGAGCTCCAGAGTCACTTCACCTGCAAGGGGTGCAGAGAAGTGAAGAGAACACACCTCCAACTCAGTTGACACACAGAGCCAAGGTTCAGCCTTGTAGAGTAAGATCATTCACAATCTCGTCTCCTACGGATTTGGGGCCTGATCTTTTGTTCATTAAAGAAAGTTGGAGTTGAGGGCACTGAGTCAGTACCTTTCAGAACTAGGGCTGTGTTTAAACAAACCACAGTGGTGGGGGGATGGGTGTGCGGCTGCGGTAGGCACACACCCACCTCCACCCATGGAGCATCCGGCACTGGAGTCCATTGCTCTGTGCGTGGGTGATGGGTGGAGGTCAGGCCCAGACTTAGTGGCAGGTCCCCTAGGCCTGGGCCTTGGGTGGCATTTTCTGGGGAGCGGCAATTCTGTTGCTGGCTTTGCCCTGCTCCATTTTTGTCTTTCTCCCTGCACAGCTGAGGCTGCTGCCCGCAGTGGAAGCCTGCTGCTTGAGTCCCCATTCCTCACCTGCCTCTGCCATCTGCCTGCTAGTAGTGCTGCTGCAGCAGCAGCTGGACACTGGGACACCTATCGATGGGACAGGGAGATAAAGCTGTTTGTTTACAAGGTGATCACAAGGTTGTTGCCTTGTAAAGAAGGTTCTTTGAGATAGTTCCCAACATTCTCACAACTGGGTTGTGTATGCTCACCCTATTCAAATAATAGACCATGTGATAGTCTTGAGCTCCTCTAGTATAAAAAGCACTCTTCCTCTTTTTATTTTTTTTTCTTTTTATCCTTTTTTTGTATTTTATTAAAAAAAATTCCACGCAGGGCTGGAAGGGTGGGTGTTGTGAGAATGTTTGGTGTCATCTTAAAGAATCTTGTTTACAAGGCAGCAACCTTCTGTTCTTTGAGTGGCTCGTCACATGCCCTTTTTACATGGCTCTGCTGGGTGGGTGGGGCCTGTGGGTGCGCTGGCAGGGGTGGGGCGTGCACACGCATCCCCACTCATCCCCCGCTCATCTGCACCCATGGAGCAACCTCCATTTTCCCCGGTTGCTCTGTGCATGGGGGCAAGCATGGGGTGAGTGGGGATACGTGTTAGGCAGGCGTGTGCATGAACCCCGAATCACCGCAGGTGTGCATGCCCTATCATTCACACAGAGCTCCCCCACCCATGAACACGCAGCATGGGGGCAGGGTTTGGCTTGGGGGCAGCAGCCTGAGAAGCACCTAGAGGTGCAAAATTCATAAGTCTGGCCCTGGTGGAGGTGGGTGTAGCACGGGAGCATGCATGCACCCCCACCCCACCGCGGCTTTCACACAGGTGTCTCCACCCATCGCCACACAGTGAAATTGTGTGGAGATGGGTGGGGGCATCTTTTGTGAAAAGGGTCTAGGATCAGAACAACAGCTAGAAAACAGAACAGGAGAGCTAAGAGACTTTAGTTTTGGTGGTGCTTCAGATAAGGTAGAAATAGACCCTCAAAATTCACTTGGGTTGTAAGAGTGAGGAGGGGAGACAGAAGAAGACTGACAAGTGCTATTCACACCTGACATCTATTGAATTACTTTGTATACATGCAGTGGAAAAGTTTGTGATAATCTGGCCCACAATGTCAAAGGAAAACAAACCGATGTAGCCTAAACCCAATCCTGAAAGTATCTTAAACTGAGACTCCTAGACATTAAAAAGGCAGGAGATTAACTTTCCCCTCAAAACTACATTCTCCATAGCACCTCTGCCATCACTAAATGCATTACTATGGAGTTCCTCTTTTATAGGAGACTTTTGAGCATATTTTTAAGATAAAGGTCCTTGAAATCTGGGAAAGTGAAGCAGCAGAAGTCCTGTAAAGGCCACTTAGTACCAGGTCTGCTTTAGGTTGTGCAGCCTTTGCTTGCAGTTTGTAATTCTTCTGTTTCCCTTAGCTTTCACTTGTTCCTGAGGCAAAAGAATAGCCTCTCATCTAACATAATGCTGACACACATCAAGCAGGTGAATTAGGGCTAGCCTGAAACAAACTTCTGGCATGGATTCTGTTTTTGATGGATTGGGCTGTTTCAATTGGTCTAGCAAAATGTGGACCAGAATATGATCTGATCCAGGTTTCGTGAACAGATTATTCTGCCTCCTATGCGGCATGTGCAAAATGGTGGCACAGTGTAGTCTGCCATCATATTTATTTATTTATTTATTGAATTGCCCCACCCTCCCCGTAAAGCTCATGTGCAGTAAGAATTGGAATCATTCTGTCGGAACATCAATTGGAATTTCTCCATGGCTTAAATCTGTGGTTGAATTCCAACTGGCGTTCCAAAAATGCAGAAACATTTTGTGAAGACCTAAGGCCTGTTTTGATTCAGCGCTAAGCTGAATTAATTCACCTTACCATTGATATGCAGTCATCTTGGGTGGTACATGGAGATCTTTGCTCCATAAGGAAGTAGAGGAGAAATAAGTTCATTTAGTCTGACAGCTTGGAAGTATCCACAGTGGAATACAGGAGTAAAGCTTCTGAAATATTTAAACCAGGAGATGTCTTGTTATTAACAGTAAACATTCTTAGGAGTGATGGGAGGTTTGAGTCAAGGGCTACCTGAATCTGAGAGACACAGATAGAGTGCTTGCTTCCGGATAGTGAAGACACTGGGTAAAAACATACATGATGGCAGAGTGCTGCTGTCGCAAACTGATCTGGTCTGGGGTACCGGTCAGTATTGTATCTGGTTGCAGAACAACCATTCACTTGGCTGGGTCTAGCCGCTGCCTCTCCCTCCCATGCTGGGCAGCCATGGCCGCCTGTCATGTGGGTTTTTCTAGGCTGGGAACAGCAGGCTACCATACATGATAGTCTGCTGTAGCCCAGTTGGTCAGGTCGTTCCCCAGGCGCAGTCAGGGCCGGCCCAAGGGTTTCAGGGGCCATGTGCCAAGCCTTGCTGCGGGGCCCCAAAGGCCGGCCGGCACTCGCTAGAATTGTGGGGTGGGGGGATTTTCAAGGGATGGGCGGCTGGTTACTTACCTGCAATTTGACTGTCTCAGCTCAGTTCCGCAGCGTATAACTGGGCAGGGATTCCCAGGGAGTTTACGCCTCCCCCCTCCTTATGAGCACTGACTCGGAGACTCCCGGTGGGGGAAAAAACAAAAACCGGCGGTGTCTGTCAGTCTCTAGCCTGCGGTGGTGCGGGGCCCCTCCCCACCGCGGGGCCATGTGCCTGGGCACTGGTGGCACATCCCTCGGGCTGGCCCTGGGCGCAGTAGTGACTATCCCGGGCTGTGACTCTGGAGGTCTCTGCAGTCACAACCTGGTCTAGCCACCACCACACCTGGGGAAACTCCAGGCAAAACAGCTGGATGGCCCTTAGTGGGCCACCATCACGTTTATTAATATCCACAGCCTGTTTAGCTTTTCTGTAGCTTCCAATATAATGAAGGGAAGAAGGTAGCTTGTATTCAGAATAGTATCTTTTTCAAAAAACTTGGAAATTGCTGGCATTACATTTTAAAAGCTTGCTCAAGTGGACATTTTATTTTGGCATTTAATGTTTTTTTAGAACCTGGTTTCCCAGTTAGCACCCATACGAAGTATTTAACTCCACAAATATTATGAAGGTTGTGACTCTTGTGATACAGCTATGCTACTGAATATGTCCCCCAGAGCCTCCTTTTCTTTAGTAAAGATCGCCTGGACCTGAATCTGGTCTTACCAACATGGTGCAGATGTACTGAGTAACTCCTGATTTACTGTTATCAGAGGAACTGGCCTCTTGATTTCCTTATTATCTCTGTACAAGTCACACATACTATGTGTCTATGTATAGTTCTATTGTTAAGGTGGTAACATGTCTCTTTGTGCCTTCCTCAAAGAATGGAATGTCCATTTTAAATGTGTCTAATTTGGAAGTATTGTGGAGTTGCACAAATATATTATTTTACAAAATGTACTAGAATCCATGCTTTTTACAAACAAAATATGGTAGATTTGGGTCAGGTGTTTACTTATACAATAGATTCTGTTCTTCTTTGACATTTAATTTAAGCTTCATTTATCTGAGGGCTTGGATAGTATGCCTTGTATGTATTATGTCTTGTGTTCCATAAAACTGTACTTGTCTGCAGTTATTCTGAGATAATTCACAACTGGTGACTTAGGGACAAGAAAGCCATGCGACATATTCTGAAACTGCTTCTTCCAAATGAAGTATTGAAAAGATGAATTACTGTAGGCATGAGACTCTTTTAGGAGTTTTATTAGTTTTGTAATGCAATCAGTGATGCTTGCTTTCTTAGTCCTTTACTTAATTACCCTCATTGCCTATAGAATGTACATAGTTAGAAATAAGCCAGTAGGAATTCATATTTGATGTATTCAAAACTAAGGAAATCTATGTTCCATATAATTCCTCACTGCCCCCTCCACCCATGTAGGAATCCCTGTATTGGCTACCTACATAGAAACATATTTGATACACCTGTGGCTCATTTTAATGCATAAGGAAAAGAAAGAGCATTGCTGTAAAATCTTCACCTGCAGAAGCGTTAGCCCTAACTAACCTTTGCAGCTGGTTATGGTGTAGTGTGAGATGTTGGTATTCATGAATGTTTTGACATGTTTGACATTTTATGTATGGTGTGTTGCTCTGTTTTCTTGATTCCCCCCCCCCCACGTTCATAGTAAAATATAGCTTTTTCCAGGTTGGTGTGATGGGTTAGGTTAGAAGCTGGGGGCTGAGTCTGCAAGGAAATGTATTAAATATAAAATTTGTTTTTCAAAATATGCACCTAATTAAATAACAGGATTATTGTATTTTAGTTTGACACATCCATAATCAAAGCAGTTTTTTCTTGTCAAAGGATTTGTGGTGTTTTTTTGTTTGTTTGTTTGTTTGTTAAAAAAGACACACCTGGCATGCACAATAGTAAAATTCAAATGCAAAGGATTTCTGAGTATCTAGAACTAGGTGTTGGTTCTATACAAATATAGCTGTACCTATCGCAATAGAGCATCCCATTGTATCCAAATACAATGGGATGGTTATGCTCATAAACATAAGGGTTTGCCAGCACTTGAATGTCAAATACTGTGCTATAAGCCAGGTAGTATGCCAGATCAATGAGTGACATTTTTGACACCAAAGGGCTGCGTTTGGATAAAAACTCAATTGTGTGCCTTTGCTGAGTGGGCTGCAAATGTATTGAGATTATGTCTAGACTAGTTGTGTGGTATGTATTTGTTTTTATATATATAAAAAACCAAAGCTCACTTTTTAAAGATATGTCTAAGGTTTGAACCAGGAGTATATTTGGGAAATGTTAGTGTCATGCACTTGGTCCTTTTATTTTTACACATTGTTTCTTTTTATTGTACATTTTAGAACAAGAGGTTTCAAAGGAGCTTTAAAAATTATTTTCACATTTCATGCATATCTTAATTGGAGACATTCTTATAATAAAATACTCTTTCATGTACACAGTGACTTTTATTCAAGTCTTCTCTCGCAGCAAGCCTAAGGTAGGCACAGAAGTTGGTTTATCTGGGTGTTTTTAAACGAGCAAGGCTGGGTAGGAGTCCAGACCCCTGAGTGGCACTGCTGCAGAGCACCCACTCAGGTGAAGTGCATGGGGAGGGATTCTAATAGGTAGGGTTACCATACCTCCTCTTTAAAACAGAACTATTTTATGAAAAATGCATGGTGCAGTGCTGTACTGTAACCAGTGCAGCCCTGAACCATGTGTTTTTCATAAGCATCTTCTTTTAAAGGGGAGGTATGATCACCCTACTAACGGACGGTTCCCATGCCACACACTCCCTCTGCCATGAACCATTGGGGAGGGGGAAGTGTGCCAGGATGGCCTTTGCAGTTGACATATTTCTGGCAGTGCTCTGTGACCATGAGTGGTTCATGGGAGCTTGCATCCTCCTGCTCCACCTTCAGACAGGTGTGAGTGGCTCCTGGGTGGTAGATTCTCATTTGAAAATACCCTCGGAATAGGTGTAGTTTGAACTTTACATGAGCTAGGTGGGGATGACTGGCTGAAGTGAGAGTATCCTAGACTTACAGCACTGTGGAAAACATAGTTCTGTGACAGGCAGGCTGAGGCTGGGAGGCTATGCCCTGACATGCATTATTGACACTCCACCTATGTTTTTCTGACTCTCAAATCCCTATTCTCATTGATAGATCATATTATTTTTAATGTGATTTGAGTGGCCATGGCTATGCACGTGCTTGTAAGAAGCAGCATTCTATGCATCAAAACTAGCACAACTCTCTCCCCTAGTACCTAATTGGTAGGCGTAGTTTCACACACTATCACATATTATATTTATCAAACACACGTTAGGTACGGTTACAATAAAAAAGCTGATAACCACATTTATTCATTTAGGTTTGTAAAACAAGATACAGATTTAAGTGCCCTGTCTTGTGTACAAATATACAATAGGATTAAAGGATCCTAATAAAATCCATCTCTGAACAAGATTGTGATGTAGGCCAGTAATAAGGTATTCTGTAGGCAGTGTAAAACTTTTCTTTTTGGCCAAGTATTTGACAGGTGGGGATAGGGGTTGGCATGGGTTAGTTTAGGGGTGAGGGTGGGGGTTTTAAGGGATTTTAATTGTATTTTGTGTTTTTAATGACGTAAGCTGCCCTGAGCCTCAGCAGAAGGGTGAGGTAGATATTTAAATGTATAAATAAATAAATAAATAAATAAATAAATAAGAGCTCCTATTCCCCTTTGTGTTCTCACTCTTTCCAAAAGCCTATAAAAACAGGCTTGCAATATGTCTTAGATTTAGAGGCCGGCAGAGTTGGGCTATTTTCCCCCAAAAGGTAGCTGCTGGAAATAACTTCCAAAACAAAGGGGCCCTGTGCAATGCTCTGGAGTGTGGAAGGGAATAATATTAAGTTTGCTTCAATTTAACATTTTTATTAACAGTTAATGATTCACATAAAAAATCCATAGACTTCCTCAAACAGTGTCTTCAAAAAGAACCAGTGAGAACCAGCAAAAATTGCAACATGCATTGAAGGCCAGCAAAACTGGACTTGGTTGGACTAAGGGTGAAAGGAAAAGGGGAAAAGTTGTGAATCCTCCCCTGGAAACATTCTGCCTCCATCATCCATATTTTAGGTACTGCCAGCCAAAGAATTTTAGATGTTCTCAGTTGCTGTGTAGTAACAGGAGTAAAGAAGAATTCTCTCTAAGGCCATTTTCTCACGGTGCTGCTGGGTGGGGGGATGGGTGTGCGCCGGCATTGGTAGAGGTGGGTGTGCTTCCTTTCCTACGGGGACACACCCATCTCCACCCATCTCCACTCATTTCCACCCATGGAGCCTCCTTCGTTTTGTCAGATGGCTCCGTGGGTGGCTGATGAGTGGAGGTGGGTGTGCACCAGGAGCGAGAGCATACGCACCCTCACCCACCACCTGTGGTGTTTCCACGAGTGCACACCCATCCCCCCACCCGCCGCCATGGTGCGTGCGTGGATGACCCTGCATTGCACACCCGCCTGCGCACCCAGCAGGGGGAGACGACGTCCATGTAAAAAAGGCCTAAGATATAAATCACCCAGTTTTGAGAGGGCTTTATAGATCAAACCAGATCAAAGGGCTTTATAGCTAAAATTCAGAGAGCTAGTGTGGTGTAATATATAAGGTGTTGGATTTGAACCTGTGAGACCAGGGTTTGAATCACAATCTAGCCAACAAACTCACTGGGTGGCCTTGGGCAAGTTACAACTTCTTGGTCTCAGTTCCCCATCTGTAAAATGAGTGTGTGTGTGTGTGTCTTCCCCTGTGTGTTCCCCTCATCCTTGACTATCTTAGATTGTAAGTTCAGTGAGCAGGGACCTGTGTCTGAAAATCTGTGACTATAAAGTGCTGTGTATGCCTAGTAGTGCTATAGAAATGATTAGTAGTAGTATCAAACCAATATCTTGATTTGCATCTAGGAGCAATGTTTCCTGAATGAAATATCACCAAGTAAGCAGGCAGATATACGTTGCATAAATTGAAGGCATAGGTGTGACCCAATTTGGGCTAGCAAAATTTTCTCTCATTGTGACTCTGCTACAGTTGTGGGTGTGCTTGTGTTTAAAGTAAAGTGGTTATAGATAACATGCGGCATTCTGGGTGCAGCCAGATGAGTTGCAGTGGCCCGATCCCTGCGTGGCTTCATGGTGGAAAGTCGCTGCTGCCATGCTGCGCTGCCGGTGCAGTGAGCTGGGTAGATGGCTGTGGGGAAGCTGGGCAGGTCGGCCACTGCTGGAGTTGTGGTCACAGCCGGGGCAGGTTCCGGCACTGGTCATGTGAGCGGGTGGGCACCCAGCTCTGTCCTGCTTCCCTCGCCTGACCGAGGTCCCACCCATGGCCACAAGTTGATGGGCCTTGCAGCAGTGCTCCCCGCTTGCTGGGATGAGCACAGCCCGTACACATGAGTTGTTCCGCCTTGGGCAGCCTTAACCCAGTTGCGATAAGGCTGCCCCGTGATGCGTCCTTGGAATTGTTTCAAGGATGCATCGCGTGGCAACTAGCTGCACCCCTTGCCCTGGTGTGGGGGGGAACATCTGGCAGGTGCCAGAAACATGATGCAGTGCATTGTGTGTCCTGGCTGCCCAGAGTGGGGTAAGGCTACCCAAGGCATGGTAGCCTCTCCACTCTGTCTTGTATGGCTTCACCCTCTGAATGAAAACTCTGTGTGTGGACACATATTTCTTCTGGTGATGAATTAAGTGCTATGCAACTCTTCCTTGTGAGAAATCTAACAGGCTTGACAAAAAGTTCTGCAAGTACTTCAGTAACTGATGTTCTACTAATCAATTTTTTTTCCTTCCGTAGGGTTATTTTAAATGTTATACTCTTTAAGGATGTTTCTGACTTTGTGTGGTTTGACATTACTTTGTCCCAGATCTTTCTCCTGTTTTTATCTCCACTTACTTGTTGTCAGCTGCCATGACAGCTCCTTACCTCCAGGTGGAAGGGCAGGTGAGTAGCTTTCTTTGGCAATGATGTCAGAGTTGCTTTACTTCATTGAGTAGCTAGGAGTGGATGCTTTATGAGCAGTTTGGTCTGTACTCTCTCCCTGGAGTCTGGACAAATCACTACTATGACATGCTTAGCTCTAGTGGCCTGGGGTCTTGGATCATACGTCCACCCCCAGTTTGCAGTGAAATTTATTGCCTGTGTGCTTCCAGGCTGGCATTAAAGGATCAGCTTGCAAACCAGTGTTTGGAGGGTACCTTCAGAAATCCTGTTCTTTGTTAACAGAATATGAGCCTATATGTTTTGCACATCACTTCAAATATCCCTTCTAAGTATGTGCATTGTCTCCTTAATTACTTAGAGTTTTGGTCTTGGGATGAAATGGCAAAAATAAAAATAAAAATTAATCCTATTCTTCTACTTTTACTGGACATAATATTCTCTTTTCCCATAGTGGGCATTTTGAGACTAAATGTATGTTTTGACTGCAGTCACAGCATTACAAACAAGAAGTTATGTTCTTAAAGTTTTTAGTAAATGATAGCATTTCCTTGATACTACATTAAGGGCATACCTGTGAAAATTAATTTTGTTCAAAGTTCCTCATATGAGGACATTTCGTTATGGACTTTGCCTGAACATTTGAGTTTGTTTCTTTCATACTGTGGTATTCTCTCCAGCATGTGAAGTTTGCTTAGTAACCAAGCCCACGTACCACAAATACTTATGCACATGCTTAAGTTTATCAATGTAAATAGTCCCAGTGAACTGAGTGACCTGTACATGAATATTTCCAATATCAGAGCTTCAATATAACTAAATTATTGGTGCTGCAGGGTTAGACACTTGCCAAAATAAACCTATATAAGATGTGTATGGCAAGTACAATCTCTAGAA
The DNA here is from genome assembly GCA_003113815.1 of Sphenodon punctatus. Classification (NCBI taxonomy): domain Eukaryota; kingdom Metazoa; phylum Chordata; class Lepidosauria; order Sphenodontia; family Sphenodontidae; genus Sphenodon; species Sphenodon punctatus. The sequence goes on from QEPC01008901.1 coordinate 623,274, forward strand.
TAATCAGAGGGAGAAACAGTAATGAAACATGCAGATACTCTTTTTCAAAAGTAATTTTAAATTGGACAAGATTATAAATCAAATGCACCTGCTTCTAAATTCTCGTTTTAAAGTTTAGGAAATTAAAACAAGCAAACCAACAAAAAAAGCCAACAACCTCATTGTGAAGTTGTGAGTGTTCTTTTTTTCCTTTTAAAAATTGTGAATGCACAGATAATTAATGGTCTATAAATGGAGTAGGAATAAGAAAGAAATATATGCCTTGTTTGGATTGTATTTCCCCACCTAAAACCTGTTTTTTGAACAGATTGTTAAAATTAAACAGCATGAAACTAAAATGGCATAAGTTGAAGCTAGATGGTCATAAAATGATGTTGGGATTGGTATCTAAATACCTAAAGTGAGATCATAACTGTTCAGCACTAACTACCAACATCAGCTCATCATGTATTAAGTTGTCAATACCTTCTGGCAGAAAGCTAGCTACAGTACCAGAAAACAAGAAATTAGATGCAGACAGTTATTTTGTATGTCATTCCTCTTCTTCAAGAGGAAAACACCCCCTTTATACAAATTGTGAGGCTCAAAGCTGAACACAGGAACATGTGTAATCTCTGGGGAAAAAAACCACTACAAGATGTTTTGGGGGAGATGTTATCTTTTCACAATTAAAAAAGAAAATTAGCTGTTTTTAAAAAACCTGTAATTCTGCTACATGCACCTGAACTTCATATGCAGTAATTTTTCGAAATGAAGATATATTAGCAGTTCAAATACAGAAGAAATCATGTCACTTAAAGGTGATACATTTTTAGATTGAATTACAAAATTAGTGGATGAAAGTGTATGTAGTAGCTGTAATATAGTTGGACTTTTGACACAGTGCCTCACAACATCTTACTGGAAAGATTAATTCAAACTAACTAGGATCTGAACATAGACTATGAACTAGCTGAAGGATCAGAAACAAGTCTTAACAATAAGCTACAAAGTACTGAATTCTAGTGAGAGGTGCATGGTGAAGTGCTGGGGCCATGAACATCTTTAATGATTTGAGAGAAGAGGTGAACAAATGAATGAAATTTGCAAATGATACTAAACTGGTATTGAAGTTTGCAATCAACAGTGAAGTCAGATAAAAATGCAGAGATTAGAAATGTGGGTAACACTCCTGCAATTAGGTTTTAAAGGTTCTGCATGACTATGAAAGACCAACAAGGTGAATCCAGTTGCAGAGCTAAGTATAGTCCATGATCAAGAAACGAGAGTCATCCTGAAATAACTGAAGTTTAAAGTTTGTTGGGGGAAAATAATGCAAAACATAGATACTAATTAGGAAGGAGATATCTAGAAAGCTGTGATGCTAAAATTAGACCTGGGACAGCAAAATGAATAGGCGTTTGTAATGTGAGAAGGGGACAAGAGGAAAAAAGCATATGAGATCTGGAGCTGTGTATGCAGAGGCATCATGTCACACACCAGGATGGTTATTGTCCCTTCTCAATATGGCACAGATGAATCTAGACCAGCTGGAATACTGTGGTCAGTACTGATCACTTAATTACTAGATGCTGGAATTCAGAGAGGAATAACAAGAGTCTAATTTAAATTAATTGCAAGATATGGACTCTGAAAGCAGCCTTTAAAAACAGAAGTCGGTTTGTAAACAATTATTATTTATACAAAGGGTGGTGCGTGTGATTAATATTTGTATTGCCATGCAGGCAATCAAATGCTAGTGCAGGATTGTTACCTGTATTATAAAAATTATTCCTGTTGAAGCCTATGGCTAAACTCCTATAGACTTCAACAGGTGAAGATTTAGGACCATATGATATGGGATGGGGGCTTGTGCTGGTGGAGTGCTTTGAGGACTGGAGTCACAGTTTCTAGAGCTGTTCCTGTTTTATCAGTGGCATAACTCAGACACCATGGAAGCATGAAATGGGTTAATAATTTGATGTCTTTGGGATTATATGCATAGTAAGATACTATTTGAAGGGAACCACAATGGCAGAATTGGACTGCTAGTCAATTTAAAAAAAATCAAAATTCATTTTGGAATTATACAAATGTAAAAATGTTGGAAACAAGCAAATACCTTTTCAAAGCCCTGAACTGTAGAAGAGGCAATCATTATTTTTTAAAAAAAACAACAACAATGGCTTTGTTCTTGCATGGAGCTTTGTGTAGGTGGGCCTTTGTGTCCCATTGAAACTGTGACTCTGTACTCTCTGCTTGCATGAAGCTTCTGGGGAATGAGGCTCTTAATTAGAAAATGTGTTTCAGGCTCGGATCAGATATGAACGTGGAAAATATTTGCTGCCAACTCATAAATCCACCCCCCCAAATAGGCTTTTTAAATGGGAGTGTTCATAACTGCCCATCCTACCCCACATTGCCCCCTATTTGCTACTTAAATAGACCTGCTTTGAAATCCTGCTTGGGTCACATATAGAAATCAATTTTAGTCTCCCTCTTACTCTCTACTGGATATTTGTCCAAATAAAAAACCCTCAACCACATGGTTTGGCACCGCTAGGCACAGTTGGCAGCTTTTCCTTAGCAGAGATCTGGGACTGCAAGAGCAGATGTGTTGCAAGCCTGCTTTGCAGTGCATTGGCACAGCTGTGTGTGGGCTCTTGTACAACAGTTGAATACACTAGCCTGGCTCCAGCATGCATGTCTACAACTGGAATCTCACTTTCATAAGCAATAGGAGTGAATCCACAATAGCAACAAGAGGAAGCTAAAGAGGTAAGAAAACATCACTGTGATGAGTGTGTTTATCTTCCTGGTACCTATAAATAGAAACCTATTAATAAGTGAAAACGTATAGGAGATTTTAAATGAGTTTTTGTCAAACAAGTGTTGTTTTCAGGAGATATTTAGAATAAGGGATTATTTGTTGGTATAAATGGGTCCCATATATCTGAAAGATCGCCTGTCCTACCATGTCTGATTATGGTTCCTACGGTTTGCTGGGAGCACTCTCTTGCAGTTTCCATCCATTGCCCTTGTCCATAGGACGGGGATGAGCAGGAGGATGCATTCTTGGTTGCTGCCCCAGGATTGTGGAACTCCCCCAGGAGGTTCGCTTGAGCCCGAGCCTAAGCCTCTTCTGGAGGCACCGGTGTAAAACTTATTTTTATTTGAAAAGCATTTGGCGGGCGAGGATAGGGGTTGGCTGGACTTTTGGGTGGGGTTGTGGGGGAGGGTGGGAGTTTTTATGGCATGAATTTTATTATTGTTATTGTCTTATGAACTGTAACCTTCTTTAAGCCTCTGAAGGGCGGCCTATACATTTGAATGAATAATAATAATAATAATAATAAATTAATTAATTAATTTAGGGTTTGTTAAGGAGGCCATTTGTGGAGCAGATTAGCAGTTTTAATTTGAAACTATATTCAGAGTATTGTGCATACTTGAAGACCGCATAAAACAAGTGCAAAATGCATATTTTTTCATCTGTATTGATCACCAAATGTGTTAAATTACATTCTGCTAATAACAGAGGCCTAAGTGCAATGTATCTGAGCAGAAAGATCCATAGACGTTCTGCTCTGGACTAGGGAAGAGTAAAAGTGGGGAGAGAAAAGATCATGACAGTTTCCTTCTGACAGGAGAACTTTGTGGTATACAAATTCAAGAGGTGTGAAGGTGGCAAGCCATGCATTTGAGGAAGCAGGGCTCAAAGACCAGCTCCTACGTGCTCCATTGTTACTCTCATACCTGTAGGCCAGTGAGGTACAAGTAAATGTTTTCTAAGATCCGGTCCTGAAACCACTTGGTATATGGCTAACTTTAAACACCATGAGTGGTAGTTTCAAAATAGTCACTACATAGTTTGACTTTACTTTTTGAGTGGAGAACTAATGTGAGAGTATCCTCTGCCAAGAGAAGTGAGGCTAAAACCTTTGGGATGTAGGTGTTGGTAGGCTCAAGAATATAAAAGATTAAGAAGCTCTGAGAAGCCAAGAGACTTCATTTTTTGCTTATCAGTCATGCTGTGATTATCCTCATGATTTTTTCCTTGTATACTATATAAGACAGGTGGGGAACCTCGTGATGTCAATGGCTAGTTTTTATGTGGCCCCTTTCCAGTTCCTGGATCTGGCCCCTGGTTTCACTTCCTCCCCCCACCCCCCCCAAAGCACTGAAACACTAAACTCAGGGTAAGGGAGCAGAGATGAGGGCATGCACGTAAGGACGGGACAGATTCATGGCACAGATCCATGATCTGGAGGCTCCCCCCACTCCCAACCTCTATGCAGCCCTTGGAACTTGTACTAATTTAAGTGGCCCCTGGGACAGAGACATTTCCGCACTGCTGCCAGAACAGTGTTCCTCAGCCCTGACTCCATGGGCTGGGTCCACAGTTCCCTAAAAATGGCAGACGTTTTAAAAAAGATGTAAGCCTCAGCAGTAACCCTGAGCTTTCAGAACCCTAGACCAAGATTGTGTCAGTTGTGCTACTGGGCTCCTTTAATTCAGCCATTAGAAAAACAACAGTAGATCTGAAACAAATATCCGTGAAAATGAAATAAATCAATTGAATTTGCATGATCAGAACTGAAACTGAAGAAGTGCATAATAATCGCCACTTGTTCCCATCCCATTTCATTGATACCCATTTTTATTATTTTGGTTAGGTTATTTAGTTAGTCATTTTGGTATTTTGGTTTGTATCATCTTGGCACTATTAGTGCTATTGTGAATCCACAGTTGCTGAAATGGAAAAAAAAAAGTGAAATAGCTGAAATAACCTAACCGAAATAGGAAAATAAATGATATAGCTGAACTGGAGTATCTGAATCAGCAGATCCCTGTTTTGGAAATGGATATTATTTGGAGGGCTGTCCAAAAATTGAAATAATATTCACAAATTAAAAAAAAATCTACTGTTTTACACAAGACAAGATGGTCACACTACAATGTACTAGAGGACTGAAGCGTGTGTCTAAATTTTGAGCTAACCATGCTAGACCCGTTATGTTCCAGTTCTCATATTGTCTTTGTATAGTATCTCTGCTAGCTTATTGTATAAGAGGAGGTAGATAGCGGGTCAGGTTTGCTTGCAAAGCATGGCGTGCTTTGGTGGTTGAAAAGTCAAAATGTACATAGCAGGACTGGCAAACTATGGCTTGAGAATGTGGACTCTGGGTAGTTCAAGTGTGACTCTTGACTACAGCTGGTGCTGGTCCTGGCCCCTTCGCTATCTTAATTATCTTGTGTCTTACTTCATTGCACCCAAGTCTCAGCACCTGAATTGCAGCTGTTCCTCAGAATCTCAACAGCTGGGACTGCAAGAGCAGCAGCTCCACCAGCCAGCCATGAAGTAGGAGAGAGATGTGTATGCATGCATGTGTGTTTATTGTGACTCTCAGCCGTAAGAAGATTTCGGTTTGCAGGTCTTGGGGTTGGGAATTTTGCCTATCCCTGGTATATGGTAAGCATAGTTAGTGGCATGCATACATGCACAAAGGCCCCTACCTATCAGTACTCAGTGCTGGAACACTGCTGCTTCTTGTGTTTTGAATTGTGGAACTCTGATGCTACTACACATCGATTGGTTCTGTGGTGGCAGACGGTGAGTTTGGAAGAGGTGGGTGGGTAAGCCCCTTCTTCCTCAAGTCCTAGTAAAACTCTGCTCATGAGTCAGTGGAATTATTCACCTGCTTAAAGTTAAACATGAGCCAAAAGGTTTGCAGGTTTGAGGGTCTGTATGAGCAGTACTGTGACTGTTCTTTAAGGTAGGATGCTATGAGGAAGACCTTTGGAGCAGTGATTGACAGTGTTACTGGCAGCATGACTCCTTTGATGCTCATGCTTCAGAGGTCTGGAGTCTCTGTGTAGACAGCTCCCAGATATTCATAGAACTTCTAATTTTGTCATGGAGTGGATGGACCCTGTTACATAGGGGAGAATGAAGTACACCAATCTAAATTCAGGGTGTTTTCTAGCTTTTGCTGAGGGTGGCATAGGAAGTCTCTAAGATTTTGCTATGCTTGTTGCAAATGCTCAAATTGCTAGACTATGATCTGGCTTGCGTTTGCTATATATAGATTAAAATGTGTGATTTTTTTGTTTGTTTCTTACTCATCCTTTTCAGCGTGGGGTAGCTGTGAATCAGATGACCTTCTTTAGGTGGTGTGTAGTAGATAGTGCTGCTAAAGGATGTCTGATTTTTCCTGACTCCTCCACCGATAGCTCAGATAGTGAAACTTGGCAATATGTTTGCACCTCTCTCTCTCTCTCTCTTTCTTTTTAATAAACCTCATTTGAAAGATAAGACATGCAGCTTTCTACTACAGAGCCAGGGCAGTCTGCCAATATTGGTTTAGACTATAGGGCAAGTTTAGTGGAACAGAGGCAACAGCTGTCGAAAATGTATAGTGAAAGAGATGGGCTAAAACTCAGTGAGTAGATGGTTGTTACGGTGACAGAATAGTGTTTTAAGTGTAATCAGATAAATACTTTAATGGGGAAAAATGTGTGTGAAACATATTTGTCTTTACTGTGATTTATAGATTTCCCCCCCCCACCATTTTAATCAAACAAGTTAACATCCTGACAAAGTGAAAGCTTTACTTTCAATTGTCTGGCCATGTTGTAATTTTAGGGGTTATCCTGTATCATGACAGTAGTTAGTCTTGTGTGTCAAAGGCTGTTTCCACAATTATGGTTTGCCTAATGGTCCTTTTGTTATAATTCATAGGCTAATAGAAGTCAGAAATGGAAAAGACCTATTAGATTAGTGAGTCAATGCCCTGCAAATGCAGGATATAATCTCCTAGATAGAGAATGTATCAGATATTATTAAACAGATTCTTCACTTGATCTTAGCTAAATTATGATAACTAGTCATCAGCGTTCTCTGGATGGTGTAAGAAGGACTGTTTAATTTCAGATTTTGTGTATTAAAATAAAGTTCTACCATTTGGAATTTTCATATTTTGCCTGTGGATGCACACATATTGTAAGGGAAAGAGCATATTCCTCACAGACAGCAATGTGCAAAAAGTCCATCAAATCTGGCTCAAAAGCCTTTATATTCTGCTAGGTTAAAGCAATGTAAAATATTCAACTTTACCTAGTGGGAAGTAAAAAACAAGGAAGAACAAATAATCATCAACATGTATGAGTCAACACTTGAGTGGCGTGAAACTCAGCTGTTTCATTTTGTAGGGGTTTGTGCAAACATTTTCTTTGGTTTTGATCCAAATTTATTTTAACAGTTTGAATGAAAAATTTTAAAGTGAAATCTAATTTAAGATGTTATGTTTCACCTGGTTCCATTTCAAAATTATTGTGACATTGTGAATAATTATAATGCAAAACTATAAGTTGTCCAATGGTCACATGGAGCAACCACCGTTCTGGCCAATTACTCCGTGGGTGTGCAGTGGGTGGAGTGTGGGAGCATGCATGCATCCTCACCCACTGCCCATGACATTCCCATGGATTTCCCCCCCACACACACATACACCAGGCTGCTGCGGCGTTCGCATGGGTGCCCCCCAGCTGCACATGTGTGCAATGGGGGAGGAGGGGGGTCCATGTGAAAATGGCCTAAGTCTGGTCTAGTACCTTATGACTTTTTGTTTTTATTTCCACACTTATCTCCAGTGATTCTCCTTAGAACTATTATGAACAAAATGAAAGCAGCATGTTCTGTATTATAGCTGGGGTTTTGGAAGGGAATAGTGTGCTATACATTTCAGTGTATACAGCATGACTTGGTAAATATGTGAAGACCACTTATTTGTAGGTAATGCTTAAACTTGCCACTCTGCTCACCCTGATAACACATACAAATACTTTGACCAAAGAAATAGTTTTGAAAACTCTCTCCTTGTCTGTTGCACGTACCCCGAAGTTGATTCCTCCCATCCCTCAATTCCTCTGGGTTCAAATGCTTGATAGTCAGCTCACTGCTTATAAAATCTTGTGATGCATGCCATCAAAACTATGAAGTGATGATGAAATGCATTCTAATAGATAGCTTCTATAGGTCTAGTTCAAACTTTCAAAGCATCAGGCTACATGGTTCACTTACAGTGTTGTGACATCTGTAACTGAGCTGTTTGTGGACTGTGAATATTATCTTACTTTTTTTTTGCATGCTACGACTGCATTTGTGAAGCCTTTCTGAAGGTACGCAAAGACCATGAGAAAAAAAAAAATAATTCTCATTCAGGAGCTCATTTATATCCTTTAAAGGAATGTCCACTGTTTTTAGCTGTTATTATTTTTCAAGTCTGATAATGTAAATGTGCAGTCTCTTTGAAAAGAAGAGAATCTACACAAGGCTCAACAGAGTTGACATATTCTGATCTTTTGCATGGGGGGAAAAGCACATAAAATACTTGTGTGTGTATGAAACTATTTTTAAATTAAAAAATCTGTTTAACAGACAGTTTTCTTAGTAACTGCAAAGGATCAAAAGATACTATTGGAAATAGAACATGCAAATAGCTAAATAATGGGAGGAAATAATCGTGAAGGATTATACTGGTCCTTTTCATATGGGCCACGGTGGGTGAGGGGGATGGGTTTGCATCTGCGGTGGGTGGAGGTGGGTGTGCGGCCATTCCAGTGGGTGCACACCCATCTCCATGCATGGAGTAACCGGCATTGGAGCCCGTTGCTCCATGCATGAGTGATAGGTGATGGGTGGAGATAGGTGGAGCGTGCATGCACCCCCACCCACCGCAGGCACTGTTCCCACGGACGCCCCCACACCGCACACCCACCATGGGTGGTGTTCGTACAGGCACTTCCCCACCCAAACGTGTGGGGGGGGGCACCTGTGTGAAAGGGCCATATTCTTAATGTTAATTAGTGCTGTTAGTGCTGTTTTGTTTGACTTTAAATATTCCTCTGGCCTGTTTGTTATGGCATTTAGAGGGTGAAAAATCAGAGACAGCCTGAAAAGACAAAATTATTTTCTTTCTGCTATTTCAAAAACTTAGCTAGAAAGTAACTTTCCCTTTTTGGAGGTTTGGCGTAATTGCATACTCTTCCACATTTAATGAAGGAAAAAGTGAAGGTCAGGTAAAGCAGGAATTTTGAATCTTCTCAGGATCGACAAGCCCTGACTAGAATACAGGTTCATTTCAGAAAAAAAGTAACAGACATTTCTTCTGTTGATGAAAAGGAAGAGTAAGAGACTTCTCAGGTGTGGTTCTTAGTGGAAATGTTTGGGGGGAAATGCTGAGATGTGGTTTTGACTCAGCTAAAACTTTGTGGGAGCATTTGAATTTTTTTTTAAAAAAAATCTGTGACTTTATAGAAAGAATTTTAAGATTGGAAGTCTCGAACTTGTGTTTTAAAAAAAGAAAAGAATTTTTAAAATTTTGGAACACTCGCACTCACACTCGCACTCGCACTCGCACTTACACTCACACTCTGTATCATTGGATATGTAGTTCACCAGAACTACACTTCCCACAATGCATAATCTAACTTTTTTCATGTTAAATTTAACTTAAATTTTCAAAAGTTGGTGAGTAGTGGTTTGGGGTGCCTCTATTTTTGGATGCCTAAATCAAGAAATGAGACCTGATTTTCAGAATGTGATGTACAGTAAACATCTTTTTTAATGTGTCCCAAATCAGGTACTTAGTATCACTGGTTACTTTTGAAAGGTTGAGTCTTTTTGACTAAAAACAAAAAGATGATGATCTGGGATGACATCTTAGAAGTTTCAGCATTTTCCCTAGGTCTCATACAAGTGCTGTGTAAAACACAGATTTCATGGATGTTGAGAAACATATCTTTTACTAAACAGTAATTTTTTTCATAAAGGGGGCTTTACCATGATGCTCCATTTTGTTTCCCCATGGTTTGTAGCTCATGCATCTTATCTCCTGCATGGTAGCAAAACAGCAGTAGGGATGAGAACAAAGAGGTTTAGGGGAAGTGGCCCTTGTATAAATGAAGAGAGAGATTGTTTTCCACATCTGCAGTAGAAAGGAACCCCATATAGCTTGTAAAAAGAGAGACAAACTACCCTTCAGAGGCATATAATAGCCTGGAAAAGGGAAAAATATTTCTGCAGGGGAGACTTCTTTCTGCATGGCATGAAAAAGGTTTCTCACACAGTGAACACATTCCCCCTTTAGCAGGTATGCTAAAGCAGTTTCGAGCGTGCCCTTTACCTGCCAAACTGTATTTGATCTAAGTTTTTCCTCCTTAGGGTCTACAGTAAGCGTTAAAAACAATATATGAAATGGGGCCCAAGGACCCCAAAATACCAAAGCCAAGGTTTTAAAAAAACATTTATATGGAAAACCTGATGCATCTCCTGAGGCCATCTGTGTTTACCCACAATTGCTACATGTGTCTGAGGAGCATATTAACATGCCTGTTAGTAATAGAAGTCTATTTCGTTTTGGGGTCAGACAGCTAAAAGAATATTTCTCTCTTTTTTCTTTTTCTGATTGCCCTACCTGGACAGTAACTAGCTGAACATTTACAACTCTGAATGAAATAATGCAATTAAGACTCTCTCTCCCTCTCTAATTTGCATATCTCATTATATAGAGTGACACCATTAGAAGACATGTGTTGAAGCTTTCAAAATGATTTTGATATGTGAAGGTATTAGGGACATGAATATGGCTTGCTGGATCTTATGATGCCTTACTGCACTAGGAATTCTCACAAGTACTGCATAGCCTCCTAGGTGTTTTCAGTGGAAAATAATAGATCCTAGAGGGCTAAAGTTAACTAAGCAATCAGCTCTTATTCAGACAAAACTCCCATTGACTGAGCAGGATTGAAGGATTTAGCTCCCAGTTAGAGCGTTAATTACAACTAGATTTAGACTATGAATAGAAATAGGTTTTGTTACAATCTCCAAGCGCAGCTTAGGTTAGTTGAAAGATTTGCTTTGAAATGTTTGCCTTCTCAGTTCCTCATGCCTTGTGCCTGGGACAGAAATGGCAGGAGTGTGGGGCAAAAGGAGCTCTTCTGTTTTCCTATGTCCTGAGAGGGGCCTGCCAGGCATGGTGCAAATTAAGGTAGCCAGTGGGAAAGCAGAGACTGGATGTTGTGTAATACAGTCAAATGACATTCCAATTGCAGGGCAGGAGTAATCTGAATTACTAAACAGGAGTTTCTGAATTACTAAACAGGAGGTTTGGTTATCAAGCCTCCAGAACATGTGTATGAATTCTTGTTGCCCAAAAGAAGACTCAGTTCAGTGGAAACCTAGACGGTTGGACTCACATGAAGCAAAAAGGTCTCCCCACCAGATGCAAAGTTCTTGCACTGTTTTTGGATTAGGACTAGAGCTGAAATGAGTACCCACAAGAATTAGTATATCTGGCATATTTATGTTACCCAATTTGACTCGGTAACATAAGGTACTAATTGGTACCCAATTATTGCCTAATTGGTTGCCTGATTTACCAAAATACCATTTCACTTAACAAATTTCTGGTTTTCCATTACTGATTTTCTGTTTGTCATGTACTGAGATAGGAAAATGGTCAGGAACATTCAGAAACACACACAAAAAAGTGAATTAGTAAATCGGAATGGGTTGATATAATGAGGGCTTTTAGAGCTTGACTAGGCATGTGTGCTGCGGGTGCTTGGACTTGCTCCTGCAGCATACATGCCCAGTTCAAAGCAGAGTAGGGGCTAGAGGCAGGGCTGGGGGTCCAGCCAATCACAATGGTTTTGGGGTTCAAGTCCAATCAGAGCACAGAGCAGCCCCCTCCCACTCTCTGCTCTTCAAGAAAGGGGAGAGTGGGAGGGAATTGAAGATTTTGAGCATCCTGGAACTGGTCTGGATCAGTTTGGAGGCTGTTGCAGCAGAGAGCAGATTTTTCTACTTTGGTTGAGTAAGAAGTTTTAAAGTTATTTTAAAATTTAATTTAATTTAATTTAATTTAATTTAATTCATTCATTCATTCTGGTTTTTGCTGCTCTTTGCAGACCCTTAAATTATGTCCCCCATCCCTGAATGACCTGATGTTTGAAGATCTTTTTTTAACTTTTAAACAATGTTTACTTGCTGATTTATTCTAAGGTATTTGTTTTGCATTAAGCATTGGGTGACTTTATAGTGTTTCTGAAAGGAGAAAAGAGTGTTGCTCTTCTTTGCTGTGATAACTCTTTTGAATTTAATAGTTTTTGTCCCCTACTCCCTGAGTGATCTGATGTTACTGGGGAATCTAAGGATTTTAAGGATTTTCCCACCCCCCGCACCCCTGTTTCTTGGTCTTGGAGCTTCTAGATACCAAAATATCTGCTTGAACTATCCTTTAACTAAACTATTTCCCCTCTGTTTGGAGGTTCTTCTGGCTTTTAGGACTGCATTCAGTGTGTTTCATTCTGCCTGCTGCAAGCATTGCCGATCAGCCATGCCCTTGCAAGGAAGCAGCCCCTGGGTTAAACCATTCAGGTGTCACTTTGGAACAGCCAGGTATGTAAAAAGAGGGAGAAGTCAGGGAGTAGCCTGTGTTCGTAGGAGAAATAGGCGTAAGGGAAAGAGAACATAAGTGCCATACTGGGTCAGACCAATGAGCCATTCAGCCCAGCATCCTGTCTCTGACAGTGGCCAATCTCAGTCACTTGGAAGAAGTACCCGACAGGTCACAATGGGGCGATCCATTCCCTGTTGTTTTCTCTCAGCTCCTGACAGTAAGAAGTTAGGTTCCCCAGATCTACCTGGCTAATAGCTACTAATGGATGTATCCTCCAGAAACTTTTTCAATCCTTTTTTAAACACAGCTGACCTTGACCACATCTTCTGGCAACACATTCCACAACTTAATTGTGCATTGAGTGAAACATACTTCCTTTTGTTTTAAATCTGCTGTCTGTTAGTTTCATGGCATGTTCCCTAGTTCTAGTACTATTTGAGAGGGTAAATAAATGTTTCCTATTAACGTGTCCTACACCACTCATGATTTTATAAACTTCTATCATATCCCCTCTGTCGTTATTTCTCCAAGCTGAAGAGCTTCATCCTAGCCACCCTCTCTTCATAGAGGAGCCATTTCATTACCTCTTATCATTTTTGTTGTCCTTCTCTGTACCTTTTCTATTTCTATTATATCTTTTTTGAGATGGGGTGACCAGAATTGCATACAATACTCAAGGTGCAGTCGCACCATAGATTTATATAGTGGCATTATGATATTTTCAGTTTTATTGTCTGTCTCTAAAAATTCTTAACATACTGTTTGCTTTTTTGAACACTGATGCACACTGAGCTGAGGATTTCAATGTATTGTCCACAATGACTGCGAGGGCCTTTTCCTGAGTAGTAACTCCTCATTTAGAACCCAACATTCTGTACATAATGTTTGGATTGTTTTCCCCTATGTGCATCACTTTGCACTTGTCCACATTAAATTCCATCTGCCGTTTATATGCCCAGTCCACTCAGTCTCGCAAGATCCTCCTGCAATTCTTCACAGTCTGCTTGTGTTTTAACTACCTTGAATAACTGAGTTGTCTGCAGATCTGATCACCTCACTCCCCTTTCCAGATCTTTAATGAACACATTAAACAACACCGGTCCCGGTACAGATTCCTGGGGCACTCCACTATTTACTTCTCTCCATTGTGAAAACTGACTATTTATATTTATTTATTTAACAAATTTTGTTACCCCACCCCTCCTGCTCCAGGCAGCTCGAGGTGGCTTGCCTATAAGAACAATTAAACAGCAAGCTAAAGCAACACAATCAAAGAGAAGGCAAAAACAGTAGATCTCCCTCCCCTCACCCTAAGCCCCATTGTGGCAAAATGCCACGGGCACGGGCAAAGACAGCCACTGACAAAGACACCCTGCTCGAACCCAAGGCAGGCCTAACCAAGCACTAGGCCTCTAATCCAGCACATGGGAAGGACCCCACATTCCTGAAATTCCTAAGCTGATTGGCTCAGAATGGTCAGGGGGAAATCTACCAGGTGACCCGCCCGATTGAATCAAGGGGTGGGGGGAAGGGAACTTTTAAAAAGGACTGGGCCAGGGGCTTTTGGTTCTCTCACTCACTCTCTCACTGAGATCTCTAGCAGATGCTGCTAGACTGGTGACCTCCCTGCCTGGAGGCACACATGGACTGCATGGCTTGGCAGTAACTGTAACTCTGGCTTGGCCAGGACAAGAACTTGGACCCCATAGGAAAACCATCACCTATAGAGACCTGATCAGAACCAGTGTGAGTACTTGCTTGCTACATCAGCTACCATTGTAGGAAGATGCATTCTAAAAGGGCTATTAGGCCCAAAAGGACTGGCTCTCATTGCTTAAGGATTATCACCTCTTGGTTCTCAGTGTGAACTTTGCTTTTATTCCTTTTTATATGTACTAGTAAATTCTAAGCTTTGTTTTACCCTACTCTGTGTGTGTGTTATTGGCTGACGATTAAACAGCTCCTTAGGCCAGGTAACCAGGCCAAGCTCCTAAAGAAGGGAAAACTACCTATTTGGCTAGAAGCCAGAAGCTTTGGAACCAAGGGAAACCTCCCGTGGGTGACTCTGGGGATTGGCCTCCAATGCAGGGGAGGAAATCCTGGGAAAAGAGTGCCAGGAAGGGGGAGTGCTTTTGGGAAGCTGTGAGGCCTATGCCTTTTGGGGTTCACATTTCCTGAGTGGTGTGAATGCCTGCTGGGATACACTCGGGTGGTGGCAGCAGAATACCAAGGATTTTCAGGGGTTTGCCAGCTGTGGGGACCCCTGGTCAGAGATTTGGAGAAACACAGCAAGGTGGGTTGCTCATCTGTATAGCGCCTCCTGCTGGCATTTTGCCACATCATTTCCCCTGTCAAACACCTGGTGGAACAGCCAGGTCTTAGTCATACGATGGAAGGAAGGGAGGTCCGAGGCCATCCGGGCCTCCACTGGGAGGGAATTCCACAGCCGTGTTGGGGCCACTGAGAACGCTCTCTCCATAGTGCCCCCCGGGTCACATGGGGGACCTCAAGGAGGGCGCTTTGACCACAAGGGTCGCTCCAGATCATGGAGAGTGAGGCAATCCCGTAGGTAAGTTGGGTCAAGGCTGTGTAGGGCTTTATAGGTCAACACCAACACCTTGAATTGGGTCTGGAAAACTATAGGCTGCCAGTGCTGTGCCCGGAGCACCTGTGTAATGTGCTCATGGCAGCCCAAACCTGTAAGGAGATGGGCCGATGAATTCTGGACTAGCTTCAGTCTCCGGACTGTCACCATGGGTAGCCCCATGTAGAGCATATTACAATAGTCCAATATCAAGTTAATGAAAGCAGGGATGATTGTGGCCAGGTCTCTATCTGAAACATATGGCAAAGCCGATGCGCCAGATATAATTGCTAAAATGCACTCCTCGCCACCGCCCCAACCTGGAGATCCATGTGGAACTGCGGGTTGAGGAGCACGCCCAGACTGCGAACCTGGGGAACCAACAGAGAGCGAACCCCATCAATGACAGGGCCACCACATCCGCTGCCTTACCCACCAACATCACCTCAATCTTGTCAGGATTCAAATTCAGGTGGCTCGCCCTTATCCAGTCCCCCACAGTCACCAGACACTGGGTAAGCACTGAGACTGCCGGGTCTGGGTCAGATGAAAAAGAGAGGTAGAGTTTGGTGTTATCAGCATTTTGATGACACCATCTTTTACCATCTCACAACCTCCCCGAAAGGCTGCATATACACGTTAGAGAGAGGACAAGATGGAACCTTGTGGGACACCACAGCTGAGGTCTCGGGGCGATGAAGAGCAATCCCTGAGCACCACACGCTGAGTTCTTCCAGCTAGAAAAGAACAGAACCACTCAAGAATGATCCTGCCCACCCTGCCTCGGTCCCACAGGTGAGTCACCAAAATCTCCTTGTCAACAGTATCAAAAGCAGCTGATAGCTCTAACAGAATTAGCAGGGTCGAACGACCCTGGTCCAATTCGCGGTGGAGGTCGTCAACCAAAGCTACAAGTGCAGTCTCCATGCCATAGCCTGGATGAAAGCTGGACTTCGAAGGATCCAGATAGCTGGTGCGGTTGAGATGCTCCTGCAGCTGCTGGGCCACAACCCGCTCAATAAACTTCCCTAAAAATGGAAGGTTAGAGACTGTCCGATAAACGACAAGGGAGTCAATGTCGAGTGAAGGTTTTTTGAAGCAGAGGCCGCACCACTGCTTCCTTGAGGTGACTTGGCACTCTGCCCTCCCAAAGGGAGGCATTGACCATCCCTGCCAGCAATAGCCCTAATGTCTCCTGGTTGGCCTTAACCAGCCAGGATGGGCATGGGTCAAGTTCACAACAGGTGGCCCAAACTGCCCCAAGAACATCCCCCGCCTCTGTGGGTGACATCCACTGAAACTGATTCCATGAAACTGGACATAGTGGGGCTTTCACAACCTCTGGTTCACCCATTGTATTAAGCGCAGCGTCAAAGTTGTGGTCAATTTGTGCGATTTTTTTTTATCTGCAAAGTAATCAACAAACATGTCACAGCGGGTACTAGATTTAGATGTACTCTTTGCTTCCTAGCCTTTAATCAGTTACCAATCCACAATAGGACACTGCCTCCTATCCCATGACTTCTTAATTTCCTCAAGAGTCTCTCATGAGGGACCTTATCAAATGCTTTCTGAAAATCCAGATACACTATGGGCATTTTCAGACATGACGCCGTCCTGATTCACCACAGTGAACAGAACAACCACCCTCCCGGGCCCAATAAAAGCCCCGAACAGACATGCTGGGAGATCCCGGTGGGGAATCGGGGAGGGGGCGGGGCCGCGCGGTGCAACGTGCAGCCGCACGGCCCCGCCCCCCCATGCTCCCCCGCTGCCTGCCCTCTGGGGAGACGGACATGCAGCTGCAGCGCACACTTGCTTTGACCACGGCCTGGAATTCCACCAGGGATTCCGGGCCGTGCTCACCAGCCATACGTTACGTTTTATTGCTTCCCGCCGGGAATCACTTTGACCACGCTTTCAGGGCTCATCCCACGGGGAGCCCGGGAAGCATGGTTGAAATTGACTGCATGTGGGAATCGGCTGTGGTGAACATCTGGTGGCCACCAAACAGACGTTCAGGTCGCTTTGGCCCTGCAGCGAAATTGACCGTGGTTCACTGTGGTTGACTGTGATCTCGTAACGTCTGAAAATATCCTATATCGACTGGCTCACCTGTATTCACATGCTTATTTATGTCCTCAAAAAATTCCAACAGATTAGTGAGGCACGACTTCCTTTTGCTAAATTATTATTATTATTATTATTATTATTATTATTATTAGCATTTATATAGCACTGGCAATGTACCTGGTGCTTTACAGAAAATAAGATAGACACTGTCCCTGCCTGAGAGCTTTGTTGACTCTTCCCCATTAAGCCATGTTTATCAGAGTACTCTGTAATTCTGTTCTTAATAATCATCTCCACCATTTCCCCCAGCACAGACATCAGGTTCACTAGTCTGTAGTTTCCAGGATAACTTCTGGAGCCCTTTTTAAATATCGCTGTTTCAGTCCTCGGGTATAATGGCAGATTTTAGTGATGGGTTTCAAATTACCAGTAATAGGTCTCCAATTTCATATTTGAGTTTCTTCAGAACTCTGGGGTGCAAACTATCTGGCCCTGGTGAGATGTTACTATTTAGCTGGTCAATTTGCTCAGTTACATTAATTTGTGACAGCTCTTCTGATTCATCACCTATGTCAGGGGCATGGGGGGCAGGGGGGAGAAACACACTCTCTCCGTTTCATGCCCCTGTCTGGTGCTCCTCTCCTCCTGGGTCGGGGTAGCGCCCAAAAACTGCCCGTCAGGATAGTATGTGGACCCTGGTTGTCTCACTGAGACTGGGCCCCTATCATCATAGGACGCAGGAGGTAGAGGCAGAGCAAGGCCCACACCACACACCTGTGCCCAATCACTACCCACGCTGGAAGAGGGGAGAGGGGGAGGTTGTGGGGTCACTGTGTGTGGGGGAGCCGGGGTCTGGGGTCCGCACTAGTGAGGGTAGAGGTAGGAAACACTTTCAGGAATGAAGGAGGAATGCCCAGGTTGGGGGGCGGGGGTGGAACCAGGCTGCACCCACACACACATTCACTCACCTATGCACGCACTCACTCACACTCCAGGAGAACCGGGAAAGGGAAACAACACACAATACAATATCAAGTCACAATACACTAAGGTCACACTTATCTCGTAATGGCCGGTTTCCACACACCTTCACCAGCAATGTAGCCCTCAGTGTGCTGACCTTATATTGGTGTAGCCCCAACTCCCTGCCATGCTGACCGCGGCACTGCCCACGCAGCATCAGGACTCGCCCCGCCTCTGCAAAGTTGCTGGGGTTGCTGGGGTGACGGGAGGGTAAGCGGGCGCCTGCGCAGGAGCCCCAGTTGTGGGGCCCAGCCGCACCGCCAGAGTCGGGGAAGTGGGGGGGGGCGTCCCCATCCCTGCAGCCTCGTGAACCGGAGCCATCCCAGGTAGGGGTAACGGAGGCCCTGTATGACAGTATCCCCCCGGCCAAGAGACCAGGCGGGATCAGGCTTGGTTGGGTGGCGAAGATGAAAGAGGCGAGCCAGTCGAGGAGGCTAAACGGCGGATGCAGGTTTCCAGGACTGCAGGTGCCCATAGTGCATGTGGGCATTGAGAATAGCCCGAACCTCGTATTCAGGTCCCAAGGGGGTCATAAGAGCAGGATTAGGAAGGCCAGAGGGCGAGGTATCTTGTGGCGTTTGGGCCTTTTTAAATTGAGAGACATGGAACACCGGATGGATATGCATGCGAGGAGGCAACTGGACTGTATAAGTTACTTGGCTGACTTGTCGTATAATGTGGAAAGGTCCAATATATCTGTGATCCAACTTAGCGGATGGACGTGCGGAGGGATAATGCCGGAGATTAACCCATACGTAATCTCCCGGTTGTAGGGGAGGGGCTTCCCGCCGATGCTTGTCAGCGACCTTTTTATACTGTTGTTGTGCATGTTCCAAGGTGGTTTTTGCAAGGTGTTGTGCTGCATGGATCTGTCGTACTAGGGCTCCTGTGGCTGGAACCTGGATTGATGGAAGGTCAGGGATCCCAATCTGGGGGTGCAAGTCGTAGGATACATAGAAGGGAGAATTCCCTAATGAAGCGTTGGGTGCATTATTATAAGCAAACTCGGTGAGTGGGAGCCACGTATACCAGTCATCCTGGAGATGGTCTATATAGCATCGCAGATATTGTTCGAGACCCTGATTGATGCTGTCCACGTGTCTGTTCGCCTGGGGATGGTATGCCATGGTGGGCTTTAGGGATACATGCAGAGCTGCAAACAATGCCTTCCAGAAGCAGGAGATGAACTGTGTTCCTCAGCCAGAAATGATCTCCAAGGGCTATCCGTGCAGCTTCACAACATGTCGGATGAATAATAACGCTGCACGTTGTGCCAAGGGTAGGCCTTTACAAGCAACAAAGTGTGCCATCTTAGTAAAATGGTCCACAAAGATGAACACTAGTGTATGTCCGTGAAGGGGGGAGCTCGACTATAAAGCCCAACCCTAGTCGTTGCCACGGGCCTTGTGGGGCCGGAGAGATTTGTAATAGCCCTAGGGGGGCTTGGTGCGGGGTCTTTGTGCGTGCACATGTAGTGCAAGCATCAAGGTATTGCTGGATGTCCTTTGTAAGGGAGGGCCACCAATAGGTACGTGAGATGAGCTACTGGGTTCATTGCGGTCCCAGGTGGCCTGCCAGAGGAGCGTCATGGTGGGCTCACAGGATCTTGGGTTGGCACGCAGGAGGTACCACTATATGTCCCTGGTGTTTAGAAAGTCCATTCTCGTAGGTGTAGGATGCCCCACCCTGGATGTTGGGTACATTGGTACTTGCCTCATGAAGTTGGTCCAACCGCAGGTAGGTAGTGGTGAAAACCTTAGAATCCAAGATAGGTTCCTGTAGTCTGCTGGCCATAGAGTGTTCCTCATGATACCGGGATAACGCATCAGCAAGAACGTTGAGGCGTCCGGGCCGGTATTGTATGATAAAAGTGAAGCGCGCAAAGAACAGAGACCATCGCGCATGCTGACCATTGGTAATTTGCGCGGTCTGCAAAAAGGTGAGATTCTTGTGGTCCGTGATGACAGTGATTGGGTGTTTTGCGCCTTCCATGTAGTGTCGCCAAGTAGCAAAGATGGCCTTAATGGCCAAAAGTTCATGACCAAAAATGGTGTAATTCCATTCTGCTGGGGTGAGTTGTCAGGAATAATATGCGCAGGGCAGAAGCTTCTTTGCATTAGAGGCTTCTTGTAAGAGAACAGCACCCAACACCCCACCAGAAGCATCCAATTCTATGGAGAAAGGTTTCTCAAAGTCCGGATGCAAGACAAGGGGGGTCATCGTGAAGGCACATTTGAGGTACATGAAACTATGTTGTTACTCTGGCCCCCATGAATACGCCTGGTTCTTTTTCAGGAGTTGCGTTAGCGTAAGCATGACCTCTGCATAGTTTGGGATATACTGTCTATAGTAGTTCGTGCTCCCTAGGAAGCATTGTAGGGCTTTTACTGATGTAGGAGGGGGCTAACGGAGGAGAGCATCCACCTTTTGGGCATCCATTCTAATTCCTGTGGGGTCAATGATGAAACCAAGGAAGTTAACTGACGTAAGGTGGAATGTACACTTTCCCCCCATGCAATATAGATGGTGGTCTTGTAGTCATTGTAAGACTTGGCGCACATGCCTCACATGTTGTTCCATTGAAGAAGAATAGATTAAGATATCGTCCAATAGGCTATCACAAAGATGTCTAGGAGGTCCCAAAGGATGTCATTAATGAAATGCTGGAAGGTGGTGGGTGCGTTTGCAAGGTCGAAAGGCATGACGCAATATTCAAAATGGCCATATCGCGTTCAGAATGCCATCTTCCACTCGCCCCCCTCCCGCATACAAACTAAGTTGTAGGCTCCGCAGAGATACAGTTTTGTGTAGATGCAGGCCCCTTGCAGCAGGTTCAGTAGCTCCGGAATCAAAGGGAGAGGGTAACGGTTCTTGATGGTAATCTTATTAAGTCCTTGATAATCGATGCACGGTCGGAGCCCTCCATCCTTCTTGGGGACAAAGAAGATTGGGGCCCCAGCGGGGGAGCTGGAATGCCAGATAAATCCGTTCCAGAGACTTTCGTCCAGGTAGTGTCGCAAGGCTGTCAATTCAGGGGCTGCCAACACATAGATCTGTCCAAAAGGGGCTCTGTACCAGGGATCAAGCCAACAGGGCAGTCATAGGGCCAGTGGCGGGGCAAGGTTGCAGCTTGCGTTTTACTAAAGACATCCCCGAAGTCCGTATTTTCAGGGGGTAACCACATAGGAGCGGGCTCCCCCAGAGTCCTAGCTGCTGTCATGCTGGGAGTTCGAGGGGCGACCTGGCGACATGTCTATTGACAGTACTTCGAGGTAAAAGAGAGCTGTCTTGTAGTCCAAGAAATTCGAGGGTCGTAAGTTCTCAGTCGGGAGCCCCAGGACTACTGGAAAGAAGGGAGTACACACGACATCAAATGTGAAATGCTCTTGATGGTCTCTATATTACAGAGTAAGGATTGGGTTTGGGTGATGATGGGACTGGAAATCAAAGTGGAGCCATCAATCGAGTGCACTGTTTCGGCTTGGGGTTTTTGTTGCATTGGGATGGTGTATGTTTGCACCAACCCCCCACCTATAAAGTTCCCCGAAGCCCCAGAGTCAATTAAGGCCCACACAATGTGGGAATGGTGCGGCCCCAAGGTAAGGGTCAGAGGGAGACGTAGGTGTCGCGATGTCGCTCCCACGGTAGAGGGGATTTGGGTTATGGCTGGGGGCGTGACATGGGGGCAACACACCCATTTGGGGGGAGATGACACACATTTTGGGCATATGTGTAATGTAATATAAAGGGTTAACAGATTGTAAACTCAGTTGGAGCAAGATACTGAATCCAGTTGCCAGAGTGGGGGGAGGTATTCCCTTTGTTATAACAAGTGGGCAGTTTATTGCCAAGCAACGGTCAGGTTAGTCCTGCCGCCTTGTTACAATGACAATAGCCAGGAGACACATGAAGTAACCTGGGGCCTCCTGCGGGGAAGAAGAAGGAAGTTCTTCTTCAAGAATTAGTTCTCTTCCATCTTGGACTTCAACAAGTTAACAGCTCAGTAGAGTAGCTGTGGCAAGAATGCAAACTATGGACTAAAAACTTTGCCATGAACTATGACTTGAACCCGGTCTTCAACATCCAGACCGAGACCGTATCTGATGGACTTGTATTGCACCTCTTAGGGTAAGAGACAGTTAGGGAATATCAGTGGATTTAGAATGTGTGGACTTTGATTTATTGACTTGCACTATCTGATCAACAGCCTTGTACGTGTATGTACTCAATATATGTTTTATAACCAAGCCTAGCATGCTTGTGTCTTTATTTGGCCTTGGGGAATTCACTTGGGGGTACTCCTATCTAGGTGAGAGTCGAGATTAACCTTTTTCATATAAGACAACCCCACTGCAAAGTCCTCCAAGCTATAGGTGGCCAGAGAACGTTCTCTGCGTTACAGCTGGGCTGGGAGATAAAGGGGAGGCTTGGCTAGGTGTGTGGACCTCTGAAGGCTCCCTGATTGCAGTGAAGGTTTTCTGATCACCTGGGGACCCACGTGGGCACAGGCAACTGGGTTGTGGCTGGCCTGGTGGGCAAACGGGGGACAGCCTCAAAAAGGGAGTGGGGGCTCCAACCCCGGTGACAGGGGGGCCCTGCCATTTCCCTGTTTCTGTGGCTCTAATGTGAGTGCGGGGCATTCATTAATGAAATGAGACGGGTCTCCACAGTAGAAACAGGCCCGCTGTTTCCATCTCCATTCCTGTTCTTCTTGCGTCAACAGACCTCGGGAAGCGCCTAACTGCATGGGCTCGGGGCCGTTTGGTTTTGGAGTCATGGGAGGTTGAGGTGCTACAAGCACTGGTCGGGGAAAAAGGGTACGTGGTTCCTGTCGGCGTTCCCGACATCTCTCAGCCAAGCGATCCTCTATTTGCAAGGTGAGGTTGGAGAGCTGCTCCCACGTATCCGGCAAGGTAGTCAAAGCAAGCTGATCTTTCATCTCCTCATTTAATCGTCTAGGAAACAGGACCTTCAGTACATCATCTGGCCAGCATAGTTCTAAGGCCAATTGCTGAAACTGGGTAATGTAATCTAGGAGGCTTCCTCTGGTATGTTTTAGTGACATAATGGTAGCCTCCGCATCTCTAGTGCGATGTGGGTGGTCAAAAAGGGTAGCAATTTTTTCTACAAAACCCTCATAATTTGAAAGTAAATAATGATCCCCTTTCAACAGGGTGGTTGTCCACTCAAGAGCAGTCCCTCCCAAGTTACCTATGATAAAGGCTACCTTAAGGGACTCCGTGTTATAAGTGGTAGGCTGTGTGGAAAAGGTCAGCCTACAGAGCGCCAGAAATCCCTGAAAAGTCTTTCGATCCCCTGTGAATTTATCTATGTGGGGCCCTTGGGGAATTGCTGCAGTGGCAGGCACTAGCGCTGGAGGTGGCGGGGGGGAGGGGGGAGGGAACAGGGGTTCCACCTACTGCTCCAGCGGGGACCGCACCCTGAGCCACCACAGCCGCCAGGGCATCGTGTTTGTCATGCAGGTCCTTGACCTCCATGGCCAGGGAACGGACTACCCTAACCAGCTCCGCCATCTCTGTAGCTATATCCATAGTCCCTACGCTGAGAGGGGGAAACTTTAAGTGCTGGTGAATCTGTCAGGGGGATGGGGGACGGGAACACACTCTCTCCCTGTTTCATGCTCCTGTCTGGTGCTCCTCTCCTCCTGGGTTGGGGTAGCGCCCCAAACTGCCCGTCAGGATAGTATGTGGGCCCTGGCTGTCTCACTGAGACTGGGCCCCTATCATTGGTCGCAAGAGGTAGAGGCAGAGCAAGACCCACACCACACACCCATGCCCAATCACTACCCACGCTGGAAGGGGGGAGAGGGGGAGGTTGTGGGGTCAGTGTGTGAGGGGGAGCCGGGGTCTGGAGTCCGCACTAGTGAGGGTAGAGGTAGGAAACACTTGGAGGAATGCCCGGGAGGAGGGGTGGAACCAGGCTGCACCCACACACACGTTCACTCACCTATGCACACACTCACTCACACTCCTGGAGAATTGGGAAAGGGAAACAACACACAATACAATATCAAGTCACAATACACTAAGGTCACACTTATCTCGCAATGGCCGGTTTCCACACTCCTTCACCAGCAATGTAGTCCTCACTGTGACGGCCTTATATAGCTGTAACCCCACCCCCCTGCCACACTGCCAGGCATGTGGAGCGCTGTGCAGGCCGTGGCGCTGCCCCCGCAGCATCAGGACTTGCCTTGCCCCACCTCCAAAATGTGTCTTGGGTTGCAGGGCTGACGACGGCAGAGGAAGCTGTGCTGCCAGAGCCGGGGAAGCCGGGGGGGGAGGGGCGTCCCTGCCCCTGCGGCCTCGTGAACCAGAGCTGTCCCAGGTAGGGGTAACGGGGGCCCCGTATGACAACCTACAAAGAACAGTTCCTCTATGGGTATCTTCCCAACATCCTCTACAGTGAAGACAAAAGCAAATAATTCGTTCAGCTTCTCTGCAATGGCCTCGTCCCTGAGTGCCCCTTTTTACCCTCTGGTCATCTAATGGCACAACTGACTCTCTAGCAGCCCTCTTGCTTCTGATGTACTTAAAAATAGTTTTTCCATTTTTTAAAAGATGCCATTTTCCTTCACCTCACCATTTAGCCATGTTGGCACTGGCAGGCGTTTGGTCCCCTGGCTACCTTCTTTAACCTGTGGAATACACTTAATCTGGATTTCCAAGATGGCATTTTAAAATAGTCTCCACGCCTCTTGCAGATATTTAATCCTCGCCACTGCTCCATTTGGTTTCCTTCCAACTAGTTTCCTCATTTTAGCATAGTCTCCCTTTTTAAAAGTTAAATGTTACTCTGGTAGTTTTATTTACCATTCTCCCTCCAGTAATTATGTCAAATTTGATTATATTATGATCACTTTTGCAAGCAGCTCCACCACCGTTACCCCTTGCACCAGGTTCTGTGCTTCAAGTAGCTCCTCCTTTCGTTGTTGGTTCCAGGACCAACAGGGATGGGAGGGGCTGGTCTCGGGTGATGGATTAGAAGTACAGCACCACCAGTATGGCTTAATAGCTAAAATGTATGTATACTAGGGACTATCTGTAATGTTTTCTAAGTATTCTGCCCCATGCCTCCTCCCATGCCATTACCATTCATACCCTCCTCTCTCATATTCACAGCTGAGGTGGGAATGGGGGAACTGTTTGGGCCCTTTGATGCATGCTTAAGACTGAAGTTTACACTGAAGCTTTCCTCAGCACTGGCCATTTTGATGGCCTTCCTTCTGCAGGGCAGATTCTCTGGTGTGTACTGAGGGCTGAGCTCACCCCGAGCATTTTCCAGTGAAGGCACATGTAAAGTTTCTCTCCAGTGTGGATTCTCCGATACATGAGCACCCCAACATCTCCTGGAGCTTTCCTCACACTCCTGGCATATACAGGCTCTCTCCTCTGTATGGATACTTATTATTATTATTATTATTTATTTTAAAAAATTTAAAGTAAAAGTAATCACACCTACATATAATGCCCCCTTACCTAAAACAGACTTGAACCCTTAACCTGGATGGGTGGATGTGGGAGGCAGGTCTAGGTCCGGAAGCACAGCTTCCAGGGGAGCAAGAATGGAAGGCTGTAAGCGGAGAAGAAGGGGAAACAAGGCTGGTAAGAGCAAGAACTGAACAAGGAGGTCAAGGAGCAAGACTGTGGCCAAGGAGGACTAGAAGCAGGGAGCAGCAAGGTCTGAACACAGAGGCAAAACAGGAAGAGGATAAGGACAGGAGAGAGTTGCTGCACGCAGCTTCCTGCTGCCACCAGTCAGGCTTACATGTTGTCTGACAGACAACTGGGAGACATAGCAGGGGCTGAAGACAGAGAGGCTGAGAAGTGTGTCCAGCCCCTTTCAGGAACTGCTGGTCTGAGTAAGGGTGAAGCAGTGCCACTGCAGGCTCCTGGGATGAGGGTTCAAGACCCAGGCCCTGAGGGGAAAATTAACTTCTCTGCTTCATTGACTACTTGTCATTCCAGCTCCCTCTTCTGGCAGTTCCTGCAAATTCCCAAGCAGAGAGATCAGGGAAGGGAAAGAGCTGTTTAACCTCTGGATTCTCCTGCTTTTGGGGATAGAGACGGAGGGAGATAGGCACTCCTCCTGAGTAACTGCACTTGTTCATGTGAGCAAGCCCTTTGTTTGGTGCTCCATTATGCATCTGCTGGCCCTAATCCTCGAAGCCCTGTGCTGGCAGATCCTATTCATTTGTGCAGTGCTTTGGGGATTGGATTGCTAGTCTGCCTGTAGAATGGAGGAGGAAAATTCTAAGCAGTGGAAGATATTAGGAAGCAACCAGGCTTCAGACTAGGAAGGAGTGTTTGTTATAAAGACGTATTTGTATTTTGTTTTTAATATGTTATGAACTGCCCTAAGCCTTGAGGATAGGGTGAGATATCAGTCAATCAATCAATCAACCAATAACAATAATAAACGAAGTCAAAAATAATTTTAAAATTTATTTTACCCCCCCAATCTTCATTACTTTCAGATTTGTGCATGAAGCTGGGGAGCAGACTTCTGCAAGCAGGCAACTAAGGAGTGCATTTTTATAGACAAGACCCCAAAGTCGTTTCCCCCACTCCTAAACTGCTGAAGCATTAAGATGAAATAAATTTAAAAAGGGAATGCTTCCCTTTTTGACTTTGACAAATTTATGACCTACCCACCTCCTTCATCCAAATGAAAAACAGGAGGTAAAAAAATAAGCCTACTCATCATTACTTATCTGAAGTCCTTGACTGATCTATATAAAACATTATGCTGGGAATTAAAAGTACAGAAATTATAGCTACTGTGGTTGTAATCTTTCCCACAGCTTGATAGGCTTTTGTATATGCATGAAACCTTACTGTAACAGGCTAGCAGTTTGCCTGGAATACCTCAACCTGATTCCATTCACATTGCTTCTGGTCATTCAGCTGGTAAAGAGTTAAGTTGTTCTGTCTAGTTATTGCAGGAAGGTGTTTCTTAAACTACGAAAGAGGTAAGTGGCTTTTTGAGAGACCGTGATGTAGAGTGTGGTCGGAGTTAGGAACTTGAAACAGCTAAGCTTGTGGAAAAGGTGAGCTGAAGCACGTGTAGGTTTCTCTGTTGGAAACTGCTGGAGCCAAGGAGGGGTTGAGTTTGGATTTTACAGAGTCTGTGGAGTGTATCTGAGATGGGTCGGGTGCCTCTTTGTATCTCTTTTGCAATCACTCTGTGTGAACAACTCTCATTGCCAAGATGTAAGGATTGAGCTGTAGTAGCCTGATGATCCTCAAAATGTTTTGCCAGGGTATTCCCCAGTGAACTGAATTGGGCTTGCATGAGCAAAATGCTGTGAAGAAGCTTGGGCAACAAACCTCCAGATTTTTGTTGGCTGTTTATAATATGGCATCCAGCAGGTCCCAATAAGAATGGTGGGTTGTCATGTTGGGCAAGGGAGGGCACAGAGACATGCCTAGTACCGTCTGTTGAAGACAGTGGCTGTTTGCCCACATTACACAATCTAATGTTAATTCCTGTCTAACGTTAGATTGTGTAATGTGGACAAAGCAGCCTTCCTCATTCGGCAAGGAAAATTCATGTAATTCCTGAGAATCCAGCCCTGTCACTCACATGGGTAGAAAATAATGTTAAATTTGAATGTGTGCAGTGCATTCAAATTTAATGTTACTTAAAGGCAGAGGAAGACACCAATGTGTTGGGTTTGGGCTGTGCTGTTGGAGTCGCTCCACCACCGGACAGGTTGTTGCTGGACTGCGAGCTGGAAGCAGGAGGGGGTGGGGGGCTGCAGGGACTGAAAGTGGGCACAGAACCGTTGTATCTCACAACGGATCTGTCCCACTTTCAACACATGGTGAAAAATCATTGGCATCATGGGCATGCAGCCCATGTTGATCTTGCATAACTCTAGTTTTCTCGTGAGATTAAATCTCATGAGAAAATGCAGAATGTCTGCAAGCACCCATCATTGACTTAAATAAGAGGCCAGAGAACACCACGTCATTCACCTTGCCAGCCACTTTGATCATGTTCAACCCCTTCTCTCAACCCTCTGGTTTCTTCCTCTCTCCCCCTCCCCCGTTGTGCATTCAACACAAACTTCTTGTCTTCACCTTCAAGGCTCTTCATGGCTTTGCTCCTCCCTAGCTTTCTTTCCTCACTTCCCATCTGTGAAATTTGCTCGTCCTTTGATACCATGCTTGCCCGCCCCACGCTGCTTTCTAAACCACCTTCATCCTTTCTCCCACGGTGCCCCTTGCATCTGGAACTCCCTCCCTGAACAGATTCTCTCTGCTCCTTCCAAAATTGTTCCCTGTTATTTCAGACATCAGTGTGTTCTAGTTGGTCCCAGTATCTACTAGTGGCAGATTTTTGAATAGATTTTTTTTCTTGTTGGATGGATTTCTCTGTGCAGGGAGGGGGCTGGAGTAGATGGGTTTCCAACTCTGAGTCTATACCAGGGGTGACGAACCTCAGGCCTGGGCGCCAAATGCCACCCATGGCAAGTTTTTATGTGGTCCCTTTCCTCTTCCTGGATCTGACCCCTGGATCCAGTTCCTACCTCCAACCACTGAAAAACAGAACTGATAGAAAGGGAGAAAAGATGAGGGCATGCACACAAGAACAGAAGGCAGAACTAAGACACAAATCCATGATCTGGGACCTCCTTTTCTTGACTATCCTCCTTAAACACCTGCACCCCCAAATTATGTGAGGCCCTCAGAGCTTATACTAATTTTCAAAGTAGCCCCCAGGACAGAAAAGTTTTCCCCATCCTTGCTCTATACCTGTTAGTGGGAGGGGGGAAGAAGGGGAAAGGAAGGTCACCCATACACACTGCTTCTACGTGAGGTGGGCTCTGCTCACACAGTGAGGGGTAAGGAAGCCCGTCAGGATATTAGGTGGGCCTTTCCATGTGCTCTCTCACCAGGAATTCAGGCCCCTATCATCCAGGGGCGTAGCTACCATTGGACAAACAGGGACATTTGTCCCTGGGCCCATACTGGCTGGGGGCCCAATATCCAAGGTAGCTAAGCCACCCTTCTCCCCCCCTTTTTTCCTTTTTTAAAATTGCCACCTGAGCTGGCTGGGAGCCCTTCCGGCTATTGTGTGGGTCCCCTCCCCCTCCCTGCCCACATTGCAACCATGGGCAGGGAGGGGATGCATCAGTTTGCATCAGGCCAGGTCATGCTTACAAACCTCGTGGCTCAGCTCACCCCCCTGGTGCTGCATCGCAGAGGAGGAGTCCTTCCCATCAGTTGAGACTTGGTGTGGGCAGGACTGGCTCAAGGGAGGCCCAGCCCGAGCGGGAAGGTGCCCAGCGGTGGCTCCACCCACCAATGGGCACCTTCCCGCTCCCCGCATCGAGCCGACCCAGCCTGCTTCGGCCTGATGGACAAGCCCCCAGCCTCCATGGCTAGTTAGGTGGGCTGGAGCAGCAATGGCACTGTTGCTGCTGGCTGTGGTCAGTTCCAGCGTGCAGGCAGCGAGCCATGAGGGACAGAGTGCACCATGGGACCAGCTCGTCGCCGGCCCAGAAGACATATGGACCCAGCAGCAGGCCACAGACTCTGCAGAGAGCAAGTAAGTCCCAGGTACCAGCAGCCCAGAGCCCCTAGGCCGGCCAAGCTGGGAAGCGCCCCTAGGCTGGCCATTGGATTCACCACCGGCAGGAAAAAAGAGGGGGGGGGGATGGATAGTTCTTGTCCCTGAGCCCACCCCAAGCTAGCTACACCCTTGCTATCATCATAGGGTACAGAGCTGTAACAAGGGATGGGGGGTGGGGGGGGATTCTCAACGACCCAAGACCTTCAGATGACAGGAGAGCGGGAGGTCGGTGAGGGAAGGTGCTGGGTTTCGAGGGGTTAGGGACCCAGGCACAGGGAGGGGACCACAGGGTTTTCACACTGCATGGGAAGGAAGGCAAGGTCCCAGGAGGGGGGAGGAGGAGAAATGCACGAGTCTGCAGGCTCACTCAGGCACCCAACCACTCAATAGGGGGGGGAAGGGTTAACACTCATACAACAATCACACAGAGGAACCACACTCAACCCACAGCAACCACGGTGGGAAAAAGGGAAGCACAACAGCAAGGGACATGGAGGAATGGAGAGAGGGGGAAACAACAGACAACTCAGGAACACAAAAACAGGCAAAATCCAAGACACTTAGTTTTCAAGGGGGTCAGTCTCTCCAGGCACTCAGTAGTTCTCTTCACCTGCGTTGAGTGTTCTGCAGCGCCGGCAATTGAAGTACATGCCCCACCCCCTGTGTGTGCCTGAAGGTGCACGGAGCGGTGCAGCGGTGGGCGGGGCCCTGTTGCATCATGGGAGGGCCCGAGTTGATCTGCTGCGATGGGGCTGCCGTCGGGACGCGCTGAGGTGGGTGGCGGCGCTAGATCCTCTCCTCATTGGTTCCTGGAGCGTGGGGGGCGGGGCCCCTGCGTGACGGACATAGCCGCCGTGGCGAGGAGCGGCCACGGTGGCTGACAATACCTTCAAATCCGTTCTTAAAACCTACCTCTTCCATAAGGCTTTCCTTAGCTCCTCGCCTCCCACATACTTCTCATTCATGTTCTATCATTTGGAGTCCCTTTCTCCCTTGTATTACGTTCACTGTGACTTCTCAACTTATTATTATTATTATTATTAACAAACATTTATATAGCGCCAGCAGTGTACCTGGCACTTTACAAAGTAATAAAATAGACAGGGTCCTGCCCCTAGGGCTTACAATCTGAGAGACAGGAGCTGGGGGAGAGACTTAGGAAGGGGAACAGAGGGAGAGACAAGGGGTCTAACATGAAGATGCAAGGTCTCAAGTGCACGTACTTGGCTTAGTTACGATGAGAATGACAGCAGGCAGGTCCATGTTGCAAGGTTAAGGGTAAACCGATCGTAGGTATAGGAATAGTGGCTCAGCAGGATAAAGAGTCAGACAGAGCAGAGCGAAAGAGGTGAGTTTTAAGGAGAGATTTGAAGGTATGAAGGGAGGGGGCAAGGCGGATGTGGACAGGGAGGGAGTTCCAGGCATGGGGGGCAGCAAGTGAGAAGGGACGAAGGCGCTTAGGGGAGCAGGGAAGGCGTGGAAGGGTGAGAGAAGGGACAGAGGAGGAGCGAAGTGCACGGGCTGGAGTATGGAGGGCGATAAGTGCAGAGAGGTAGGGGGGAGCAAGGTTGTGAAGAGCTTTATAGGTGAAGACTAGGAGCTTGTGCAGGATTCGTTCAGGAAGGGGAAGCCAGTGAAGCGAAGAGAGGAGGGGCTGCACATGGTCGAAGCGACTGGCGAGGTAGATGACCCTGGCAGCAGAGTTTTGGACAGAGATGAGGGGAGAAAGGTGAGACCGGGGAAGGCCAGTGAGAAGGAGGTTACAGTAATCGAGGCGAGAGATGACCAGAGCATGAACAAGAGTTTTGGCAGACGAGACAGAGAGAAAAGGGCGAATCTTAGCAATGTTATGGAGGGAGAAGCGACAGGATTTAGCAACAGAGTCAATGTAGGGTTTAAAAGAAAGGGCTGAGTCAAAGATGAAGCCTAGGCTACGGGCTTGGGGGACAGGCAGGATGGTGACTCCATCAATAGTTATTGACAGTGAGGAAGGAGAGGAAGGATGAGGGGGGAAGATAAGGAGTTCAGTTTTAGCCATGTTGAGTTTGAGTTGACGTTGAGACATCCAGGTAGAGATGTCAGAGAGACAGTTGATGAGACGAGCTTGAACAGAGGGAGAGAGAGAGGGAGTAGAGAGATAGAGTTGAGTGTCATCAGCATAGAGGTGGTATTGGAAGCCATGGGAGGCAATGAGTTTGCCTAAGGATGAGGTATAGATCGAGAAGAGGAGAGGGCCAAGAACAGAGCCTTGAGGAACACCAACTGAGAGGGGGAAGGAGGAGGAGGCGGAGTTGGAGAGAGACACATTAAAGGAGCGGTCAGAGAGGTAGGAGGAGAACCAGTTATGGACAGAGCCACAAAAGCCAAGGGAGTGAAGGGAATCCAGCAAGAGTGAGTGGTCAACAGTATCGAAGGCAGCAGAGAGATCAAGGAGGACAAGAATGGAATAGAGACGTTTAGATTTAGCCACCAGAAGATCGTTGGTGATCTTAGCGAGAGCAGTTTCAGTAGAATGAAGGGGGCGGAAGCCAGATTGGAGGGGGTCAAGGGAGGAGTTGGAGGATAGGAAGTCAAGGCAGCGGGAGTAGACAACACGTTCAAGCAGCTTGGAAGCAAAAGGAAGGAGTGAGACAGGACGATAGCTAGAAGGGTCAGAGGGGTCAAGAGTGGACTTTTTGAGAATAGGAGAGACTGTGGCATGTTTGAAGGCAGAAGGGAAAGAGCCAGTAGAGAGGGAGAGGTTGATGATGTGCAGGAAGGAAGGGGCGACAGTGGGAGTAATGGAGGTGAGGAGGCGGGAAGGAATGGGATCAAGGGGGCAAGTGGAAGGGTTGGAGGAGGAGAGCAGAGAGGAGATTTCCTTAAGGGAGGCAGGGGAGAAGGAGGACATGAGAGAAGGAGGGGGAGGAGGGAGAGGGGTGGGAGTGGGAAGAGAGGAGTGGGAAGCGATGTCGAGGCGGATCTTGTCTATCTTGGAGGTGAAGAAGGAGGCAAGATCCTGAGCAGAAAGGGAAGAAGGAGGGGGAGGACAGGGAGGCTTGAGGAGGGAGTCAAAGGTAGAGAACAGGCGGCGAGGGTCCCGAGAACAGGACTCAATGCGGGAGGCATAGTAGTGTTGTCTAGCAAGGGAGATAGCAGAAGTAAGGGTGGAGAGACAGAATTTGAAGTGAAGGAAGTCAGCGTGAGAATGGGATTTGCGCCAGAGTCGTTCAGCAGCACGAGTGCAAGAACGGAGGTGGCGGATACTAGGGGTGAGCCAAGGACGGGGGTTGTGGGAGAAGGCAGGGCGGGAAGAGAGAGGGGCATGGGAGTCAAGTGTGGAGGAGAGAGAGGCGTTGAGAGCAGAGACAGCGGAGTCAGGGGAGGAGGAAGAGAAGACTGTAGGAAGAAGGGGAGAGAGAGAGGAGGCATATGTATCGCTGTCTCTCCCTATGTTCCTGTCTTCTTTGTCTCTCCTCCCTTCTTTATGCTAGATTGTAAGCCCCTTGGGGCAGGTACTTGTTTCTAAT
Organism: Sphenodon punctatus; assembly: GCA_003113815.1. Classification (NCBI taxonomy): domain Eukaryota; kingdom Metazoa; phylum Chordata; class Lepidosauria; order Sphenodontia; family Sphenodontidae; genus Sphenodon; species Sphenodon punctatus. The sequence continues at coordinate 656,507 of QEPC01008901.1, forward strand.
TGACGATTATTGCCAGGTACATTGCTGGTACTATATAAATACATCATTATAATAATTCAGAACATCTCCTTGCGACGAGTTCTCCCCACAGTGCATGATTAACCATAGAAGTACTTCCTTCTGATTATTTTTAATCGGTTAAAATTTCACAGGAGTGCCCTAGTTGAGACACAATAAAATAGGGTGACCGCTCCGTCTTTGGTGCCAAGAAAGCACTCATGATTTTTATAAGTCTCCATTATATTCCTTGCCAATGTCCTTATCCCACAGTCACATCGTTTTTAAGCAGAAGAGCCGTCCACACTTGAGCCTCCCCTCAGATGGAAGCTGTTACACATACCCTCCATCATCTTTGTAGCTTTTCTCTGCACCCTTTCCAGTTCTACTATATCGTTCTGAGATGAGGTGACCGGAACTGCACATACAGAATTCCCTCACCTTTTCCTGTTTTCTTTTCACAGTTGATCATGTGTGATTCTTTAGTTGTTTCTCCCAGTTTGTCTTCCTTAAGAGAAAGACAGTAATTGATGCTTGTAAATTAATGTTGTTTTTAAGATACTTTCTCTGCAAGTCCAAAGATACAGCATAAAGCAGTAAGACTGTGAAAGTAAATGAGTGTAAGCATGGCCATGTATAGGTAAGACCAAAGGCCAAATGTTTAGGTTGTCTTATGTCCCTTTAACAGGCTCAATTTATGCTCCCTAAAATACCCTCACAATAAATATTTAGCTGCCTGACTTCAGGCACAGATCAGAGAAATGTGTATCTACTAAGACTTGCGCCCGCTTACAAAACAAATAAAACCCAAAGGGATGAGTTGTGCATGGTAGGAAGGGATTCAGTAAGCAGCTTTACTTTTGTACTAGGAGTTTCACACGACACAAAAGCAAAATAAGCATATTTTAATACTGGCAGGTTAAATAAGGGTATGCTATAAAATAAAACTATACCAAGTAAGACATTCATTTATCAAGTCTAAATATTAGTGAAGGACTCAAGCCTGTTATGCTTTATTGCATAACTTGGTGCAAATCTCTTTCCAGAATGTTTGGTTTCAGTGACATTATATAGGAAATCATAATTGTGTACTCTTCCTTATAAGACCTTTATCCAGAATCTCTGCGCCGCTTGCTTGGCTCAGACAGAGTTGAGGAATCACTCATTTCCACGCATGGCCTTGCCAGCTGATGACTGACTTCTCCAGTTTTTCTTTTCACCTAATTATACTGGAAGTCCTTCTTTGAAATCAGGCCAGTTCTATGAATTAATTAACCTGCTTCCTCTTTACAAGTATTTAACAAACATTGAGGAAACAAATATTCAGGCATTGATTGAATTAAGCTGAACTTGGCGACCCATATTCCACATCGTTTGTTCTGTCCCTAGACTGAATAAGCGGGTAAGCTGTTTCTGTCTTGTTCATTTTTCCTGTGTGAATGGGAGACATTTATAGAGTTGTTATTCCCCCAAACTAGCTGGCTCACAAGAACTATTAGTTACTGGTTATAGTTAGTCCTAGTTTTCAGCATAACTGAACTGGTAACTAACTGAAAAAGTGCAGCTAACCGTAACATTTAGCCATTCAAAATAATGGAACAACAGAACTAAAGATTCTAAAGCCACTGATTACTTGACCTGCTCTTATTCATCTATGCCTGTCAATAAATGTTGGATGGTAACAAGAAAAACGCAGTAAGGTGTTCTAGAACATGTATTGTTTGAATGAAATATAAAAGAGATCCGTTTTGCCCAGTGATACACAGCTATAACGTTGACATTGGGATTTGCATTTGCATAACAAAGAAAAATAGATCCCAGTTGTTACTACAAAGCCATGAGTCTATCATAGCCACAAGAACTCATAAGTACCACAAAGAAGACATTTTAGAAGACATATGTATGCACACCTACACAGTTGTTTTTCTTTCACAAAGCACTGTAATACGGGTCATTGGGTAAAAACAGATATGATTTTGGTCTGCTGTGGCCCAGGACCCAGTGACATATGTAAACACACACCACCAGATGTTGACCCAGGATTGCCCCAGGGAGTATGGGTGGCTAACCCAGGCTTTGACCTCGGCAAATCTCCAAGGTCACAGCCTGGGCTAAGGGCTGTCCATGAAAGTGGGCCACAGAGGGCTAGCTCTTCTGTTGCGGCACACTATACCTAGCCTGGGCTGGGGGCTGCCATGACTGTGCCTCACTGACCACCACGGCTGTCCGTCGTAGCGAGGTGCGGGAGGCTGGGAGCAGGGAATGGATGGTGCTGATCACCTGTATGTTTGTTGTGCTCCTGGCCCTACCCAGGCCGTGCAGTCAGCAGGATGGCTCCCTAACCATGGGCACGTCTGTTTGGTGCCCTGACCTGACCCAGGCTGTATCGCCTGTGATTTTCCACTATAGGGAGGCCCGGGGAGCAGTCCCGCTGGCCAGACGTCTGTTTTTAGTTTGCCCATTATCAGTGTGTATAGTTTTGTATTCTTAAACCTATTTTGATGAAATCCAAAACTTCCTGTTATACCTGATAGGCGTTTGGTTATTTCATCTGACAGCTCCTGTTGCTTTGATCAGAAAGGAGTGTCACCAATAGCAGGGTGAATAATTGTTGCATCCACTTCTGGAACACATTTTGTTAGTGGATTCCCCATAAAAGTAATCTTGAGCTGTTGAAAGTGTCTATAGTTTAGCTAAACTCAGGGTGGCATACCTCCCAACATTTTGAGTGGTCAAAGAAGGACAAGACCTGCCCCCTTATTCAAATGTAAGGGTGGGACTTATTGATCAAGTACCACCTCTGACACTCACACATGAACATGTACATACTCACGTGTATGTACACATGGAAGGCGGCATGCTCACACAAACGGGGAGAACTCATGCATACACACAGATAGGCACTTTGCTCCCTCACACATATACATGCACATACTCGTCACTTGCACACACACACATATACTCTCACACATTCTTTCTGTCACACTCACACACACGACTTAATTTGTGGAGGGGGGTTGGAACTACAGGAAATGTTCCCAGTGGGAGTGCATACCCCAAAATGTGAAAGACCAGGAAAAAGTCAATATTGACCATATGGGCCAGCTGGATCCCATGCCCATCCTGGGGAGGGTGAATGCAGCCACCACATTTTGGGTTGATGGGCAGAACAGTCCAAACAATCTGCCCGCCCTCCCCCCCTGGGAAACTGGGCAGGCGGGCTGCTGTCGCAAGTCTTGCTACGCCTTGGGACAGGTGGAGGAACCGTCCATATGGGCTGGCATCTGGCGCCGTCTAACCCACCACCACCTGCCTCACCCACTATCCTGCCCCCTGCTGTGACATGGACATACAGCAATAGTGAAATACACCTGCCGCTCTATGGTGCTGGTACATCTTGCCATGTGGCAGGGCTGCACAGACTGGCCAGATGAGAGGCAGCCCTCTACCTCACAGTAGCCCACAATGTGTCACTGGCTCTCTCTGGCAGGCAGCTGGCCACCCACTCCAGGGTGGAAGTGGGGTGAACATCTGGTGGCGCCAGACACCGCTGCATAATGAGTTAATGTGGGGTACGGTGGCCCAATGTGGGATAGTGGGTGTCTTTAGACCTAACAAAGATCGGGTGTCAAAACCCCCTAAGCATGTCTTTGTCTGTTATGTGTAAACACCATAACAATCCCAACACCAGTTTGGTCACCTCTTGAACACACGATGTGAACACCATTGCATTCCAAGGACAATTTTCATATTCTGGCTGAATACTTGGCCAGTGTTGTGTCTAATGATATTGTGTGGCGTGTTAGCAGGTACAACATGGGGAATGAGGTGACAGCGCTTGTGTGCTGAGATCAGATGGCGAGCAAAACACCAATTTCCTCCAAGGTGAGCTGTATGTCTAAGCAGCGCCACATGGTGAACACAGGGCCAAACCGCTGTTCATATCAAGGTCAAAACACACATTCAGACACCTGCTGACGTTATGTCTAAAGACACCCAGTGTCTCGTGTGGCCTTATCCATACACTCATTCACTTACGCACATACCTGATGACAGGAGGAGATGGCTCCATCAGGGGAAGGAAGGGTGTGCCGCTCTATTAATAGGCGCAGGAGTGTGTGGCAGCAACATCTGGCTTGGCATTGGGGATCCCAGTCCTGGGCTGGCAATGGTCCTGCTAAGGGGGTGGCAGCAACGGCGTGACCTTGTGGAGGTACCCCTGTCCCAGCATTGGCTGGATCCTGCTTGCGCATGTGGGGTGGTGGTGGTGGCAACAGCCTGACGGCACATCAGGGAGCCCAGCTGTCCAGATGAATGGGGCCAGCTGCAGGCCTCTGGTGATAAGTGCCAGAGTGTGGGTGATAGGTGCCAGAGTGTGCAGCCTCCGGTTTGAAATATGGAGCATTCAAAAAATGGTGGAATAGTGGGATTTGCCCCCAAATGTGAGCAGTTCTGCTGATCTCAGGACAGTTGGGAGGTATGTAAATGGATGAATTAGCCTGTAATTGTGTGTGAATTTGCTACAGGTTGATTAACCTGTCTTAAGACTCCATGTAGGTTTCTTAATAATGATTAAAAATATGTTTACCAAACTAATGCTAAACCAAAATATACCTTGTCTATGAGCATTAAATTCAAAATAACTAGCCCACATTAAGCTCTCACCACTAGTAATATAGATGATATTAGCTCAGTTTCCATTTAGACAAGTCCTATTGCTGCCTCCCTTTAAGAACGCCCATGTTAGCAGAGTTTTAAATATTTCTGAAAGAAAACCTAATGCATATGGATTCTGCTGTGTATCTCTACATTATTACACTATTACAGGGGTTAGTTTTTGTTTAGACACGCTATTCTGATAAATGCAGAAGCAGTTCTTAAGCTCATTTCTAGATTCCTCAGTTTCTCGGGCTTGTGTAACATTTTACTGAAGCAGAACAGGAACGCTTAAAATTATGTGTTAAAGAAGGTCCCATCTGCACAGAACCCAAATAAACCATAGCTTCCTGGTTGACAGAACATGTTTAATTCTGATCCTCCATAAAAGATAATCTCTTTCTAGGGAGGATTAAGGCACATAGAATAAGAGAAGTTCATATGTATGAACCATGTAAGGGCTATTCTTGCAATTACAAGTAAGACGATGATAATTACCATGGTAATTTGGCTGCTTCATGGATGAGATTTCTTCAAACAGATTCAGAAATATCTCCTTCCTGCTTCTGTATCCTGATGCTGAGTTTGCCACAAAGATAAAAGCTTCAGATCAAACATTTTAAGGAAATCCATGGTACACACAAGGAAGCTCCTCACCGTATTATTTTTACTCTGTAAAATTATTCACTATTCATGTAGTTGCACACAGATCAATATGTATCCGTAGGCTCTTGTTTTATATAATACTTCATATTTAGCATGTAAGAGAAATGTGCTATACAAATGCACGGCTTAACAAATCTTTAATGGGATATGTAATAGACTCAGCCTCTAGGTTGCTGGTTCAAATGCAGCCCAAGTGATTGGAAAAGAAAATACTGAAAGTTGTTAGAAATGAATGGATGTCTAGAACTGAGGTTCCCGAACTATGGGTATGAACCCCAAGTGGGATCATGCCGTCTATGGTGGGATTGCAGTCCTGACTGATATACTTTAGAAGTCTTTGCTATCTGGGTGTCACAGGATTATATTTAAATCCCAAAATGTCACAGGCAGAAAGTTTGGGGGCCACTTGTGTAGAGGCTGAATCTGGCCTCTGTTCCGTCCTACAGAATTTAATGGAAAATTATATAGTCAGGGTGATTTTCCAGTTTTTGAGGCTTTTAGTGTTAATTCATTTGCTTGGGTGTTTTTAAAAGTTTTTTGACCTTCTGAATCCAAATCTGTCTGTACCTTGTTGATACATTTTAGGTTTCTCCCTTAAACCGACATGGTGGCCAAGATGGCTGTCACCAAAACCCTTCCAGCATGGACTCAGCTCTTGCAGTTGCACCGTTGACCGATTTTGATGGAATTTTGAGTGAAATCTAATATTAGGCCTATCTTTTATCCCAAAGCTTTTTAGAGACCTATGTTGAAAAATTACAAAATGGCAGCCCATTGAAATTTATTTGGGGCAACAGTGAAACATCTGTTTACTATATTAATAAAACTGACTGAGGTACTCATAGAACATTAAATGATGTGTAGTATGATGTGCAAACCAGCCTTTGGTAATATCGTGATGCAGAGAAAATGGAAATTTAATAATCCAAAATGACCACCAAAATCACAACATCTTAATTAAAACAGAGCTATAAACACTAGTTTGTAAGCAGAATACCAATTAAAGTTTTAGAACTAAAGAAATGTAATATATTACCTTAGAACAACCTTTACTACTTCTAGTTGTTTTTTATATTAGACTTTTATATCTGTTTTTATATTGGCACATTCAATGTCTATTGAAGATAGTCAAATGCATGTTATGATTAAAAGCAATGAAAAGTGCCAGTGTTTTGTAGAAAACAGTTTCACTTGACAATTTTTATTTAGCAAAACATTAGATTTTAAAAACAAGATTTGAAAATAAATGCAAGTTTGAGTTTCTGCACACTTTTTGCCAGCACCAAAAGTTAGGGATGTGCACAAGAGCCCCATGTCGTTTTTCATTTCCGTTATTGTTGTCATTATCAAAATGTGTCATTTTATTGTTGTTGTTATAACGACAATGTCATTTTCCTTATTGTCATTATCGATACCGATACCTGTTTCAAACAAAGATTTTATTTCCATTATCGTTATTGATATAGATTTTTGGCCTTGTAATCTCACGAGACCAAAAACTGGAAACGGTATTTTGATTGCATGTGTTGTCATATGCGGTTGCATGGTGTCTGTGTGGCTTGTGTGAAGTGAACTTATGTGAAGAATTGTTTGTGAGCTTGTGTGTGTGTTGTAGCTCTGTGTGTGTGTGTGTGTGGTTTGTGCGTGTCTGAGCGTGAGGATGGAAGGTGAAGGAAGCAGTGGTGGTGGTAGGAAAAGGAAAATGAAGCTGAGGAGGAAGATCAAGGTGGAGGAGGAACAAATGGAGGCCCAGCCTGGACCATCTAGTGAGGTGGTAGAGGGCAGAGGAGGTGCCACTGGTGCCAGGTTTCTAAAATGTATTTTTGTTTATTGTTCCATATAACTTTGAGGACAAGAAGAATACTATCCTTTAGAGCGAGCTTGTTGGTGTACGGGTGGTGGGCAGTCAGGCACAAACAGCGGGCACCATCGGGTGGCAGTGGAGGGGCAGGATCTTATTGTGTCTTATTTCTGGGTCTGCCAGAGAGAGAGGGGCTCTTTCAGCAGTCAGGCATGAGCCGCAGCAGCACCCACCCAGAGATGTGTCAGCCACGTCTCAACTTGCCAACAGTAGCACCCAGGAAGGGCAGGATTTGCATGGGGTCTTATTTCTGGGTCTGAGAAAGAGAGAGACAGAGAGGGACTCTTTCAGCAGCAGCAGCAGCAGCAGCAGCAGCAGCAGCAGCAGCAGCAGCAGCAGCCGCCAGAGTCTCAACTTGCAGACACTACAGCACCCCAGGTGGTGGTGGTGTACGTGGGAGAAAGGGAAAGAGGTGAGTAGGCAGCACTGCAGCACCATCCATTTACTTGGTGTGGGAGAATGGGTATTGCTCTGGGAAGGACTAGAGGCATCACCATGAATGCATGATATTATGTAGGTGTTTAGGTTTTCCTGTTTCAGAGAGGGTGATGCTGACGGTCCAGGCCCATCAAGGCGGACGTCTCAGTGCCAAACCAGACCAACAAGGTCCGCGGTATGGAAATATTTCCATACCCCGAAGGGCAGATTCGCAGAATGCAAGGTAAGGCATGGGGGCTGGAACAACAGGGAATGGATTGCCCTGTGACCTGTTAGGAAGTCCCCGGCAGAGAGAGAGATTGGCCAGCCTCCCATTTGTGGAGACAGAATGCAGGCAGGACTTTGGTCTGACACAATATGGCACCTCTTCTGTTCCTATCTTTTTATGTTCTTTAGATATGCGATAAAAAAATCAAAAGGGAGATGCAGGGGACCACGACGGGCCTGATTGCCTATATTGAGACCATCCACCTCATTGAGGTGATGCAGGATGAGTCTCGGGCTGGAAGGAGCAGGGAGGAACATCGAGCAGAGGAGGGAAGGAAGGCACGGCAGAAGAGGCGCCATTCCAGTCCTTCCCCATCCAGCTCCTCCGAGGATTCTCCAGCCCCCTGGCAAGAGGAGACCCCCGAAGCGAGGGCATTTCGGGCTTCACTGCAGAGGCCCGAAAAAAAATTATGTCGGTCTTCAAGGCCCACACCCGAAATGTGGAGGACAGGCTGGTGGAGCAATTTGAGGAGCTCCAAATCAGGGAATGCCATGCTGAGGCATACAAGGAGTACCTCAGGACTGAAATGGATGCCCTGGAATCATTCCGCCAGTCCCTGGTGGCATGGAAGGCATTCATGGTGGGGGTCCTAGATGTTGTGGGGCGACATGGGGCAGAGTTGGATGATGTGCCTGCACCTCAGTCCCACGCACTGTTGTCCCCTTTTCCCCACGTTCCCGGGGAAAGGCCTACAGACCCCTTAAGTTGTTTTTCTATGTCTTTTTATATTGTTAATGTTTGTTTTTTCAAAAACTTTTCAAAAGTTAAAATGTTTTTGCAAAGGTTTCTATAAAAGTTATATTTGTTACCAGCTGAGTTTGACCTGTCCAATCTTGTATCCCTTTGTGCTTTTTCTGGCAGGTGGCAGAATTTCATTGTATATACAGCTTGTCAGATCCCTACATGACAGCAATAGCACATGTAGCATATTAGCCCCAATATGTGCCAGCAGGGTCTCAACTTGCAGACAGCCCCCCAGGAGGGGAAGGGCTTGTGTCTGTTTGGGTGTGCCAGAGAGACAGACAGAGAGAGAGAGAGGCTGTGGCAGTCTGGCAGAGGCATAAGCAGGCATCGGCAGTGCGCTGCCTGCTCTCACAGAGAGATTGACACATGGGGGGAAGCCTTGGGAAGCTGAATTGTGATATATGACACTTGGTTACATTTGTCAGTTGGTCCCTTTTGAAGCCCTTGAGTGGAAAGGTGTGTTCAGCTCATAGAAAGATGGGGTGGGGGGACAGACTTGCAGACAGCACCTCAGGTAGAGCAGCCAGCCAGGGATATCATATTTTCTGTGAGGGGGTGCCAGAGAGAAAGAGAGAGAGGCTCTTTGGCAGTGGGCAGCAGGCGGTGGGTGCTGGTGGGCAGAGGGGCTCTTTCAGCAGCTGCAGTGGGTATCAGCGGGTGGCTGCGGAGGAGTAGGCTGGCAGTTGGGGGCCAGACTGGTGGGCGGGCACAGGTGGCCACTAGCCAGTCAGGCACAAGCAGCAGCAGCACCCAGATGATGGTTCTTGGGATTGGAGTGACTACTTCTGGATGCAGTGGAATGGAATGACAGCCCCCCATGACTAGAATGATGGTCCCAGAATCTTGATGATGGTTCCGGGGACTGGCATGACTGCTTCAGGTACAGTGGAATGACAGTCCTTGGGAGTTGAATGATGTCCCTAGAATTAGTGCTTGGTTGGGCACACTTCATTAAATCATTAGGGATGGGCGAACGGAGTTCGGATGTTCAGAGTTTGGACGTCCGATCCGAACGTCTGATCTGAACTCTCGAACGATCAAACAGTTCGGACAAGTTTGGATGAGTTTGGAGGCAGGAAAAACGTCTTTCCAGGGCCAAAAATAGGTTTCAGTTTCGATTTCATTTTCGTTTTGGTTTTTTTTTTAGATTTTGTTATTTTTGAATGTTCGGCCAAGTTTGGCCAAATCGAACTCATCTGAACCAAACCATCGAACCCGAACTCGGGTTTCGAACCGAACGACTGAACATCTGAACCGCGTTCTGTTTGCCCATCCCTATAAATCATTGCAATAGTTGGTAGCAGGTACAGGGAGGCACACAGGGAGGCACATATTTATGTTGTGTGTTATTTCTAGCTCATTCTGGTAGGTTTGCTGCTGGACGTGAGCATTGAGCATGAGTAGGGTTACGAATTTGTCATGGAAATTTTCTTTAAAAGTCATGAGTTGGTCATGGCAGGAATGAGAAAAAGACATGGAAAAATTGTAGGTAATAAAAAAACCCAACACTTTTATTCAGTATTGTATTTGGTAACCCCCCACCCCCTTAAATTGTAAACCCAGGGATTAGATTGTAACCCACCCAGCACAGAATAGAAGAATATTTATTTATTTATTTATTTTTATTGATTTATATCCTGTCCCTCCTGAAAATAGCTCTGGGCGGCTAACAATTTTAAAACATAAAAATACAATTATATAAAATTTAAAACAATCATAGTAATCTTAAAACACAGTTAGGCACACAATAAGACAATAAATAAGGATAGGGAGAGATTAACCCCCCCCCCCCAAGTCACCCTCCCACCCTCCCCAAAGGCCTGGGTGAACAGCCAGGTTTTACAAACTCGCCATAATGTTAAAAGGTGTTATGTGATCCCAGCGACCCATCCCTGACAGGAACTGATATGCTGCATTCTGCACTAGCTGCAGCCTCCGAACCAGGAAGAAGGGCAGCCCCAGGTAGAGCACATTGCAGTAGTCCAGCCTCGAGGTGACGAAGGCATGGATGGGGGAGGCCAGGTCCAGGCCGGAGACATACAGACGCAGCATCCGCACCAGATGCAACTGGCAGAAGGCAGCCTTCGCCCACCCCCTCCACCTGTTGATCCAGGCAGAGATCTGCATCCAATATCACCCCCAGACTCTGAACCTGCTGAGCTATAGGAGGGCGAACCCCCCCAGTCAGGGGGCTGACACCTCCCTCGCTCTCCCCACCGCCATCACCTCCATCTTATCGGGGTTGAGCATCAGTCTGCTCTGCCGCATCCATTCCGCCATGGCCTCCAGACACTGGGATAGCAACGAGACAGCAGGGTCTGGGTCAGCTGAAAAAGAGAGGTACAGATGAGTATCATCAGCATATTGGTCACATCACACCCTGAACCCTATCACAACCTCCCCCAAGGGCTGCATATAAACATTAAATAATAATGGAGGCAGAATGGAACCCTGCGGAACACCGCAGGATAAAGCGCGGGGGCAAGATGTTTCAGCTCCCAACACTACCCGCTGGCTTCTCCCTGAGAGGAATGAGCGGAAGCATTCAAGAACAGTCCCATCCAGACCCCCCAGGTCACGCAGCCATCTCAACAACAGCCCATGGTCCACGGTGTCAAAAGCAGCTGAGAGATCTAGCAGGAGAAGAAATGTCGAGCATCCTGCATCCATCTCCCAGCGGAGATCGTCGACCAAGGCCACTAACGCTGTCTCGGTGCCATAGCCGGGGCGGAACCCAGATTGAAAAGGGTCCAGGAAACCAATGCTATCTAGATGTGCCTGGAGCTGGATTGCCACCGCCTGCTCAATGACCTTCCCTAAAAAGGGAAGGTTAGAGACAGGTCGGTAACTGGCGAGTGCGTCCACATCCAATGATGGTTTCTTCAGCAGGGGGTGCACCACAGCCTCCTTGAGACTAAGTGACAGCCTCCCCTGCTGCATGGACGCATTGACCACCCTCACCAGCACCATCCCCAATGTCTCCCTTGAGGCTTTCACCAACCAGGACGAGCACGGATCAAGTTCACAACTTGTGGCTCTCACAGACCCCAAGACATCCACCACATTGACTGGTGTCACATCCTGAAACTCCCCCCACAAAGTTGGACCAGATGGGGCCTCCATCACCTTGCACTCTCCACTTACTGCCCCCAAGCCCCAAGGAGGAAAACACCTCCCACCTCTTAGATTGTAAACCCAGGGATTGTAAAGCCCTTTGAAAGACCCTTTGAAAGCTTAGATTGTAAGCCCAAGCAGTGGAACAACAGCCCCCCGTGCCTGGAACGTAGGCCCGAGAACCCTGATGGTGGGTCCTGGGGCTGGAGTGGCTGCTTCTTGATGCAGTGGAATGATGGCTCCCTGTGAGCAGAATGATGGCCCCAGAACCCTGATGATGGGTCCTGGGACTAGAGTGGCAGCTTCTGGATGCAGTGGAATGACACCTCCACCCCCCATGCCTGAAAAATAGGCCCCAGAACTTTGATGGTGGGTCCTTGGACTAGAGTGGCGGCTTCTGGATGCAGTGGAATGACAGCCCCCAATGCCTGGAATGTAGGCCCCAGAACCTGGATGATGGATCCTGTAGGGATGGGCAAATGCGACTTGAATGTTCGGAGTTCGGACCGAACACGGTCTGTTCAGACATCCGAACGGAACGTCCGAATCGAACTCTTGAACGACCAAACAGTTCGGTTGTGTTCGGATGAGTTAGGGGGTGGGAAAAACGTCTTTTCAGGGCCAAAAATTAGGTTTTGGGTTTGGTTTCATTTCGGTTTCCTTAGCGCTATTTTTGAATGTTCAGCCAAGTTTGGCCAAACCAAACTCTGCTGAACCGAACCATCAAACCCGAACTTGTGTTTTGAACCGAACAACCAAATGTCTGGACATCCGAACCGCGTTCTGTTTGCCCATCCCTAGGGTCTGGGGCTGGAGTGGCTGCTTCTTGATGCAGTGGAATGAAAGCTCCCCATGATTGTAACATAGGCCCCAGAACCCTGATGATGGCTCCTGGGGCTGGAGTGGCTGCTTTTTGATGCAGGGTAATGATGGCTCCCAGTGAGCATAATAACAGGCCCACAACCCTGATGGTGGGTCCTTCAACTAGAGTGGCAGCTTCTGCATGCAGTGGAATGACAGCCCCCCGTGCCTGGAGCATAGGCCCCAGAACCCTGATGGTGGGTCCTGGGGCTGGAGTGGCTGTTCCTTGATGCAGTGGAATGATGGTTACCTGTGACTGTAACGTAGGCTGCAGAACCCTCATGGTGGGTCCTGGGAGAAGAGTGGCGCTTTCATGATGCAGTGGAATGATGGCTCCTCGTGACTGTGACGTAGGACGCAGAACCCAGATGGTGGGTCCTGGGGATGGAGTGACTGCTTCTTGATGCAGTGGAAGGACAGCTCCCCATGACTGTAATGTAGCCCCCAGAACCCTGATGCTGTGTCCAGGGGCTGGAGTGGCTGTTTCTTGATGCAGTGGAATGACGGCTCCCCGTGACTGTGACATAGGCCGCAGAACCCTGGTGGTGGGTCTTGGGATAGGAGTGGCAGCTTCTGGATGTGGTGGAAAGACAGTCCTCTGTGCCTTGAATGTAGACCCCAGAACCCTGATTGTGGGTCCTGGGGCTGGAGTGACTGTTACTGGATGCAGTAGAATGACAGGTCCCTGTGAGCGGAATGATGGCCCCAGAACCCTGATGATGGTTCTTGGGACTGGAGTGATAGCTTATATCTGTTTGAGGACAGCACCACATGGGGAGCAGCTAAGGGTCGCACATGTTTCTGGGGGGGGTGCCGGAGAGAGAGAGAAAGAGGCTCTCTGGCAGCAGGCGGCAGCGGAGGAGGAGGAGCATCAGAGTAGTAGGTAGTCGGGCAGGTGGGAGACTGGCAGCAGTGGTGGCAGCAGCAGCAGTGGCGGAGCATGTTTCTGTGGGGTGGTGCCAGAGAGAAAGAGAGAGGGACTCTCTGGAAGTGGGCGGCGGTGTGTGGCATCTGAAGAGCAGGCAGTCGGGTAGGTGGGAACTTGGCAGCAGCAGGGCATGTTTCTGTGGGATGGTGCCAGAGAGAGAGAGAGAGAGAGGGTCTCTCCGGCAGTGGGCGGAGGAGGAGGAGCATTGGAGGAGCAGGCAGGTAGGAGCTTGGCAGCAGCGGCGGCAACAGCAACGACAGGGCATATTTCTGTGGGGTGGTGCCAAAGAGAGAGAGCTTCTTGGCAGCGGGTGGAGGAGGAGCATCAGAGGAACAGGCAGTCGGGCAGGTGGGTGCTTGGCAGCAGCAGTGGCAGGGCATGTTTTTGTGGGGTGGTGCCAGAGAGAGTGAGAGAAAGAGAGGCTCTGGCAGCGGGTGGAGGAGGAGGAGCATCAGAGGAGCAGGCAGTCGGGCATGTGGGAGCTTGGTAGCAGCAGCAGCAGGGCATGTTTCTGTTGGGTGGTGCCAGAGAGAGAGAGACTATCTGGCAGCGGGTGGCGGTGTGTGGTGTTGGAGGAGCAGGCAGTCAGGCAGGTGGGAGCTTGAGCAGGTGGGAGCTTGAACCCCTCTCTCTCTCCCCAGCCCCCCTCTCTCTCTGTCTCATTCTTGCAGCGGGGAGGGTCTCTGCTTCTCATTCTAGCAGTGGGGAGCCTCTTTCTCTCTCACTCTAGCAGCAGGGAGCCTTTCTGTGTCTCCCTCTGTCTCTCTCTGGTCATGTGTGGTGGGTAACAGCATGGTCAGAAATATGCGCCTCTCTCTCTCTCTCTCTCTCTCTCTCTCTCATATGTGCCCTTGCCCTCACTATGGGTCCAAGGTCAGCTCAGGGAAACCCAGCAGCAGCAGGTTGACCTTGAGGAACAGGAGCTGCCTGTCCCCCTCTGCAACAGGAAAGGATAGGTAACCCACAGGTCCAGACGCTCTATCTCTATCTCTCCCTTTTGCTGTATTTCCACCGGCAATCCCTTCCCTTGCTCTCCCCACCCCCCTTTTTGTACTTTTGTTTTCCCCGCCGCCGCTTGTGTTTTACCTTTGAGTCTCCAGCCAGACCGGGGCTGTGTTTCCCTATGTTATCTATGTACTTAAATAAACCTTTTTAGTTTTTTTATTGGATATTTGTCTCCTTCCTTTTTTCCCACTTTTGGGGAGGGTAACGTAAACTGTCTGTAGCATGCATCTGTCCTCGGACTGATCCTTGGGACATGCAGGGACCCTGGTTTAAGAAATTAAGCTAATTCCCCCCGAAGTTAAGGAATGGTGGATATTGGGGTACCCACTCCCAATAGCCACGAGTAGGAGGGGGTTCTCCTGTTAACAGTATGTATACCTCCTTCTGAATGAGAGGGTCAAAATGCCTGCTCAGCCCTGGGCTCTTCCAACTTTTGTACCATGGACACCACTTCTGGTACAAGTTGCCACTTCCCCTTCGCCCGCCTTGGTCCCTCAAGAAGCCTTCCATCCTCCTGAAGAGACTTCAGACCAGGGGCATTACCTGGCTCAGGGTGGCCATTGCCGCATGCAGGCTCTCCGTCATGTCCTTAAAGGGCTTAAGGATGAGCATGGCCTGAGCCATCATTGTCCACTCATCCCGCCCAAGTGGTCTTTCCACCCCAATCTCCCCCTCTGAGGCTACCTCATGCAGGACCCACCTCTGCTCCACCGGATGCTGCATCATGCTATAGGTGAAGTTCCACCTGGTGCTGATGTCCTGCACAAGGCAGTGCTCCTGTGCCCCCCAGCTCCACTTGCTTCTCCTTCAAGAGGTGACCACCCTTCACGCTCTTGTTAAAGTACCCTGTAATCTTCCTGTCCTTGATTAGTAGGGCAAGGGGTGGAGGGTGTAGAAGCTGTGGGGAGAGAAGGGTCTGCTTCCTTGCTGTGTTGCGACCTGTCTGCCATTCACTGGAGTTCCCTCCCTCCCAATCAGGTATATAGCCAGGGCCTGGGGTCCATTTGCAGTCTGTGCAGGGTGTGGAAGCTGTGGGGAGAGAAGGGGCTGCTTCCTTGCTGTGTTGGGACCTGTCTGCCACTAACTGGAGTTCCCTCCCTCCCAATCAGGTATATAGCCAGGGCCTGGGGCCCTTTGGGCATCAGCCCTTGAGGGCGACACCAAAGAGTGTTGCCCATTGGTGGGGTCATGCGTGGGCATGGGCGCCCCTCCCCTTATGCCTGGACAGACGGACAGCACGGAGGAGTAGAAGGATTCCACCCCCTAGACTGAGACGTGGTGGAGCCATGGAGCGTGGAAGCGGGGGTCTGGATCTACTGGTCTCCAGCTGCCTGGCGCTGAGATCCCTGCAGGTATATGAGACGGCGATTGGGAGCAGTGAGCAAGCAGCTGCGGGTTCTGCTGTAGCCTTTTTTTCAGTTGTATAATTTGTTATTGGCTGCTACAATGCACAGGAAAAGGCATCACTCTTGTGAGTCCCTGGTGCTCTTGGATTCACCCAGGCAAAAGCTTTCTAAGTTGGACACTGGCTCGAATAATCTCTCTGCAGCAAGTTCACCGCTTGTCCCCCCTTGCTCGATGACGAGCTCGGTCGCTAAAGAAGCAGAGAGACATAGGAAAGCTTCCCTGTGCTCCCCACAACACGTTCGCCCTTTCTCTGGACCCCGTCAGGAGATGCACGACCCCTGCCTTGTGCAGGACCCGGCATTGCAGGATGATTTAACCTTGGGTAATTCTCTCTGGGCACAGTGTCATCTAATTGCCAAGACAATTTCATTATTGTTTAGCCATGTGTCAGATATGGGTGATTCCTTGCTGTGGATTAGATCCAAATTGAGTGAGTTGCTGTCTAAGTTGGACCTCATTCGGGAGGGGGGCAGTTTGATTGGGGACATTACTAATTCTCAGGTTGTTTCATCGGACTTTTCCCTGCAGCCCCCCAATAGGAGGTCCTTTATTTGGGCAAGGGTTCACCCTGCCTCTGTAGTTAGCAAACCTAATGTTTTACAAATAAGGAAGAATGCTATTTGGGTTAAGGTGAAACCCCTGTCTTCTGGTTTTGTTCCTCGTTGGGATTCCCCTGATGACGTGTCTAACCATTTGGCCTGTTTATTTGGAACCAAAAAAGATACTATAGATATTGCCTCTATCTCTAAGTTAAACCACTCTACGAAGGGGGCATGTCTTAGAGTTTTTTTTCATTCAAATAGATGGGTTCTTAAACTGTTTTTGGCGTGAAAATATTTATTATCAAAGGGCATATCAATTGATAGGGTGTTTAGTTATGGGCATTACCACGAGGAGAGGAATCTGGAAAGTGTGGTGTCAGCTCCTGTGCTGTCCTCACCCAATTGTTTAACCCTGGGCCCTAGGGCACTCGGGATGGGGGGATTGCATGGGTCTTTACATTCCATATCCCATTGTGAAGAGGCAGTGGATTTTAAGGCCTCCACTACCCCTATTGACCAGGGGGATACTCATGTTCCATTTCTCGCCGGCCATAAACAATCGCTGGGCTCATTCTCTGGGAGAACTGTAGTTCTGGCACCCTTCGAATCTCAGGGGGGCTGCCTTTTTCCGGTGTCGGCTGATCTTTCTCAGCCGGCTAATCCAGAGGGAGCCAGCTCAATTCCAGATTTATGTCCTCCTTTCTCCGCCCAGGGCAGTCAACGGCCTGCCCTGAAATGGAAGTTGGATTTATTTGGTGTCGATTCTGCTGGTCTTCCCCTTAAAGACCATGATGTTACATCAGAGGGCCAAGGTGGGCGCTGCCGTCCAGAGTTTGGGTCCCCTTTTAGGAGTGGGATGGGCAATCCTTTGGTCCCGGGTGCACATACTCCTTCTGTACTGACTCAGATTTGCCCAGAGACTGGAGAGGTCTCCCCTAGGTTAGACACAACTGTTACTGAGTCACGATGTCAGATCCCTGCCCTCTCTGGGAAGTTAGTACCTCCTTTTGACTTGTCCCTGCTGGAAAGTGCTTCATGCCAGAGTCTGCTGTTCGGCGGTAAACCTTCTTTGCAACAGGCGACCCTGTTCAATTATTTTCCCCGTGTTGCTCCTATAGCTTCAACTGACTCTGTTGCAGCCCCCTTTATAGGGATGCCCTTGGTGGGATTGGGCTCGGGGGTTGCAAGGCTGGTTTCCCAGCCCTCTGTTGAGTCTGGTTCCCAACCTAATCAATACCGGGGTGGTAATTCGATCCGTAACAGGGATGGAGTTTGGGTCAAGCCCTGCCCCAATGATCTTTGTTCAGGGCAAGCAGTTGAAGCTTCTCTCGTGGAATATTGCAGGATGCAGGTCCAAGGGGGACGACCCTGACCTTATTAATTTTTTTATGGACTTTGACCTGATCTTGATTCAGGAAACATGGCTGCGACATAATGATTCATTTTCTATTCAAGGTTTTCAGGTGCATTTATCCACCGGGGTTTAAGGATACCACCAGGGGGAGATGTTCAGGAGGCTTAGTCTTCCTGGTCTCTGAGATGATGGGAGGTACATTTAGAATTATACCCCAGGCGTGTAGGGATTTTTTTGTAGGGGTGTGGAATATTCCAGGTAGACCACCATTATTGCTTATTAATCTCTACATTCTGCCTACTATGTCAAGATATTATAATCCCGACATCTGGAATTTATTGAGTGATCTGTTTGATTGCTTGGATGGACAATTCCCCGATGCTGTTCTTGTTATGGCCGGGGACTGGAATGTCAGGCTGGGTGCCTTTTGTGATTCAGAGACCAACTGGCTCTCAGATGGGTGTGACTGGCTGGCATGTAGGAGATCAAGGGACCTGGAAGGCAATGAGGCTGGTTTGTGCTTGCTTGAGTTACTACAGTCCCACTGTCTAATGGTCCTTAATGGTACTGGGCCATCGGATCCAGATGGGGATTTTTCCTTCCTTAACTTTAAAGGAAGAAGCACGATTGATTATATTGTCATGCGTATTCTGCAAAGATCTAATTTTGCTGATTTTACCCTAGTTCCACAGGTAGAAAGTGACCATCGGGCCTTAATGGTATCGATTAATGGCTATGGTAACATGGCTACTTCTCTTGTCAGACGGGAGTTCTCTAAGTCAGAGGGAGGTTGGACTCGAGTTAGGTGGAGCTTCTCCATTTGTATCCAGGTCCATGACCTTTATGGCCAGCCAAGAAATGAATACTCCATATTCCATATTCTTGAGGGAAGACATCCAAGACATCGAAGTTCTTGACCAGCTTTATAATTGTATAATCTCTGCCCTGGGGTCCCAGGTGCTGTCATGCCCTAGTAAATTTAGGGAAATGAAGGGTGTGTGCTGGTTTGATCGTGAGTGCAGGGTAGCGAAACAGGCCCTGGTGCCATATGAAACGTGCCTGGGTCATTGACCCATCAGAGCAAACTGCCTTCCAATTGCGATAGGCCAAATCCAGATATAAATTGCTTATTACAGCTAAGAAGCTCAGTTATACTAAAGGCACTTGGGCAAGGCTCAAGGTTGCTGCTCTGACCAAGAATACTAAAGCCTTTTGGGTCTTGGTTAACAAGAAGATTGGGGCTCCCTCTGGTATATGGCAATCACAAATAGATGAGGAGGTGTGGATCACTTTCTTTCAACAGCTATTTAGTGCAGGGGCGGAAACAGTGGATGTGGAGGCTTCCGAACTGATCCGCTCCTTGCATTTACAAATAGGGGGATCTTTCAGTTTGGGGGTGACTCCATCAGAGGTGTTAGCCGCGATAAAGACCTTGAAGGCCAACAAAGCCCTGGGAGGAGACTTTATTGTCTCGGAGGTACTGTGTACCTGCCCCTTTTGTTGGGCCAAGTTACTGGCCAAGTACTTTTCCTGTATTCATCAGTCACTGCATATACCTAAGGGATGGGGTGTTTCAGTAATTATTCCCATTTTCAAGAAAGGGAGCTCTCTGGATCCCGGTTGATACCACCCTATAAGTTTGCTCCCAATTATTGGGAAATTATACTCCAAAGTCCTCCTCAAACATCTGGATGCCTGGGCCCTGGAACAGAATCTAATACCTCAAGAACAGGCGGGTTTTAAGAAAAATACATCTACTACTGATAATGTGTTTGTGCCACATTATCACCAAGTACACCATCATTCGATCTGGTTCTCTCTTCTTGACCTTCATTGACTGCAGTAAAGCTTTTGATTCAATCTCTCGCCCCAGACTGTGGAAGAAATTTTTGGGCTGGGGCATAAATGAGCATCTCCTTGCCCTACTTGTTTATATACACTTGAACAATACAGCTAGTGTTCAGCTTGGGTCTCTTGGTAGACTGTCTCATCCGTTTATCGTGGCAATGGGAGTCAGGCAAGGATATGTCCTGGATCCCCTGCTTTTCAATCTTTATTTGAGTGACCTGCCCCAGTGCCTCTCTTCCGAACTTGCCCACCCTCCAAGAGTCCAGGACAGACCACTGAATATTCTGATGTATGCTGATGAACTGGTCCTTATGTCCCAAACGAGGAAGGACCTTACACACCTGCTGGGGTTACTTGCGGAGTATTGTTTTCTGAATGAATTAACAATTAACCCACTTAAATCTCAGGTTATGGCTTTCGGGAGAGCAAAAATGACTAACCACATCTGGCAAGTGGGGAATGACACACTCAGCCAAGTAGACTCGTACGTCTACCTGGGGGTTGTCTTCTCCAAGAATGGTGCATGGTACAAACACAAGAAATGTCTATCCCTGAAAGCCAATTTGGTGGCCAAAGGGATTTTGAGGTTAGCTTCTGGTTCCCCCGGAGTTACCATTTCATCTATTTTAGAAGTATATAGGGCTAAAGCCCAGTCACTATTAATTTTTGGTGTGGATGTAACTGCGGATGCAGACACTCAGGTCCTTGAAGTAATCCAGAATAAGTTTTTAAGAACCTTGCTAAGAGTCCCACAGAGTGTTCCAGCTGCCAGAGTTCGTGCAGAGACTGGGACGCTAGCTATTGCCAACTTATACAAGCTTCAAGCTCTCTGGTTTTGGGCCAAATTATTCCATCAGGAGGGCAAAGCTCTGGTGGCTTTGTGTTTGAAGGAGGAATTAGAGTATGAATGATGGGGGAATTACCCATGGCTCTCCTGGATATTCTCTTGCTTGAGGGAACTGGGGTTCTCATTCCTCTTCTTTCAGGAGAAATCCTTCCCTCTTCAAAAACATTTGCTACGGCAAAGAATACTAGACATTGCATGGCAAGATGACCTGGCTGAGTTACCCACTTGGAAGGTTTCCCCACATTATTACCTTATAAAAACTTTCCACAATTTTGAGACGTACTTGGACTTATTATCTAGTCCTACCCAGTGTAGGGCCTTAACCCTCTTGCGTTTCCATCTTCTCCCATCTGCAATTATTGAGGGAAGGTATGCAGTGTTGGAAATACATTCCTTTGGTTGCATCCCCCCAAGCACCTCATCCTGTTTGTTTGCTAGAAACAGCAGGAGTAGACAGACAGATCAGGGAACCCTTCCCCCATCCTATCTGTCCTACTCCTGCCAGGACCTGATTGGTCAGTCTCCTCCCCCAGGAGGTTTCTCTTCCCTTTGTGTCTGAGAGAGCGTCATCCTTCCCTCCTGACCACACCTAGTCTTAGGACTTAGTATAGACGTAGGCCTTTCCTATCCTACATGTATTTTCTAATAAAGCTACTTAAGCTTAAGTATGCTTCCTGCCTGCTTATTGATAATTAGCTACTCACACTCCTCTGTAAACTCTGCATTGGGCAAATGGATGCAATGATCGCACAGTCCTTGCATTTCCAACAGGGTTATGGGCCCAGACACCCAAAAGGCAGCGCAGAGTGAGTATAATTGAGTGCTAGTATTAATCTTAAAGGCAGAAAAGAAAAGAAAGATTTTAGTCTCTGTGACCATGAATTCTATACTGAAGCTCTCCATTCCAGAGAGGCTCGCTGGAACAACAATTTCAATTTCAATTCAATTTCAATTTCAATTTATTGTGTCAACCAAAGGTTATTACAATATGACAAACAAAATATAAATATCAAATACATGTACAAATAAATATAAATTAAAACCCAAAGCATTTGCAATGACCAGAGCATAAACTCCGCAATAAAGCGGGTCCTGAGGAACTTTAACTATAATTTCCAAAACTAATTGAGGCACCCTAAGTTTCAACATGAGCCACCTCACAAATATCTACGGCGGTTTTGATTTGAGTAACCGTGCTCAGAAAGCGAGCAACCTGTACCGAGACATATGGCAGGCGGTCTCCCAACAGATAAATCAAAAGTGATGCCTCAGAACGACCCGGCAGCGATACCAGCAATTGGGCAAGATAAATCTCCCTCTGAGTCACATAGAGGGGGCAGTACAATAGGATGTGAGCCAGTGAGTCCACTGCCCTTAAAGAACAACTGCACAATCGCTCTGCCAAAGGGGTCTGATTATATCTGCCGGTCGTAACAGCAGATGGGAAAGAATTCCACCTTGCCAGTGAGAACAACCTTCTGGAGTTCGGTGGAATCCCCCCCATCCAAAAAAGACATAGGCAGAACAGTTACATTGGCCAGCTGTACGTAGAGGCCAGTAGCTTTATAAGCTTTAAGATCAGCCCAAACTTCCTGCCATGTAGAGTCTAGCAGTCGACTCAGGACAAGTTTCTTTGCCCCCTTAAATCCCAACTGGGACAGGGCCCCAATAGAGAAACCCAGTTGTCTAATTTTCTCAGCCACTGAGGTCAGCCAAAGGTTCGGAAAGTTGTCAGATAGAACCAGCTGGGCCCAAGGGGCCACCAAATCAAAGGAAAGACGTAGGTAATACGTAATAGCCCCTTGCCAGACCTTGGCCCGCAAGGGGAGCAGGCCACACTCGCGACAAAGCACCTGCATTGGGATGCCAGGTGGGGCTATCAAGATCGCCCGTGCCACCCCCACCTGGAATTTCTCCAAATTCCTCAGCTTACTCAAGGCCCAGAAAAGGGCCCCGTACAACAACTGGGGTACCAACTTATGGTTATAGAAGTGGACTTCTGGAGCAACTAAGTGACCTCCCCCCGCCCTAAAGAAACTGAGCAGGTTTGTTTTTAATCTCCTGGCTCTATTCAGGTGCCTGGAACAGCAGGCCCAAATACTTGTATGCCGGAACCTGTGCTATCTCCTGATTTGCCAACTGCCATCTGTGTAAGCTGTTTTTCCACGTGAAACAAACTATTTTGGACTTATCTTGGTTTATCTCAAGCAGATTATCCTGACAAAACCCCCCAAAGGCAGCCAACAAATGACACAGCCCGACCTGGGTCCGTGATAACAGGACCGTGTCATCTGCATACAGGAGACAGGGGATTTCTACCCCCCCTACTAGGGGAGCATGGCTGGTCGTCGTTGCCAGGGCTTCCATAACGTCATTTAAATAGATAGAAAAAAGCGTCGGGGCCAGAACGCATCCCTGCTTCACCCCCCTCTCCACAGGTATACTATCTGACACTGCCCCCTGATGGTTCAACCTCACCCTGATAGAATTTCCCCTGTGGAGATTTATAATCAGGTGCAGCAGCCTTGGGTCAAGATCCAGGGCCACCAATTTCCTCCACAGCCAGTCCCTTGGAACGGTGTCAAACGCTGCCCTCAAGTCGATGAAGGCAGCATACAGGGGGTGTGGGGACCTTGCATATTTTCCAACCAGGTGGGATAGAAGAAAGCAATGGTCGCTGGTGGATCTCCCCTTTCGGAATCATATTTGGGCATTTTGTCAACAAAATGCCCTTTACTTCCAGCCATCCGTGTAGCCTTGCCAGCAAATACTTGGCATACAGCTTACTTATGATACTCAGTAAGATGATCGGCCTGTAGTTACTGGGGGAGGCTGGGTTGCCCCTCTTGAAAATAGGGACAACTATCATTTGTCCCCAGTCTGCTGGGATGGCACCTGACTCATTTATCGATGAGAAGAGGGCAGTCAAAATGGGAGCCCACCAATCCACATCAGTCTTCAAACACTCTGCCGTTATACCATCTGCTCCCGGGGCCTTCCCTGCCTTTAGACTAGAAATTAAAGCAACTACCTCCTTGGTCATAACCGGGTCCCAGGTGGAGGCAGGTATAACCAAAGCCAACTCTCTCACCAGAGGTCTGGGAGCCATGTGCAGACTAGAAAAATGTTGAACCCAGTCGTTCCCAGAAACCGAAGGGGCAGTATGGGGGGATGCCTCTAGACCAATACCTCTCACCATTTTCCAGAAGCACGTTGGGTTAGATTTAGAGGCTTCGCTGAGCTCTCCCCACTTTGATCTATAGTGGGCGTCCCTCTTTGCCTTCAACAGTGCTCTGTACTCCCTTCTCTTGCTCAAAAAAGTCAGAAGGAACCCATTCCCCTGTGTGACCCTGAAATGGCGATGATAGCGTCTTAGTTCTGACCTGAAAAGCCGGCATTCTTCATCAAACCAACCATGCAGGGTCCTACGGCCCGAACCCTCAGTGCTAAGTCTGAGATAGGTAACAAAAAGGATAGGAGCAAGCCAATCCACCATAGACTGATACCAAATAAGTAACCCTGCTTGTGTGGTAATGGTTTCTAACTTCACCAACAACTGTGTTCCAGTCACAGATTTTACTAAAGTCCTAAACTCATTTCTTGTGTGGTCATCCCAGCGCCGCCTTCTCCTTAACCCCCCTGGAGGCCCTATAATCCTATAATCCTAGGAAATTTCAGTATGAGCAACAGCGGAAGGTGGTCACTAATAAGCTGTGAGCCCACACAGAAGGTCATGGCCAGGCCCGCCATAGGGGCAGAGACAATAAGATGATCCAGCGTACTGCATCCCCTAGGGGAAATATAAGTAAACTCCCCTGGCCAGTCCATCCAATGATGAGCATTAAGTGGGTATAAATCTAATTGGATTAGGAGGTTGGCCAATGCCAGTCGGCCAGCATTTATACTTGAGTCCCTAGATTTCCTAGCCTCAAGGGGGCCATCCTCCTCGATATCCCACCCCTTCCCAATGAGACCCAGGTCATAATCAGACTCGCCCATACGGGCGTTAAAGTCACCCCCCCAAAATCACTCCTGCGGCTGGAAACTTGTCCTGGATCTTCTTTAGAAAGGAAGTAAAATCCGACCAAATATTCTGGGGTAAATTTACTGAATTTTCCGGGGGGATATACACACATAACACCACCAATTGATGACTATCTGTTTCCCATAGGCAGCCACAGCCACCCGGTAGCTCAAAAGACAGAGCAGATATCTTAACTCCTTGGATAATCTTGATGAAACAAGCCACCCCCCCACTTGGGCGGCCTCTGCCTCGAGATGTATAGGCCTGTTGCCAGAAAACTTCATAGCCTGGGAGTACCGGTCTATCTCTGGCCCAGGTCTCCTGGCTCATTATAATATCAAAATCAAATAAGAAAGCCACAACCTCCGGATCCCTGATTTTAGCCCTCCAACCTGCCAAACAACAAACTATGAAGCTTGGAGTCGTAATGCAAGGATGGCACTAGGAGGACAAGGCCTAAGGAAAATGCTGGAGTCCAACAGACCTACAGATGCAGGGGACAGCACAAGAACTCTGGGCTGAGAAAAATGACAAAGCTATGGCGATTATCTCAATGTCGGTGAGTCAGCGTTTACATGTGCACATACATGACAAGTTAACTGCAAAAGATATGTGGGAAGTTTTTACAGAGACTGTATCAAGGGAAGTCAAATATATCAAAGATACAAATGCTTAAAAGACTTTGTAATATGAGAATGGATGAGAGTGAAGATTTTTCAGCTCATGTTAATGGCCTGCTTGAACTAGTCAGGAGACTGGAAAATCAAAAGCTGAATTTACCAGATGAATTGATAGTGGCATTTCTGCTGAACTCTTTACCACCAACTTTTCAAACAGTCTGTCAGATAATAGAAATGCAGGATAACCTATCTTTGGATGTTGTTATTCAGAAACTTGAGGAATTTAATATGGCTCAAACTAATGAACAGCCAAACTTTTCCTCACAGCTTGCCTGCAAGGCAGCTGAGAACAAGAAGCCTTTTGCAAATTCAAAAGGATCTGCAAGAGTTAAGCGTTGCTTCAATTGCGGGGAAACCACGCATCTCGCATATCAATGCACCAAGCAAGAAGTTCCCAGCTTCTCTGCAAAGAACAAAGGGAGCCATGATAGGGCTTTCAGCCTGGTTGAGGAAAAAGCATCTCAACTTAAAAATGTGGAAGGAATAGAATGTGAGACTGCTTCACATGATTTCTTTGTTGATTCTGGAGCAACTAAAAATCTTATAAAGGACAAAGACAGATTTATTGATCTGGATAGGACTTATAGAACTCCTATAAGATTGGCTAATGGAGAGAAAGTTTATTGTCAAGGAAGAGGCAGGGCTAAACTCATATGTCATCTGGGAAATGGTGAGGAAATGAAAGTTACCATTGAAGAAGCTCTATATGTCCCAGAATTGGATCATAATTTTATAAGTGTCAAGTATGCTGTACAGAAAGGTTTTGCAGTGCATTTTGAAGGGAAATATTGCAGAATTTCAAAGGAAAAGGAGCTTTTTATGCGAGGAATGCTGGATTCAAATGGCCTATTCAAGGTAGATTGCTTGCAACAGGATCAGTATGCAAATGCTGCAAAAGATTGCAGACATAAGAACTGTGAAAGCAAATGGCACAGAAGGATGGGCCATAGAAATGCAGATGTGTTGCATGCACTTCCAGACCTAGTTAAACATTTTAAAATGAACTCATGTGCAACTAAAGATGAGAGATGTGTTTGCTGTGTAAAAGGAAAGGGAACTAGGCCCTCCTTTCATCAGAGCAAGGAGGAAGCCACACAGCACCCCCTACAGCTCATTCATAGTGATATCTGTGGTCCTATGAAGACAAAAACAATTGCAGGAAACCAGTATGCATTGACTTTCATAGATGATTTTTCCAAGTTCACGTTCACTTACTTGATTAAAGAGAAAAGTCAGGTGCTGGAGAAATTTAAGGAATATGTTGCAAGAGCCAGCAATAAGTTTGGAAGATCACCTCAGATCCTAAGGTCAGATAATGGAGGTGAATATGTTTCAAAACAGATGAAAGAATTTTTGAAGCAAAAAGGAATTGAACACCAGACAACCATCCCGCATACACCAGAACAAAATGGAGTAGCAGAAAGAAAAAATCGCTCTCTCATAGAGATGGCGAGATGTATGCTTTTGGATGCGAATCTGCCAAACAAATACTGGGGGGAAGCAGTAATGACTGCCACATACCTGCAGAACAGGCTCCCAACCAAAGGTGCAAAAGCAACACCTTATGAACTATGGCATGGGAACAAGCCCAGTGTGGGGCACATTAGAGTGTTTGGCTCTAAAGCCTATGCTTATATCCCAAAGGCCAAAAGGACCAAACTTAACACCAGATGTGAAGAAGGGATACTTGTTGGCTATGCACAAGGATGCAAGGGATACAGAGTAATGGACACTGACACTGGAAATGTGAAGATAAGCAGTGTGGTCTATTTTGATGAAAATGAAAAGGGAAGCACTGATCAAATGCCAGACCTAATGAGGCCAAGTTCATCAAGACAGAAAAAGACTGCAGAACTGCAGATAAAAGAGGAAGCTGAAGTTTCATTTGATTTGACCATGTTCAATCAACCTGAACCAGAAGGGGGCACTGACACCAACACTGATGCTGATGCTGAAACTGAAGCAGAACCAGAACTGGAACCAGAAGATAACACTGATGCTGATACTGAAACTGAAGCCGAAGCAGAACCAGAACCAGAAGTGAGACGTTCTGAAAGACACAACAAAGGAGTGCCAGCAGCGAGATTCTCCTATGCGGCAAAAGTGGAGGAACCACAGGAGCCCTCAACATGGCAAGACATTCAAAAAATGCAAACCAGTGAGGCGCGCAAATGGAGAGATGCTGCCAAGGAAGAAATTGAGTCTCTTAATGAAAATAAAACATGGACACTCACAAAGCTACCTGAAAACAAAAAGGCCATTGGATGCAAATGGGTCTTCAAGACCAAGCATAATGCAGAAGGGGAAATCACGCGCCACAAAGCGAGATTAGTGGCCAAGGGATATTCCCAAAAATACGGCGAAGACTACGACGAAACCTTTGCTCCAGTAGTAAGGCACACCACAATAAGAACACTCCTCAGCATAGCAGCTGCAAGAAAAATGGAAGTGCAGCACTTAGACGTGAAGACTGCATTCCTACATGGTGATATCAAAGAGGATATCTACATGCAGCAGCCGCCGGGATTTAAAGAACCTGGGAAGGAGGAACTTGTGTGCAAACTTCAAAAGAGTATCTATGGTTTAAAGCAAGCAGCGAAAGCCTGGAACGAAAAATTGAATCAATTGCTCCTTAAGGAGGGGTTCATACAGGGAGAAGCTGACCCCTGCCTATACTCAAGGTTCAGAAATAAAAGGAGGACATACATTCTAACTTATGTGGATGATCTGATTGTATGCCATGAAAACAAACGAGATTGTGATGAAATCGTCAGGAATCTGAACAAAGAAATAGAGGTGAAAGACTTGGGAGGTATCACTTACTATCTTGGAATACAAATAGAACGAGAAAAAGATGGAAGTTTCCTTCTCAATCAAAAACAAAAGATAAAGGACATTTTAGAATGCCTAGGCATGACAGAGGCTAATGAAGTGGGGACACCTATGGAAACAAATTTCCTAAGCCAGGAAGGCAACGACGAGCCCCTACCACAGGACAACCAGTACAGAACTGCAATTGGCAAAATGTTGTATGTAGCCACCGTCACAAGGCCAGACATTGCCGCTGCTGTAGGAATACTAAGCAGAAAAGTAAGTGCACCAACCCAAAGGGACTGGATAGCAGTCAAGAGAATAGCACGGTACCTGAAGGGCACAATGCATTTAAACTTAAAACTACCAGCAAGCGAGAACCCCAGATTGATGGGATATATGGATGCGGACTGGGCCGGAGACAAGACTGACTGCAAATCTGTGAGTGGAAATGTATTTCTGTATGGAGGCGGAGCAATCAGTTGGACTAGCCAGAAGCAGTCATTAATTGCCCTTTCATCCACAGAAGCAGAATTTATTTCAGCCACTCAAGCATGTCAAGAGGTAGTATGGCTACACAGACTACTAAAGGACTTTGGAATAGACGAACCAAAGCCAACTGAGATGTATGAGGACAATCAAAGCTGCATTCAGCTTACGAAAATGGAAAAGATAAAGCCAAGGTCGAAGCACATCAACACCAAGCGTCACTATGTGAGAGAAGCGCAAGAAAAAGGACTTGTTGAACTGATTTATTGTCCTACAGAGGAAATGATAGCGGATGTGCTGACCAAACCGCTACCCAGAGACAATTTCCAGAGGCTACGAGAAGCATTGGGAATTGTCAGCAGTGCACATAAATGATTCGGTGCACGGGACGATGAGAAGGGGTGTTGGAAATACATTCCTTTGGTTGCATCCCCCCTAAGCACCTCATCCTGTTTGTTTGCTAGAAACACCAGGAGTAGACAGACAGATCAGGGAACCCTTCCCCCATCCTATCTGTCCTACTCCTGTCAGGACCTGATTGGTCAATCTCCTCCCCCAGGAGATTTCTCATCTCTTTGTGTCTCAGAGAGCTTCCTTCCTCCCTCTTGAACACACCTAGTCTTAGGACTTAGCATAGATGTAGGCCTTTCCTATCCTACATGTATTTCCTAATAAAGCTACTTAAGCTTAAGTATGCTTCCTGCCTGCTTATTGATGATTAGCTACTCACACTCCTCTGTAAACTCTGCATTGGGCAAATGGATGCAATGATCTCACAGTCCTTGCATTTTCAAAATACAAATACCTCCCGTGAGTCCCGAGTCTGCCCTTGTAACGGCCTAGAGGTGTAAGATCTGGCCCATGTCCTTTTTAGTTGCCCACTGTATGAGAGCATACAGGCTATCTGGCTTGAGCCACTTTGGCAGTCTCACCCATATATCCCAGTTTCTGTCAGACTTCAGAGCTTGCTTGCTTCCCAGGATGAAGAAACTATTCGATCAGTAGTGCTATTTGCTTTGCTGGTCATGAGGATACGGGCAGCCTGGATAGGGTGAGCCCGACTAGGGGTCAAGGGACCCGATGGCTCACTGTCTTTCTGAACTTGCAGTTGTTGTTTTTCCTCTGAGGTTAGCAACCATGTCTCTGGCTATGTTCATGTTGTACAGGATCTGCCTTACCTTGTTAGGATTCTTATTTTATTTTTCTATGCTTTATTTATGTATTTTTGTGTATTTTTAAGGCTATTGGCCATAGTGATAGCCCAAAGCTGTAAATTACAAGTGTAATTACTAGTAGTCTCTTATATTCTGTCTATTTTAGACACCAGTTTTTGTGTTTTAATTCTACCTGTATGGTTATGATCGCAATTTTGCCGGGAATTATGTGGCTCTGTGTTGCCCTAGTCACTGTGCCCAAAGTGGCTGCTATTTTTCCTTTTCAAGACTAGCAGGGGTACTTTGCCAACTTTACCCAATGGACCTGCTCTGGGGCACTACTAATTTCACACCTTGATACCATTAGCCATTTTTTAGCTTGTTTTATCTATGGTTTTAAGTTTTTTTGCCTATGCTGCTTGTGCCATGTTCTGTTTTATGTTCTGTTCTGTCTGTTTGTTCCTTTTCTATTTGTCTACCTGCATTGGGCCAGGCCGAGAGCCAGTGCCGTCAAATAAACTGAACTGAACAGGACAAGGGGGCTGCTGCTGCACTCTGCTGCCTTCTCCCCCAGGCCCAGGGCATCCCTCACCACCAGGTGAAGGGTGTGG
Source organism: Sphenodon punctatus (assembly GCA_003113815.1). Lineage (NCBI taxonomy): Eukaryota > Metazoa > Chordata > Lepidosauria > Sphenodontia > Sphenodontidae > Sphenodon > Sphenodon punctatus. The sequence goes on from QEPC01008901.1 coordinate 686,812, forward strand.
GCAGTGCAGGGGATGTTCTGGAACCTGCACTCCAGCACTGTCTTCTTCATATCCACAGCATTATCAGTTACCACAAACCCCCTGGTGAATGGGGCTTCCTCCCTTAGCCACTCCTCCATCATGGTGTCCAAGGCTCCCCTTATGTTGACAGCAGTGTCTCTCTTGTCAAACACCTGGGAATTGACCAGCGTTGACCAATGAGCAATCAGGGCCAGGTAGGTATGTTGTGCATTTCGGCTGCTCCAAATGTCTGTGGTGAAATGCACAACTGCCCCACCTGCCCTGGCCAGTTGCTCCCTCACCCGCTCCCTGACTGCCTGGTACAGGGAGGGCACCACCTGCCTGCTGAAGTTGGTGCATGAGGGAAGCCAACAGTGCCAGAAGCCTGCGGAATCCCTGGTCCTCCACAATGCTGTGAATGGCTGGTCATCCAGGGCAATCATCTCTCCCACCCGCCTGGTGATCTTGATTGCTGCTGGATGACACACGCCCCAACTGCCCAAACCCCATATCCTCCATAGTGACCTGATGCTGCTGCTACTGCTGACAGGGAGTTCAAGATGGAACCTGCTGCTGATGTCCCTCCTTCCCCTTGCCATGAGAAGAGGAGGAAGGTCTGCTGCTGCTTGTGCTTTCTGCAGCAGCGAACCCACTCCTGTCCACAGTTTCAATGTCTCTTGAAGCAGCAAAACCCTATGCCAGGTCCTCATGTGGGAATTCATGCCATTATGTACTTATTAGGTAATCTTATTCCCACGGCACACTACCTTCCCACAGTGAAGGCAGGCCACTTGGCTGCTGTTACCTGGCACCCTGAACCCTTTGTGCCACTGCTGGGGGCCACTGCTTTGTCCCCAATGGGGCCACAATAGGATCATCCTCATGACCTTTAAAACCCTTCATGGCCTGGGCCCTGCTTATCTGCGGGACCGCCTCACTCCCCATGTGCCCTTGAGATCATCCGTGGGAGCCTTTTTGAAGGTTCCCCGGGTGAGGCGGGTGGCCACCGATGTTAGATCTTTTTCGGTGGCCACCCCTGTGCTGTGAAATTCGCTCCTGGAGGAGGCTCGGTTGGCTCCCACTCTCCTGCTGTTTCGACGTGTAAGACCTGGCTGTTCCATCAGGATTTTGGTGAGGGGTAGGGGTGGGGTGGGGTTTCCCCCCACATATTGTAATTTTAAATTGTTTAAAAATTTTAAATATTTTTATTGAATGTTCACCGCCCTGGGCTGCCCTGAGGGCAGGAGGGGCAGGATATACATTTTAAATAAATAAATAAAATGACCAGGAGTCTCCTCCACCTCCTCCTCGCTCCCCTCATTGCTGCCCAGCTCCATGACATCACCCATACTGAAGCTGCTGCAGCTTCCACCTTGCAGCATGGGAGGAGAGGATGCCCTGCTGCTACTTGCTGAAGCTGGACTGCTGCTGCCAAGGTGGCGAAGGATGCCTTCAAATACATCCTCCCCCAAATCCTCAAAATCCCCGTGTGTGTGTGTGTGAGAGAGAGAAGCCTTCCCAGAAGAAGTGGTTGCCCCTGCACCATTCCCAGCAACAGCACCCACATCATCATCATTGCTGGGGCTCCCCATACTAATATCTTCTGCTGCCCCTAGTGAAAAATCACTGCTGGCAGTGCCAGCTGCTGCTGGTGCTTCAGGAGGGGGGGTGTAGTGCTGCTGGTGCACCCCCCCTTGGTTCCCTCCTCCAGTGCCACTGCTACTAGTGGGAGGCTGTGGCTTCCTGCCTTCCACATATGCCACTCCTGAGATCTCTGCCACAGCTTGTTCCCCTGATAAGACCTGCTGTCTTGAGGGGAAAAAAAATCAGGTCTCTTCAGCTTGGGTGGTGGGCTGCCAGCAGTGGCAGAAGTGGCACCGGGCTTACCAACTCCACCATGTCCATGGCCTCGCCCTCTACCAGGGCCACCTGCCCCAGAGGCTGAACTAGGAGTCCTTCCCTTTCTTATAGGGATGGGCGAACGCGGTTCGGAAGTTCAGAGTTCGACCTGAACTTGGCCTGTTCGGATGACCGAACCCGAACCTGAACAAACCGAACACCGAACGGCAAAATGACCAAACAGTTCGGTCAGTTCGGATCACGTTCGGGTGATTTCGGGTGGCAATAAAAGGTTCACTGGAAGGTCAAACATGACAGGGAGGTGTAGTCAGTCACTGAGGAGCAGATTTCCAGACACTAGGGGTGGAGAGGCTTGCAAGAAACGAAACTAATTATCTGCCTCCCCCCTTCCCAACACCTTCTGAGCTAGTCACTGTTCCTGAACAGCAGGCGTTGAGTAGGATTTTTAGATTGCTTTAAGTTTCATTTCAGTTTTGTACTGAAATGAAACTTAAACCTTAAACTGAAACCTTGTGTTATGCATTTCACTGTACATACTCATTGAGTTTGTATGTATTTCACTACAGACTCCTCTTCTGTTTGTGATTTCCCCCCATCCCATATATATGGGATGTGTATGTATGTGTGTGTGTGTGTGTGTGTATATATATATACATATATATATATATATATACATATATATATGGAATGGGGGATAGATAGATAGATAGTAGAGAGTTGTAGGAGTTAGCTTAGTGATAGAGATAGCATTAGTGATTTAGTTTTAATGTTTGTAGGAGTAGGTCTGTGTACTTATTAGGTAATCCATTTAGTTCATAGCATTTAGAATAGTTAATAGCAGTTAGATTTAGTGTAGATAGATATATATAATATTAGATAAAAAAATAAATAAAAAAAACCCATATAAAAACAAAAAAACCCAATAAAAAACAAAAGAAAACCATATAAAACCCAATAAAAAACCAAAAAACCATATAAAAAACAAAAAAACACCCATAACAACATTTCCCGAATGGCTGAACCGAACAGCCTAACCGAATGGCTGAACAGAATGGCCGAACTGAACAGCCGAACCCGAACTTGGCAAACTAGCCAAACTGCCGAACCGAATGGACGAACTGAATGCAGCCGAACCGAACGGCCAAAACGAACACAGCCGAACCGAACGGCCAAACCCGAACCGCGATCTGTTTGCCCATCCCTAGTTTCTTATTGTCTAATGCACACACAATTGCATAGTCAAAGAAGTATTGAATGATTATATATCCACAAAACCTAACCTAATCCCACTATCCTATAATCTCAATATAATAAAATAGACTAGTCTAAATACCTATATAATATCTAATCTCTCTATATGTACACAATTAATTATCTATTATTATTATTATTATTTTATTATTATTATTAGCATTTATATAGCACCAGTGCTGTACCTGGTGCTTTACAAAGAATAAGATAGACACGGTCCCTGCCTGAGAGTTTATAATCTAAAGGCAGGGGGAAGGGGGAACAGAGGGAGGGACAAGGGATGCAACATTCATGAGGATGCGAGAGCTCAGGTACATGTACTTTGCTTGGTTACAGTAAATTGGGAGTTTGCAGATAACAGGTGGGGGACAATCCTGGGTGGGGGTGGTTAGCAAGGGTTAGGAAGGGCAGAGCATAAGAGGTGGGTTTTGAGGAGGAACTTGAAGGTATGGAGGGTGGGGGCAAGGCAGACGAGGGTCGGGAGGGAGTTCCAGGCATGCGGGGCAGCGAGGGAGAAAGGATGAAGGCGTTTGGGGGAGCAGGGGAGGCGTGGGAGGGTGAGGGAAGGGATGGAAGAGGAGCGGAGTGCTTGAGCAGGAGTTCAGAGGGAGATCAGGGCAGAGAGGTAGGGGGAGCGAGGCTGTGAAGGGGTTTGTAGGTGAAGACGAGGAGCTTGTGCAGAATACGCTCAGGAAGAGGGAGCCAGTGGAGAAAGGAGAGGAGAGGCTGCACATGGTCAAAGCGATGGGCTAGGTGGATGATCCTGGCAGCAGAGTTTTGAACAGAGATAAGGGAAGAAAGGTGGGAGCGGGGAAGGCCAGTGAGGAGGAGGTTACAATAGTAGAGGCGTGAGATGACTAAGACGTGGATGAGAGTTTTGGCAGAGGAGACAGACAGAAAAGGGCAGATCTTGGCAATGTTATGGAGGGAGAAGTGGCAGAATTTGGCAACGGAGTCGATGTAGGGTTTGAAGGTGAGGTGTGAGTCGAAGATGAAGCCCATTGGTTATTAGAAGGTGGGTTTATAGGGACCTGTTAAGGGTTAAGAGAGAGCTGCACAATAGACAGGCCTGGGAACTACTTCTCGGGCTTCTCGGGATATGAATTCCCTTAAGTTTTGGAAGATGTTTAGAGGGATAGGTAGGAGTTGTAATTTGGGGAAGCTGTCCCAGGGCCTGTCTCAGGTCTCTGCAGAGCCTTGGGAGGAACACTGCTCCCCCAAGCTGCGCTGGAGATACTCTGGAGATTTTGCCAGTGGCTCCTGAGTAGGATCCTGTTAGCTCAGAAGAAATAGTGGAACTAATTGGCTCGTTCAAAATAGGTAAGGCCCCAGGTGGGGATTTCTTGCCTGCTGAGTTTTTAAAAGGAGAGGTGGACTGGTGGGCCCCAGTCTTGGCAGCCCTGTTTATCAGGATAAATGCCTTAGGCAGTGTTCCAGTGGATTGGGGTGAGGCCATTGTGGCCCCAATTTTTAAGAAAGACCCAAAGAACTGTAGATCCATCAGCTTGCTTAGCATAATTAGAAAGCTTTATGTGAAGTTTTTACTACTTAAACTTAAAGGATGGCTGGTGACTCAGGATATTTTGGTAAGGGAGAAAATTGGTTTTCAGGAAGGGAGGTCTAGAATGGACCATTGTTTTTTACTTTCCCATTTGATCCAGAAATATGCAGGTCCTGGGAAAGCTTTTGTTGACCTTAGAGCCGCTTTTGGTTTAGTCCCAAGGGATCGTCTTTGGCAAAAGTTGTTCGCTCTCAATATTGATAAGAGGCTATTACATTTGATAATTAGCCTTCATAAAGATACCCACAAAAGGGTTAGACTTAATCAACAAGGGGCCCTGTCGGGAAAAATTGAAACTCGGAGAGGGGTTAAGCAGGGTTGTATCCTTGTCCCCACCTTGTTTATCCTATACCTAAATGACCTGGTCAAGAATCTCTCAGCTGTGGAATGTCATCCCCCCCCTTATTAGTGATACCAACTTTTCCTGCCTTTTGTATGCCGACGACACAGTGCTCCTTTCCCGGTGGTATCGGAGAGGGGGCTGGAGTTTACTGGGAGCCGCTGCGTACTGGTTTCTGATTGTTGATTTGGAGAGGGGACACCTGTGAATAGACCCAGTGGCCGTGAAAGGGAGGTGGCTTGCCGTGAGGAGCTGTGGTGTCGGAGAGCGGGCTGGGGTTTACTGGGATCTGCTGCCTACCAGTTTCTGCTCATTGATTTGTGCAGAGAGGAGACACCTGTGAATAGACCCGGTAGCCGTGAAAGGGAGGCGGCTTGCCTATGGTGTGTGCCGTAGGCACGTGCCAGCAGTTGCACGGTTAAGGGCTGCGTGCGCAAGGGTGCGCCCTTGTGCACGCGGACTTAGGCACGGGCCAGGTGTGCCAGGATTCCCTCTAGAGGATACATGTTTGCCATGCAGGTATGAAGAATTCTAAGCAATCTAGGGCGGAGGCAGCTATTTTCTCCCCCCCGCCAGACAAGATGTTAAAATAAAGATGAATGGAGAGTTTCTTGGTTAATAACTGTGCCGGCCAATCTTCGGGCGACTTTTGCATCTATCCAGACCTCCTGGTAAGAAACTGTTTTGCGGCACTGACTTCCCCTCCCATTCTGGTGGCGGAATATCCCCATGATCTGCTGACCCCTCATGCTCCATTGGGAAGCTTCTCCGGTGCGGAACTATGGACACCTCAAAAACCTTTATTTGGCATGGGCTTTCGCCATAACCATAATGTAGAAAACATACAAAACGTAGAAACATACAAACAAACAATAACACAGTGGACTTCCTTTTTAACTACAACATACAAAAAAAATACCTCAAAATAAGCATAAAAACTTGGATCAAAAGCATCAATTAAAATTTGAGAATGAAACATATAGTTTAGTCAACATTGTAAACTGAATTGGTAAAAACAAAACTAACATAAAAATTGTTTCCATGCTGCCTCCCAGTGATATTAGGGAATAAGCCACTTATTTATAACAATCAGAGTACAATTACATCCTTCTCCCTCCTCTCCAATTTCCCGCGGATATAGGTTCTTTTCTTTGAGGCTAAAAGCATATAGGATGCAAGGGACTTGATAGTTTCCTTCTGGGATGAGGAGAGGAGGAAAAAGTAGCACCTGCTAGTTTCCAAGGAAATTCCCTCCAGCAACAATAGGGCAAGCCATGCTGTCCACAAAGCAGTAAAATACGGACATCTCAAGAGGAGATGCTCAGTAGACTCAACTTCACCTATGCGGCACGAGCAAATTCTAGAGTAATAAGGAATGCGCTTGTATCTACCCTGAGTAACTGCTGTCTCAGCAAGCTGGAGCCTAAGCAAGGTATATGCCCTACGCAACTTGTGATTGGATAGTGTATCGAGGTACGGTTCTAAAGAAAAGGCAAGCTTAAATTGTGCCAGATACGGCGCTACCCTCCAGGACTTTATAATCATCATATCCTCTTGTTTTGATACATCCTGGATCCTACCATAAATTTTGGATGCAATCAACGGGAATGGTTTCTCCTTGAAATATTCAAAGGATAAACCTAGATCCCTAAGTAAGGACCCCAAATATTGGATCCAAGGATAACCTCTCGGACCTAAATGCTGTAATTCTTCACAAAAACATTTCAATGGTAGCGCTTCCTCATGTCGAGTGAGCAGTCTGAGCCAATATCTTACAAATGGACCAGTCCCTACAAAGCGAAATGGCATTGTTGTCAACACAGAGGACGACCCCAGATTATATATTCTATAAACCCTCCTTACTGGGCTGCCACTATCTTTTCACATGTCAGGATGCAGACATATGTGCCGCTTTCCTCAAAATGAGGATGAATGTTTTCCCCTTGGCCATATTGGAGGGGCGTTGTGCAGGGACCCCATATGCCCACCGATTGTGCCCCTTATGCCAGCTGGGGGAGGGAGATACGTCTGCACACATAATTGGTCACTGTCCCCTGTTTTCTGGCCCCAGGTATAAGTTTTTGGGGGACCTTGTGATGAGCAGTGGAATATCGGGAGATGGCATACGGAGATTGTTGAACCCGATCGATCCCGATATACCCAGAGCAACGGCTAGGTTCTGTTGGGCGGTAATGACGATAAGGAAACAGGTATTGTGCCCTATTGATCCCTGATATTGGGTTGATATGGGGTTATCTAATTTTGTATTATGTTTTAATTCTTGGCTTTATAATGGTATTTGTTGTTGATGCGATCCTCCAGATATATGTTTAATTCTGGGGAGATCGCCCCGATTTGAAATGAATTGTATATAATTGTTAAGGCCTTCGGGCAAACAATAAAACTTATTATTATTATCTTATAAATGACTTTTTTGCAAGAGCTGCAATTGAAAGGACACCCGTCTCAGCCCTAAGTATAGCCCCAGGGACACTAGAACCTACCTGAAGAAGCTTCCTCAGGAATATATTCTGGACCCTTTCCAGACTAGTCACATCTGGAAATGGAACCAGTTCCATCCCAAATAATAACATGGGAGGGATCTTGGCTGAATATGCCTTTAAAAAAGCAGAAACCGAAATGCCGCGTGAAATATTGCTAGCCCTAACAAGGGCTCGCGTAGCTTGCATGGCTGCATTAGCCGTAGCCTTTAGGTGTGAGCTCCATGTGCCCCTAACATGGAAAGTCACCCCCAAATTTTTAAAGGAATTCACCAAGGCAACCCTGCCTAGGCTCAAATTCCAACTTGCGGGTAGATTTCTCTTTCCCGACACCAGAATCTTGGTCTTAGAGCTATTTAATTCTAGACCATTCCTCACACAGTATTGGTGTAACACCTGCTGATGGAAACTGCATAGAGGGTAATGAGGAGGCCGGTTTAACTGATTTTCTTTCCAATCATGTCGCACTCACAACTGAGACTTTAAAATTTATGTTTTTACAGCTAAATCAATTGAATGATAAGCTGCAGGTCCTGAATTTATTTCTCTGCCAGGAGAAGGGTTCTAAGTCCTTGGGTGGCAGTCAGAAGGGAGATATAAATCCCTGTATTAGTTCAGCTATTGTTCCAGGGAGAGAGTTGGGGCAACCTTGTCTTAGCCTAGGACATTCTGTGCCGAGATCTGTTATCTCTAACCCTGCTGAAGCATTGAGAGTTAGGAAACACCCTGCCCAACTGGAGCAGCCTGGCCCAGTCCACCTAGAGGGGATTACCCCATACAAGGTGTCTCCCAGTAATCTAGTATTCACAATATGCCCATTTGCAAATGTCTATCTGCCACCCTGGAGCACACCGCTGGATGTTGCAGAACACCTGCATCTGCTACTCCATAAGCCTATTACTAGACATAACATTATTGAAATTGTTATTATCTCTAGCCAAAAGAATCACCATGGGGTTAAAATTCTTTTTGACTCTCCATCTTGGGTCTCTTTAATCCTAGGGAAAGTGAATTTTTTGAGGGGGGAAAGCAGTTTATATATTCAGAATGGTACAGGTCGATTTAGATCGCTTTTATGTGATAAATGCCGATCGTCAACCCCCAGTGCTTCAAACTCCAGACTTGGCTGAAGTGGCTCCCCCCATTTTGGGGAATCCCCTTCTAAGTCTTCCCCCCCACTTTAAGAGGCAGTAGTGGTCCTGCAGGATGTGACTTAGCTGGAGATTCTTGAGCACTGGGCTTAGTCCCCCCAGGGCCCAGGATTTAGTTCCTGCTGGATACACTGCTATGCCCCACCCTCCCCAGGATGGTGCAAATGCAGCCCCCTTGTTAGCTCCTTCGCTTGGTGGCGGCTCGGGGGGGTGGGAGTATGGAAGTTGATCATTTGTTTTCTGGGCCGTCTAATGTAGTGAATTGAAGATCTGTGGCCGCTTGCTCGGTCCCTGCCCAGGATGTCTTATGGATGAGCCAGAAAGATTTTTTGGATAAATTTGGGTCACTTACTAAACAACTTGAGGATTTCAAATGCTGCAGGATGACATCGTGCTCCATTTATGGGTTGGGTAGGAGCCGGGGCTCTGGAATGAGGGTTAAGAAACTTGTTTCTCCCTTTCGACCCCCAACTTCCTCCTCCTCCTCCCTAATTGAGCTGGCTGGGGGTGTCAGGACTGGAGGTAGTCAAGTCATTCTTGATGTAAGCCTTGGCCGTGAGGCCATTCTATCCACAGACTCCTTTTCCTCTCAGTTGTTATCCCCCACCCTGACAGTTTTGGAGGCGGGGGCGATGGCTAGGGAGAGGTTGGATGATGTGAGGCCGCTTTTGCCTGGCCAGGCTTCTTCTGTTGCCGATTTTTCATCAGCACCCCCCAGTTTTCTGGAGTGAGCTCCCCAGCAAGGGATCATGTTTCCCTTACTCCCAATATTAGAGGAAATTGTCTTTCCCAGCTGTTGGAGTTACAACTCTCCATGGTGAAATGACAAGCCTCTAAGGTCTCCCCTGCTCTGAAAATTCTCAGTTGGAACATTGCTGGGTGGAGATCTCACCTGCTGGATGTTGATTTTCTTTCCTTCTTGGCTGGGTATAATGTGGTTCTGTTCCAGGAAACCTGGGCCTTATTGGACTTGGTTTGTACTGGATTCTCGGTGTTTAGTTTGGCCGCCACTTCTAGGGATGGGCGAATGTGGTTCGGAAGTTCGGAGTTCGGACCGAACTCGAATAGTTCGGTTGACCGAACCGAACTCGAATTCGAACGTTCAGTTCGGATGCGTTCAGTGAGTTCGGAATTGAATTTCCATTGGTTTCAATGGAAAACACATTATTGGCTGTAACATTTTTGTTTCTTATGCTATGTGACAATTGGGGTGCCTATACCTCCATTTGAAAGCATTATGTGTACCAAATTTCAAAACGATTGGATAAAGGAATCCGATTTTAGAAGCAGTTGAATTATTGTATTTTGCAATATTCTACATATATATTCTTAGCTGTAACTTCTTTGTCTCACATCTAATGTAGGTGAAACCTTTCCAGTTTATACCCCTTCCCATATTTACTATCTTTACCAAATTTCAGAAGGATTTGAAAAAGGGTTTTGGTGGTATAAGCAATTAACATATAAATGTATGTCTGACTATAACATCTTTGTAGTCCAACCAGTGTACATGAAATTTGGCAGGGCTATATATTACACTTTCATGATTATCTCTGCCAAATATTAGAAAGTTTTTATAAAGGCTCTCAATTTTATATGCCTATACAACATATGTAGAGAAGGGGCCTATGCCGGGGATTCTCTTATGTCACTGTGGTATAAGATCGGTTTGTGATGCAAATTGGCCAACAGAAATGTCAACCAAATATCCTCATTCTGTGCTGGGACCATCCCAACATATCTCCCCCACTTGTTTCTGGGAAGTCAGAAGCATCTGTTTAGGAAAGAGTCAATAGAAATTCTCTTATGTCCTCTGTCTCAGTGCTGCAGGATGTGATTGTGATGATAATTGGCCAGCCTGGATGTGTTTAAACTATGTCTCCTGACTGCTGGGATGCTATCTCAGAAGTCCCAGTTATGTTGCTTATGCCCGCCACAGGGCCGCCCCCTATGCCCACCTCGAAGCCACTACCAATTGGTCCTGTAAAGCTAGAAGCTTGCAGTAATGTGTTTGGCCATTGAATGTGTCTGTCAGTCTTTGGGGTTGCTCCACATCCTTCCTCCTACAGTCTCTCTCCCCCTGCCATGCAGGGTGCCTGCCTCTGACTGGCACTGAATATGCTGATATTCATCTGAATAATGATCTTCACAGGGACAACATCAATTGCTTATATAATTGGGTCCCTTTATCAAAATCTCCTGTACATTTGCTGAAATGGCAGAAAAGGTATTTGATACGTTCTTACCAAATATCCTGTAAACAGAATGGAATATCAAAATGTTACAGCTGTACATGTATTTTGAGGTTAATGTCTTATACCCTTGGGACCCTTTATCCACTATTTCTGAAAATTGGCAGAAGAATTAAGCATATAGAGGGACATAACATGCACAAGTTTTATGAATATTGGATGCAAGACAAAGAAGTTGTAGCCATGAATGTGTATGGAGCTTTTCTTAAATTCACAACATTTAATTGCTTCTGAATCTGTTTGCTTTATCTAATCATTACGAATTTTGGTACACATAGTGCCCTTCATAAAAGGTACAATCTCCCTGAAATTAATGTAAATTGAATAAGAAACAAAAATGTTACAGCCAGAAATATGTTTTTCAGTTTTTTCCTTTTTTCAAAAACCAAATGTCAGTTTCAGTTCTTGATTGCACTGAACTAAATACCGAACCGAGCCCGACTGAACCGAATACCGAATATGAACTCAACATTCGACCCAAACCACCAAACGGCCGAACATCCGTACCTGGTTCTGTTCACGCATCCCTAGGCACTTCAGCTGCTGGTTTTGGTAGGCCGAGCGGGGGCTTAGCCCTCCTGATTGCCTCAGACCTCCGAGTAGAAATTAAGTTATGTGTTTCTTTGGGATCATATTATTTGCTTTATATTATTGTGTGTTCCATTCTGGATTAGAGATTTTGTTAGGTAATTGTTACCTTCCACCACCTTCTTCCCCCTTCTTTTTACCTGATTTTTGGCCTGAAGTTAGCTGGGAATTACAAGGATTCTGTAGTTTATATACCCTGGGGCTATCTTATTGTTTGGGGGTGATTTTAACATCAGACTAGGCAATCCAGCCTTGTCTGTGGAGCCAGCTAGGCTTGATGATTCAGAATGTTTCCCAGGTATTCGCTTTTCAAAGGATTGTGTTGTTAGCTCTGGGGCTAGGTCCCTGAAGGAATTCTTGGCTGTTTTGGGGCTTATGGTTTTAAATGGCTGTGCCTGGGGAGATCCTCAAGGGGACTTTACTTATAATTCTGCCCATGGTTCAAGTGTTATTGATTATTTTTTTCTTTCAGAAAACCTTTTTCTAACTGTCTTTGAGTTTCGAGTTCTTCCCAGGTTTGAGACCAATCATTTTCCACTTTCCCTTTTATTAAAGGACCCTTTTAAGGAATCAAGAAGTGCTTTTGAAACCAAGGATTTAGGGATGGGACTGGTGCGTGTTAAATGGACTGAGGAGTTAAAAGCAGCATTCATAGCGTTTATGCAATTGCCAGAGGTGAGGAAGTTAGTAGGTAGGATTATAGTTTTGGGAAAGGACCACTTAGAGGATTTTAATAGATTGATGGCTCTTCTACTTCCCCTTTTGGTGGTTGAGAAGTCAGTGGGCTCTTGGCAATTGAAGTTTCCCTTCTGGTTTAATAGGGATTGCAGACTTATGAGGAGCAAATTGAGACAATTGGCAAATAAACTAAGGAGAAACCCCTCCCCAGTCCTTTGGCAAGAACTGCAAGCCATTTGGAGGGAGTATCGCCATATGATCACACTAAAGAGGCTAGATTATCAGAAGCAGAGGTGGGCCCAGTTGCTGAAGGCAGCCCTACAGAATGAGCCAAAACCCTTCTGGGACCTTATTTGTCCTGGTAGGTCCAGGAGTAAGGAGCTGCTAATTCCAGATGATTTATGGGTGAAGTTCTATGCTGAGATTTTTTCCACCTCTCTGGAAGGCATTACCCCTTTACCCCCAAGGGATAGCCTCCCTGAGTGGCCTCCTGTTTCTAAGGAGGAAATAGTAGTCTTTATTTTCAAGTTGAAATCTGGGAAAGCTCCCGGGGAGGACTTTCTCTCCCCCGAGCTGTTGAAATCTGACCCCGAGTGGTGGGCCAGCTTTCTGGCCCCCCTTTTTTCCTCCATCAATTCCTCAGGGATAATCCCTAAATCATGGCTAAATGGTATAGTGGTCCTGATATTTAAGAAAGGTGATCCTTCCCTTCCTGAGAACTACCGTCCTATTTGCCTTTTGAGCATTATCGGGAAGTTATATACCCGATTTCTGCTGGAAAAATTGAGTTCTTGGTTAAACGGAAACAACTTAATAGAGCCTGAGCAGGTCAGGTTCCAGAGTGGGAAATCCACCCTGGACCAGATTTTTGTCCTTTCCCTTCTCTCTGACAAATATGTTACTAGCCAAGGGAAATTTTATTTATGTTTTATGGACTTATCCATGGCCTTTGATTCTATAAATAGGGAAAGGCTCTGGCTCAAATTGAAGCTCTTTTGGCCTTTTTTCATTCACGGGGCAGTTGCTTGGTGACTCCAGCAATCAAAATATTTTTCCTTAAATGTGTTCCCCATATGCTCTATGGTGCTCATGTTTAGGCTTTGGGGAAACTAAAGCATCTTGAGAGATTGCAATCTGGCTTCATCTGTGCCCTGTTAACTGCCCCTCCAGGGGTTAGTAATACGGTTTTATGTATGGAATATGGATTGATTCCCTTGCAGGCAAGGGTCTGGATGGGAGCCTTAAATTATTTTCTACAGCTACATTTCAAAATAGCTGCCCCTTTATCCCAGTTGGTGGTCCATGACCGGTTCCCCAGTGTTTGGCAAACAATAGTTTTGAAGAAACTAAACCACTTGGGTTACACCCCAGAGGTGCTTGCCCCTTTGGTCTATAAAACAGCGAAGAGACTGGTGGTTGTGAGGTTGTTTGACATCAGTCGCCAAGATATGAGGGCATCCTTGGGAGAAAATAGGGCCTCGGGCCTATATAGGTCATTGATTGGGGGGGGGGGCAGATTCTCCAATGTCTTATTTGGATTGTGGTCTTACATCAATAAATAGGAGACTCCTCTTCTTGGCAAGAACAAATTATTTTCCATCAGCCTTGACTGAGGGCAGATATCCGGGGATACCCTTGGCTGAGTGATTTTGCAACTGCACTCTCCAACAAATAGAGTCTGTTAAGCATATAATATTGGATTGCCCTAGGTATGGGGAAGTACGGAAAAGACTGATATCTCCCCTGATTCCCCGTTCCCTGGGAGACCTTGGGAATTTTATATAAAGTTGCTGTTCCGAGACTCCTCCAAGGAGGTTACTAGAAGTGTGGCACTGTTCTTACATTGCGTCTACAACAGTAAATTGAATTAATTATAGCCCTTCGGGTTTTTTGTTTTTAATGTTTTAATTTTTGCTAATGTATATGTTATGTTTATGTTACATGGGTTTAATACCCTTTTGGGTATTTTATTATTGTTGTTTTTTACTTTACAGTAGTGCTATGTTGATTATATATTCTATTTCTGTTTTGTTTTATTTTATTTTTGCAGTGACTAATTAGCCACGCAGTAAATTGAAATTGAAATAAAGATGAAGCCCAAGCTGCGAGCTTGGGGGACATGGAGGATGGAGATCCCGTCAATGGTAATTGACAGGGAAGAGGGAGAAGAAGGATTGGGAGGGAAAATCAGGAGTTCAGTTTTACCCATGTTCAGTTGAGTTATTATTATTTTATTATAAACATTTATATAGCACCAGTCATGTACCCGGCACTGTACAGAACATAGAAATAGATGTGGTCCCTGCCTGTGGCTTACAATCTAAAAGACAAGGAGGGGGAGACAGGGAGAGGGGACAGCGGGAGAGACAGGGGAGAAGACAAACAAACATTCAAGCGGATGCGAAGTCTCAGGTGCGTATGCTTGACTTGATTACAATCATTTTATTAGTGCTCTGTGGATTTTTTTCTGCATTTTTGTCTCTAGAATTTTGTGGCCCTGATTAGAAAGCATACCCCTGAAGAAAGTGGCGTTGAGACATCCAGGTGGAGATATCGGAGAGACAGTTGGTGAGATGAGCTTGAACAGAGGGGAAGAGGGAAGGAGTGGAGAGAGAGAGTTGAGTGTCGTCAGCGTATAGGTGGTATTGGAAACCATGGGAGGCAATGAGTATGCCTGGGGATTGGGTGTAGATAGAGAAGAGGAGAGGGCCAAGGACGGAGCCTTGGGGAACTCTGACAGAGAGGGGTAGGGAGGAGGAGGGGGAGGAGTTAGGAAGAGATACATTCAAGGAGAAGTCATAAAGGTAGGAGGAGAACCAGTCGAGGACAGAGTCCTGGAATCCAAGGGAGTGGAGCGATTCAAGCAGGAGCGAGTGGTCAACAGTGTCGAAGGCAGCAGAGAGATCCAGGAGGACAAGAATAGAGTAAAGGTAGTTGGATTTAGCCACAAGAAGATCGTTGGTGATCTTAGCAAGACGTTCAGTGGAGTGAAGGGGGTGGAAGCCAGATTGGAGGGGGTCAAGGGAGGAGTTGGCAGAGAGGAGGTCAAGGCAATGGGAGTAGACAACCCGTTCAAGGAGCTTGGAAGCAAAGGGGAGGAGGGAGATAGGATGGTAATTAGAGGGTTCAGAGGGATCCAGAGTGGACTTTTTGAGGATGGGGGAGACAGTGGCGTGTTTAAAGGCAGAGGGGAAGGAGCCAGTAGAGAGGGAGAGGTTGATGATGTTCAGGAGGAGAGGGGCGACGGTGGAGACAATGGAGGTCAGGAGGCAGGAGGGGATGGGGTCCAGGGGGCAAGTGGGAGGGGTTGGAGGAGGAGAGCAGGAAGGAGATTTCCTCAAGGGAGGTGGGAGGGAAGGAGGACAGGAGGGAGGTGGGGGGAGTAGCATGGGGAGAGGACTTGGAAGGGATGTCCAGGCAGATCTTGTCAATATTAGAAGTGAAAAATAGAGCAAGATCCTGAGCGGAGAAAGAAGAGGGAGGAGGAGGACAGGGAGGTTTGAGAAGGGAGTCAAAGGTGGAAAAGAGGTGGCGAGGGTTCTGGGAGCAGGAGTCAATGTGGGAGGCATAGTACTGCTGTCTAACGAGGGAGATAGCAGAGTTGAGGGATGAGAGGCAGAATTTGAAGTGGAGGAAATCGGCGTGGTAGTGGGATTTGCACCAGAGGTGTTCAGCAGCTTGGGTGGAGGAGCAGAGATGGCGAATGGTGGGGATGAGCCAAGGGTGAGGGTTACGGGAGTGAGTCAGCAGGAGGAGAGGGGGGCAAGGGAGTTGAGGGTGGAGGTGAGAGATGAGTTGAAGGCAGAGATAGATAGCATCTATCCGTCTGTCCGTATGTACAGAGCAGGGAAAGGGAGAAGGTAAAAGGGAGGGTATATGAGGAAGGAAAGGAACTGGTAATACGACGAGGGCTAGGGAGGATTTTTTGTGTGCAAGCACCAGTTCTGTAAAATGCAAGCAGAGAGCTCTCACAGAACAGAGAGAAAACACATGACTCGCCCATTATAAAAGGTTGCAGTGCCCTCCCCACAGCCCCCTGATTGGTTTTGGGAGGCAGCAGGCTGAGTGCCATGAGACTACTGGGGCCTGATTGCGGTGCTCATTGGCCAGTGATGCATCCATCAGATACTGTGGAGCTGCTTGCCCCTCCCAACACAGGCACAGTTCAAGCGTCTTTAGGGCTCTGAGATGTCTGCTCCCTCCTCCCCTCTCCATTTCCATACAAAACAAAACTGAAACTGTCACTAATAATGACAATGATAATGACATTGTCATTTTTGTTATCATTGTCATTATTCTCAATTGTCGTTTTTGTTATTACAATAATGATAATGAAAATGACAATTGTCGTTATCATTATTGTCAGGGCATGAAATTTTAGATTCAAGTCTAGTAGCCAAACAATGTTCTTGGTCGCCAAGGGTAAATTAAACTGCAAATGTGCATAATTAGCCACCACCTATTTATGCAAATATGTACATTTGCATATTTGTGCATAAATAAGTGTTCCTCATCTTCGCACATACCTTTTTAATAGCTACTAAAAACTACTCACACTTAATCATAGATTATCCCCCGCAGGGATGGGGACAGCAGGGACGGGGGATGGGGGAAACGGGATGGGGACAGCAGGGGTGGAGACTGGAGGGGTGGAGACAGCAGGGGTGGAGGGTGGGGGACAGCGGGGATGGGGACAGCAGGGGTGGGGGTGTGGGGGAAATGGGATGGGGACATGCACGCAGGCCAGAGAGGGGCTGGTGGCTACCGGTGCCGGCCGGGCACTGGGGTCAGCCTTACC
Organism: Sphenodon punctatus; assembly: GCA_003113815.1. Lineage (NCBI taxonomy): Eukaryota > Metazoa > Chordata > Lepidosauria > Sphenodontia > Sphenodontidae > Sphenodon > Sphenodon punctatus. Next base: position 703,792 of record QEPC01008901.1, read on the forward strand.
TGATGGGCTGCTGCTGCGCCTGCCTCCTTCTCATCTCCGCTGACCAACCGGCTGCTCCTCTCCCAAGCCACCTGAGCGGCTCCAGCCGGCCGAGGCACAGCAAGTACTGGGTCGGGTCCCACAGCGCCGCCTCCTCTCAGGCCAGAGAGGAGGAGACACGGTGGGGCCAGGCCGGTACTTGCAGCCCTGGCCAGGGCCCAGGCTGTCCCCCCCTCCCCACAGCGTGCCACGCAGGAGCCCTCCACATGACAGAGAACCAGAAGTATGGCTATTGCATAGCCATACTTATTTCCAGGTCTCTGCCATGTGGAGCGGGATGGGGTGGTGGGGTGGGTCCAGCGTGACGTGAGGAGGCGCAGCTTGCAGGGGGACACAGGCAGAGCAGCAACTACCCAGCCACCTGTCCCGCTGAGTTTTTTTTTAAAAATTGCCGCAACTTAAAAAAATAAAATCTCAGCGGACAGGCGGCTGGGCAGCCGCATTAAGGGCAGGTCGCCAGCCCGCATTTTATGGTCGCCAATGGTGACTTGGCGACCAGAAATTTCGTGCCCTGATTATTGTAATAACGAAAACGCCATGCACACCTCTATCAAAAGTGTCAATGCTATCACTATCTGATTCCCTACAGATGAATTCACTTTCAGCGCTACCTGAATTGTCTTCTTCTGTGGTCTCACTTTCCATGTAGGAAGTAGTTGACAGATTAGTATCCGTATATCCAGTAGCATAAACTCCACATTCCTTGTTTGGTGTAATAATAATGAACTTTATTGTACAGGCCAAAATGGTTGGCCTTGACAATCATATAAGTAATTAAAAACAACACAGTAGTAAGTTCATAAATCTGTCATAAATTAATATCATAAAACATACAGGAAACAAAATATCATATCATATAATAAACGAACCCCCCCCTTCCCACCAAAAACTAACCAAAACAAATAAATAAATAATTGACATACAATTTGATCTCTTTACTCTCCCTCCTTCGGTTTCAATTGTCTAATCAGATGCTCTCTCTTTTCTGATCAAATACCCAAAGAGAGCCACTTACTGCATAACTTCCATGTGCTTATCTACCAAAAGATAAATCATTTGTCTAATGTTTAATGCCTCTTTAGGTAAGTTAGTATTTCTGTATAGCCTTTGCCTGTATTTTCCATATTGGGGTCAAGTAAACAAGACATGCAGAAGGTCTGCCACCGCTTGTCCACAGTAAATACAAATCCTGTCACTATAACGAGCACCTCCCATCTGACCTTCTGCAACTGCATAGAGTAAAGTCTGAAAACGCATGGCCGTAAATACATTTTTATGGCCATATGGGATGTCCTAGTCCAGGTTTGCACAACCTCCAAGCCTAGCTAGCAACATTTTGTATCTTGGAGATATCCTTGATTCACTAGCCTGTGCCCTAAGTACCTGGCTGTCCATATCCATTATCCTTTTTTTCAGAATTCTGCAAGCCTCTTTTGTTGGAAATTCCAACAGAAAGGTAATGGAAAACCCAACCTATGTATAGCCTGTTTTGTAGCTCTCCACTACAGATGTTTACCAACTATTTTATTCCTTGTTTGGTGTACTAATGGGTATATTATCACCATATGAAGGTGAAAACATCTTACCATTCCCTTTTTTTCCTGGATGCTTTCTTGCATCTTTCCCCCTCCCCCCCAGCATTCTCTTCAGTCCTCCAGTGTTTATGCCGAAGAGGCCTTGTTGTTTCCTTTTCAGACACTCCTGTAACTGTGGTCTATCGTACCACAAAGGTTGCCAACCCTGCTCTATTTTTATCCAGTCATTGGTATCTGGGTTTGGATAATCAATCATTGGTTTAACACAGTTGCGCCAGATTTATGCTGTCATATTAACCCATTTCAGGTGTTGCAGAGCACTAAAAGGATATGGTAGTAGTGTCTGGGTTGTCCGGTTCCAAATAAGAAAGAAGTTGTGTCGCATGCAGTGACTGCATGCATGATGGGTAGGTTCAAGCACATGTTATGTCCTAAGGTGTCGCAGATGGTCTTATATCAACATATCGATCTCTGTCCACCATCATGACCCATGACTCCAACTGTTCCATCTCACTTTTTGAGTAGGCATACACTAGGAGCACAAGAACATCTGTATCCTTGGATACCACCACTATGGGAGAGAAAGATCTCACACCATGAAGGACTATGTGTGTCAGCCTCCTCGTGGTTGCATCGTTCCTGCTCTTGCATGATGTCACAAGATGTAAGAACCCAGGTGTACTCTCCTGTTAAAACAAGAGGAAATGCAAGCTTCTTCCTGTGGTCTTCTCTCATCCAAAAGCTCATTAAGAACTTAATTAGTTCTCCCTTATTCTCAGGGTTGTGAAGAAAGCTGGTCCACTTGGCTCCTAAAGGCATCTCCTCTTCTGAAGAACCAATATGGACCCGTATGCCAAGGTCGCCTCTTCTATTCCTTGTTTGAGACTTTATGCTGTCCATTTTGTATATATCAAACACAATGTGGAGGGAAATAGGGTTGCTTGAAGGTGGAAGCATGTAGTATCTCAACAGTGAATCACCATACTGATCCCATGTTGGTTTTGTTGGTAAGATATTGACTGCTGCTATTCCATCAATAACACATGTTGCTCTAACTGACACCATATTTCTGGCAACACTACGTTCCTTGATCAGGTAATTTCTGAGCTTGGCCTTGTCACCTGTTATCATACTACCATCCGGATCTGCAATAGAAAGTGGTAATATTGTCACACAGTAAGAGAAGACAGCTCTTTTGTTAGCGCACTTGGAATACAACAAAGCAAATGCTTCTTTGTCTTCCTTGATGAGTTTAGTAGCCTTCAATAGGGTTTTCTTTTTTTTCAAGTCCTGTGTTAGCCCTATTCTGGGGTAGCAGAGCAAAAAAGTTAACATTGTTAGATATCACTCTCCTTCATGAACTTCTGCAGTAACTCCTCACCAATATTATAGGCATGTCATTGATGACTTCAAGAGGGACTTCAGCTCCTGTTGCTATATTTCTACCCAGAAATCTTCAAAGACTTTTTTGTATTTCCTGAGTTCCTCAACCAGTCTGGATACAAACTCTTAATTTCTTATAGTAGCTGGTCTAGTTTCTTCATTCTGTGTAGGCTTCACAAGAAGGTTGATTCGCTCCTGGAGAGCTGTATGTAGTTTGGGTAGATTGTGGGAGTTAACAACAAAGTTGTCTGCAGCCTCTATGGATGTACTGTATCCTTCATGATGTGGCCCTCCATGCACCTTGACTTCTCTGCTGACTGTCACTTCAATGAGGTGGTCACCATGGATGGAAGAGAATGGCTTACTAGTCAAACTTGCACCAAACCCATTTTCTACCAGATCATGGTAATCCTGTTGATTTTCTTGCTTAAGTACCTGGAGGTCCATGTGTGCCAAAGGCTGTTTTTAAACAGACCGTGGTGGGTGGGTGGAATGGGTGTGCAGTCACAGTGGGTGGAGGTGGGTGTGTGCCCATTCCTGCTGGCACACACCCATGTTCACCTACGTCCACCCATGGAGCATTGGGCATTGGAGCCCATTGCTCTGTGCATGGGTGATGGGTGGAGGTGGGTGTAGCATGGGAGCATGCACACGCGCACCCCCCCGGCATTCACATGGGCACCTTCACCCATCTCCACGCAACAAAACTGCGCAGATATCGGTGGGGCATCTCGTGTGAAAAGGGCCAAAGTCATGTACCTGGAGTAATTATGCATGTCATAATAAAACATGAGATGTAGAAGATGGTGCTGGGCTTGCAAATACTGGATAAAGTTTTTCGGTGTCTCAAAGGTTGTAACTTTCTTCTGGAAATTTGTTGTGTGCGACACCACCTTCTCCTCACCCCTTGCTCAGAGTCTCTCCCTCTTATGCCCCAGAGACAATCAAGTCCCCTCAGCTCTGACCCCTCACCCTTCTTCTCAGGGGCTCTTAACCCTTTAGCAGCTGGTCTGCATACATTACATATGGAATGAAATCATTGTTATGTAAACAGCTAGACTTAGCAAAAGGTTGTTATAATGTAATACACTATGCCACGTGACACCGCAGAAGCAGACAATTTGTGTACTAGTGAAAAATGAAATCACCATGAGGAATCGGACAGTGATAGAACTGAAATGCGCAGAAACTCAAACTTGCATTTATTGATTTTGGTGTTTTCAAATCTTCTGTTTTAAAAATCTAATGTTTTGCTAAATAAAAACTGTCAAGTGAAACTGTTTTCTACAAAACACTGGCACTTTTCATTGCTTTTAATCATATCGTGCATTTGACTATCATCAATAGACATATTGAAATGTGCTGATTATAAAAACAGATATAAAAGTCTAATATAAAAAACAACCAGAAGTAGTAAAGGTTGTTCTAAGGTAATATCATATTCCATTTCTTTAGTTCTAAAACTTTAATTGGTATTCTGCTTACAACCTAGTGCATATATCTCAGTTTTAATTAAGATGTTGTGATTTTGGAGGCCATTTTGGATTATTAAATTTCAATTTTCTCAGTGTCACGATGTCACAGAAGGTTGGTTTGCACATCAAACTATGCATCATTTAATGTTCTACGAGTACCCCAGTCAGTTTCATTAATATAGTAAACAGATGTTTCACTGTTGCCCAAAATAAATTTAAATTGGCCGCCATTTTGTAATTTTTCAACATAGGTCTCTAGAAAGCTTTGGGATAAGAGATAAGCCTAATATTAGCTTTCACTCAAAATTCCATCAAAATCGGTTCAAGGGTGCAACTGCAAGAGCTGAGTTTATGCTAGTAGGGTGTTGGTGACAGCCAACTTGGCCACCATGTTGGTTTAAGGGAGAAACCTAAAGTGTATCAAGAAGATACAGACAGATTTGGATTCAGAAGGTCAAAAACATAAAAAACATGCAAGCAAACAAATCAACCACCAAAAGCCTCAAAAATAGGAAAATCACCCAGACTAATACTAATATGTCCCTTTTATAAAGGTGCTCCTTTCAAAAGGTCTGAAACACATTGAGAAACTTGTTGGAAATGTTCTGTGGAGTGATAAAATTTTCCTTTTTCAGTTTGAGTACTTGAGGAAAAATAATTATTCAGGAATTATCTTTTTGTACAAGAAATTTAAAAACAAAAAACAAAACCCAACATGAGAATGAACAAATCTATTTTAGCAATTTTATTAATAACTTCTAGTTAGATCAGGAGACTTTAACTGTATGGCTCCTTATCTTCTCATGCGTCTTCAAATTAAGTCATCAGTCAGATGAAGCTGAGTTTCTCATAGTTGACGGAACTTTGAAACATATTACAGTTCTGCTTCGCTATCTATCTTCCGACTCCTATTTCCTCTTGAGAGAAATCATACATTCATTCGGATTGCAGCAAAAGTTGAATAAGTGCTTGGAACCTCTGCTAGCCCCTGCTGCAGAGTCATCACATCTTATGAAGATATTTTATTACAGAAACAAGAAGTTTGATTAGTGTTACCACTGGAAGTTACTATGTAAAAGAGAAAATGCAGAAGTATTCCTAATGTGACATAGGTTTCCAGTCTGATGCTAGTTGTTCGGTGTCATGGAAAAAGGACAGCTGTAGTTCATTCCTGAATCAGAGAAAGCACCTAACCAGTGTTTGTTCAGAAGCTTTTTCTGATTTCCTTTTGCTTGATTCCTGCAGTTTTTATTTGATGGTATCAAGTCATACAAATGAAAGGGCTCTCGAGGTTCATCTAGCCAATCTCCTGCACCAGTGAAGTATTTGCCATATCCAAACCACCCATACAGAAAACTCTATCCAACAAGAAACAGAACCTATTAAAAAAATAATAATACCCCAAACCTGTCACAAGTAGAGACCGGGACCAACCAGAGCAAGCTGCCACTGGAAGATAATCAGGCATGGACTTTGGCAAATTTCCAAGGGAAGGGAGTTCCAGAGCTGTGGGGCAGTTACTGAGAGAGCTTCACTGCAGACCTTGGCGTTACATACTTGGCACCATGATGGAATTAGCAGGAGGCTGTTCTCAGCTGACCTCAAGGATTGTGATGGATCATAGTGTGCTTTGAGTGGCTCTGTGATTCTCACTTATGAGATCATGTGATAGCCCTATTGGCTTTCAGAAAGTAGCTTGTCTCTTTAAAAGCAGTCCTCTAAGAGTGTTCTGGAAGCCTAATTCTCCTGCCCCCTCCCTCTCACCTCCCTGGTACTCTTGCAAGAGTCCCAGGGTATAAGAGAAGGGGGAGGAGCTTAGGTGATCAGTTCCTTCACCGCCTCTGGCAACTTTGGAACAGCTTGCACTCTACCTAAAAGAACAAACAATGTTAGTAGCAGTTCTCTGGTTTTCAGTTCATAATCGTTAGATAGCTCTTAGTTAGATCACAGTTACTCTATTTATTAGTGATTAGTCTTAGTTTAGTCCCCACTTTGGTGTTTTTCCTCCCCTCTTTCCCACCAACATGGCGATGCCTTTGGGCAAGTGCCCGGGATTCAAACAGTGCATGTTATGCTCCACTGTAGTTCCAATTTCTGACCAGCACTATCAGTGCTTACTATGCTTAGGAGAGGGGCACGTTTGCAGGACCTGAAAAGCTTGTGAAGTCCTCACCAACCGAGCCCAGAAAGAAGAGACTGCAAGAACTTCACCCGTAATGGTCTGGAGCCTTCTAAGGAACAGCCTAGCCATCCTCAGCATGAGGGACACCCCTCAACTTCAAAAAGTAAGCAGCCTCAAATTAAATCTAAGCTACGTGATGAGCCTGTGCCCACGCAGGGCAACCCCATCTCACAGGCTGAGCAAACCTGCCCCTGCAGTTTGAGACCCTCACTAAGTTCCAGGAAGAGGTACTTATCTGCTTCTCGGGCTCCGAGTCAGAAGAGCGGACTGAACCAGGCAAGCGTTCTAGGGAGAGGTGATACAGTTCTTTTTTGGCTCCTCCTGGAGCTCCCAAGATGGTGTACCTCTCACCACAGCACCAAATGTGGTCCCGCAGCAGCACTGGGATCCAGCACCACAATCACCAGATGAACAGGAGCCTCTTCCTCCTAAACGGTACCACTCTCACCCTGTTACTGATGCAGCACCAGCTGCTGAAACACTTTGTACGGATGTATGGGGGAAACGAAGGTGCAACACTCCATCAGAGTGGGACCCGGAGTGTCGACCACCACCTTCTCTCCACATGTACGGGTACTGTCCCTACTTTCCACCTCTGGAACAGGGCTGGTACCACAATTAGCCCTGGCACAGAGATCCTTCTCTCCCATATTATGACCCTTACAAAGGGTCTACCTGGCACCACAAATGGCCTGCCTACCCCTATGTGGACTTTGAGGACAGACCAAGCAGACCACCCTCATTGAGGAGTTCCTCTGAATCTCCGGAGCAGAGAACACCACTACTCTTAAGCGCTGCCGAGGAAGGGACCCATCCACACCTAGCTCCCACAGTGACCGTAGGCTATCCTCTCAGCTGCCTCCACAAGAGCACCTTCTCTCCATACCACTGCTCCTTCCTCCAATGCAAGCGGCACCACAGCCGCCATCAGCACCGGGAACACCACTATTCCTTACAGGACCATTTCCAGTGGTACCACTCGTGGTACCTCCAGCACCACTGTCATCACACCTTTGCATGCAGCAACTGCACTTACAGCCACTCTTACCAATTCAGGACCAACAACAGTTCACCTCTGCAAGATTACAAGATTAGGCGGCAACAAACCAGGATTAGGTGGCAACAAACCAGGAGGATCTTCTCACACCCCCTCCAAATTATGCGATCTCTGATCCAAAACCTCTCCTCTCTACAGAGGACAGGAAGAATTTCCAGGCAATGATTTGACATCTTGCAGCTGCCCTTCCACAAATTACAACCAAGGTCACCAAGACGACTCCCTCTGGCTCTGTATTTGGCATTCTTGCAGGAGGGGATGCTGGACATATCACACTCCCCTTATTTGAGGAGCTTATGGAGCCATCAAAAACTGCGTGGGCTATACCTTCCTCTTCACCCCAATCAATAAACTTGCTGATGCTTTGTACCCAGTAGCCCACTCCAACAATATGTTCGCCTACCATCCAGCACCAAACTCAATAGTGGTAGCAGTGGCAACCAGCAGACAAGCCTCGGGGACTGTAAAAATTTCCCCCTTAGCCAAAGAGCAGCGTAGGCTTGACATCCTGGGATGGAAGGCTTTCTCTGCAGCCCCTCTAGTTCTTCGTACAGTCAACCATGCCGCTGCCATGGTGGCTTACCAACACGCCCTTTGGACCTGCTCTCTCTCAACCACAGACCCTAATAAGAGACAAGCGATACACAAGGAAGGTGCCCAGCTGGCTCCGTTTCAGCTAACCGAGATGTGTAAGCAGGAGGGGGCAGCATAAAAATGTGACTAAATCAATCAATAAATAAACCTCTGTGATTCACACTGCAGTCCCTGCCATCAGGGCTATAATAGCATCAGTGACCATCTGGACACACGCCTGGCTCAGGCCAACAACCTTAACCCCTGAGAATAAGGCAAAGTTAGAGGACCTCCCTTTGAAGAGGACAGTCTATTTCAAAGCTTATGGATGAGACTTTACAGAAGATAAAGGATACATGCCAGGCAGCAAGCGTACGACGAGTGGTTTGCTAACCCCAAAGCACCAATACCGCTCTTCCTCAACCATGGCATATTACAGACAACACAGACCCTCATTCCAACACCGCAGGTTTGTGCCCTACCAAAAAACTCTGCCACAGCACTCCTACCAAACTAGTAGCAGGTGATTCACAGAGCACAGACCTAAACCCTGGCATAACAAGACCACCTTGGGGTCCCAGCCTCGGTTGTGGGTTTGAGGTAAATGAGGTGAATCAGAAACAGTGCCCATCATAAGCCAAACGCCTCTTCTAGGACTGACTAAGTAATTTCTATCAGGCCTGGGACAAAATAACATCTGATAAGGTGGGTTCTAGAGATTGTCCGGAGATACCACTGCATACAACCCCAGTCCCTCTCCCTACCCCAGTGCCTCTTTAGGGACACTCCTCACAAGACACTGTTATGATAGGAGATTCTTGCTCTACTACACAAGGGGGCCATTAATGAGATATCTCTCTTAGCACCCACCAAGGGTTTTTTCTCTCATTGTTTACTTGTAGAGAACAGAGATGGAGGCACGAGGCTGATCCAAGATCCATGCCACCTTAACCGATATGTCCGGTGATTCTCATTCCGCATGGCATCCCTTCCCACTATCCTTCCTGCTGTTCAGTCCCATGCTTCACTTGTCGCATTTGATCTCAAAGATGCTTATTTCCACATTCGTATCAGATAGTCACACAGGAAATTCTTGCATTTCATTGGAGATGGATGCTGTTTCCAATATTCAGTTTTCCCATTTGGCCTCTTCACAGCCCCCAGACTTTTCACCAAATGCATTGCTCCCATGGCAACAGACCTCCAGAGAAGAGGGGACATCATCTACTTTTATTTGGATGACTGGCTCATCACTGTAGATTATTTGCAGACCCTACACAGTCACATTGACCTCACAATAATTCTATTCTAACTCCTAGGATTGTTAGTCAACTACAAGCAGTCTTGACTCCTACCTACTTGGCTACTTCCATTCATCAGGGTGGTCATAGACACAGTCTTCATGAGGACTTTCCTCCCTATGGACTGCTTTGCCAGCATCTGCTTCATGATAGACCATCTCAAACGTGAACCCACCAAGCCAGGATGCTTTCTGCGCCTGTTGGGACTGTTCACCTCTACCACACTGGTTATGCTACATGCGAGGTTCCAATTTCATCCACTACAGTATTGGTGGGGAGAGAGTTACACCCCACATCAGGACATCCTCACAAAATGGCTCATGATACCCCACCCCCTGCATCTATCACTTCCTCCTGTGGTGGTGTCACCCACACAATGTACTTATCATTGCTCCCTTCCAACAGACAGACTCCTTTGTAGGCAGCACTCCACACGCTTGATGTAAAGCATGCACCAGCATACTACATAGATGGAACCAAACCCACCCACAAAACAGACTCACTCTTTGTCTCTGTGGAAAGTCTCCACCCAGGAACACATTCAGCACAATGCATCTTGAAACTCATCACAGCCTGCATTGCCACCTGCTACCAGCTAACGGGGAAACAAGCCCCTGATGGACTTTGAGCTCACTTCACAAGGGCTATAGTTACAACTACAGCAGCTTTTAAGTATATACCTATCTAGGATATCTACAGAGCAGTGACCTGGGCATCATCAGACGCCTTTGTGAGGCGTTATGCCCTCGATCTGGCAGCGTGGAAGGATGCTTCCTTAGGAAGAGCAGGGCCCTCAGTTATCCTTCCCTGATCCAGGTTCCTCCACCCATATGCAGGTAAGACCATACTGCTTAAGTGAGAATCATGGAAACACTCGAAGAAGAAATAAAGGTTACTTACTGTAACTTAGTTCTTTGAGATGGCTCTGTGGATTCTCACTACCCTCCCTCCATCCCCACACATTTTGAGAGATCTGTGAAGGGTTATACTCAAGCAAAATGGACAAAATCACTCGTATTCACCATGACTTTGGCACGATCAGTTCTATGGCAGAGTTGGAGTTTGGGGCTGTGGCGGTTCAGCCTTGTCTTTTTTTATTTGGATCAATTTCAGTCGGTATTGCCCACCAATGCAGAGGATGTGCTTGGTGCTGTATGGGCCACCAATTGTAAATTAGATCCAGGCCCATCCTGGTAGGTGAAAGCCAGCTGGGAGACATTAGGGTCATTGCTGGCTGGGGCTGTCAGTGCCTCCCTTTAGAAGGGCAGGATGTTAGACTCCCTTAAAATGGCAAATGTCCAACCTCTGCTTAAGAAACCATCTTTGGACACTGACTCCCTTGCTGGTTATCAGTCTGTCTTTAACTTTCCCTTTTTAGGGAAAGTTATTGAGTGGGTGGTGGCACATCAGCTCCAGGCCCATCTGGATGCTATCGGATTCCTGGACCCTTTTCAGTTTGCATTTTCTCCTGGGTATGGCACGGAGATGTGCTTGTGGCCTTGGTTGATGATCTATGTTTGGATCTATCAGCGACTTTTGACACTGTTGATCACAAGGTATTGTTGACTTGACTTGACTGTTGAAGGACTGGCAGGAATGTGTTGGACCGATCTTGAATGGTTTTGCTGCATCCTGTTGGGGAGGTCTCTGTGGGGGGTGATGGGCGATTGCTCGTCATTACCCCTTGATCTTCCCTGGGGGAGTTCTGCAGGGTTCTGTCTTGTTCCCCCTCTTGTTCAACGTGTATATGAAGCTGCTGGGTGAGATTGTTCAGAGGTTTAGAGTGAGGTGTCATCAGCAGGATTCCTGGTTTTCTGTTTTAGTGTGGAAAACCAGAGAAAAACATGGAATCCTCGCTTTATCAGACAGAAATGCAGTATTCCCATTTTATCAGAGAAAAACACAGAATTCCAGGTTTTTCTGGAAACCTTTTGCCTGCAAAAACTCACCGGTGGTGCAGAAATTTAAAGGATGCAGTAGCTCTGTGGAGGTTCTGGTGTGTGCCTGCATCTGAGAGAAGAGATTTGGTGCAAGAAGAACATAGCCATGTCTGGCTTTTGGTGAGACAGCGTATGTTGAGGTCCGTGCTAGGGCTGGCGAGGAGGAGGGGGTTGGAGTGGCACCCCCCCCACACACACCTGCAGTGGGAGAGACTTGGGCTCCGTACTGGAGCTGGCTGATGTAAGATATTGTTTTCTTTTGTTATTTGAGTGGCAGTGGCAACCAGTGCATCAAATTTTCACAAAAAATGAATAATTTGTAATAAACACTTTCTAATTTTAGTGGTCGAAAACCACAGATTTTGGTGTTTTTAATTGGAGAATTTAGGTTTTTTTTTAGAGAATTTCCAATTTTTGTGCAGGGAAAACTAGGAATCCTGGTCATCAGGATGACACCAGCTCTATCTCTCCTTTTTATCCGACCCAGGCCCTGCAGTGTTGGTGCTTACCTGTTGTTGCCTGGCTGCTGTGGGGGACTGAATGAGGGTGAATCAATTGAAGTTGATTTCTGACAAGACTGAGGTGATGATGGTTGGCCGGACTTGTGACTTGGGGGGTTGGGATCCCGGTTATTGATGGGGTCCAGCCCCCCATGTCACTCAGGTTTGCAGCCTTGGAGTGCTCCTGGATCTATCGCTGTGCCTGGAATCTCAGGTGGTGGCAGTGCCCAGGAGCGCTTTTCACCAACTCCATCTGGTGAGAAGGCTCTGACCTTTTCTTTCTGATTAGATCTGGCAACCATCATCTATGCCTTCATTACCTTAAGGCTAGACTACTGCAATGCTCTTTATGTGGGTATGTCCTTGAAAACTGTTTGCAAGCTGTAGCTGGTGCAGAATGCAGCAGCCCGACTCCTTACGGGGACGAGTTGCCGGGAGCACATTATACCGGTGTTCTGAAATCTGCACTGAATGCCTATTTTCTTCTGGATGCTATTCAAGGTGCTAGTTTTGATCTTCAAAGCCCTAAGCAGCTTGGGACCCACTTATCTGGAAGATTGTCTGGCCTACCATGTCCCATTGTGGCCAATGCAGTTGGCTAGGGACACCTGTCTGGAGGTACCAGTTTTTAACTTGGTCTCTACACCGAAGAGAATGTTCTTGACCATCGCTCTGCAGCTGTGGAACTCCTTCCTGCAGGAGGTTTGTTTATGTCAGGGCTTGAGCGCCTTTAGGAGGCAGTGTAAAACAGTCTTATTCACAAGGACCTTTGGTGGTAGTGGGGATAAGAGTGAGTTAGGAGGTAGAGGTGTGTGGTGGAGAGGGGTTGTGGGAATGGTGGTGGGTCTGGGGGTGTTTTATGTTTTTGTATTTATGTTTTATATGTGTACTTTGTATTTTAATATTGTAAGCAGCCCTGAGCCGGCTTTGGTGAGAAGGACAGGGTAAGAAATTAGAATAAATAAACTAATTAAATAAAAATACTTACCACTGGAGCTTTTGTCCATTATCCTCGATGGCTGGGCGGGAAGGAACTAATTACCTAAGTTCCTCCCCCATCCTCTTATATCCTGGGACTCTTGCGAGAGTACTGGGGAGGTGAGAGGGAGGGGGAAGGAACATTAGGCTTCCAGAACACATAGAGGACTGCTTTTAAAAAGTGACGAGCTACTTTCTGAAAGCCAGTTGGGCTATCACATGATCCCTAGGGATGGGCGAACGTGGTTGGGTAGTTCGGTGTTCGGCCCGAACTCGGCCTGTTCGGACAACCGAACACGAACACGAACACGAACGCACCGAACGGACCGAACACCGAACACCGAAATGGCGAACACACCGAACCGAACCGAACACCGAACTACGAAATGGCCGAACACACCGAACGGAACCGAACACCGAACTACGAAATGGCCGAACAGTTCGTTCAATTCGAATCGCGTTCGGTTGTGTTCGGGTGGCTAAAACATGGTCTTCTGTCAGGTCACTGGAAGGCCAAATGTAGCAGGGAGGGGGAAGTCATTTGACTCAGCTAGGAGCAGACTTCCAGGCACCAGGGGTGGAGGGTGGAGAGTGGCTTGGAGTAGCAGCCAGCCTGATGAATCACCATCTCTTTTCGCCTCAGACCACTGGCTTGGCAGTCTATGATTGGCCACGGGCTAGGCTGCACGGAGCCAATGGGGCTGATTTGAGGCGGGCGCAGCAAGAAACAAAACTGTCTGCCTCCCCCCTTCCCAATACCTTCTGAGCTAGTCACTGTTCCTGAGCAGCAGGCGTTTCAGAAGGCTCCCTCACCCAGCATTTTCCAGCTCCCCAATCCATTGCCATCCTCCTCCTATTTCACCCATCCAACCCATCTACCCCCATATTCTCATTTATTTACATTAGCTTTGATAGATTTAGTTGTTATTTTTTGTTTTTATCCCTCCCTGTGTTCAATCTTCAATCTTCCTCCTTCCCTCCCCCCTCCATTGAATATTCCCTCCCCATTCCCTTCCCCTGTTTTTTTGATTCATTAGAGTAGTAGTATATATTATTAATTTATAGATTGATTTAGGTTTCATTTCAGTTTTGTACCCCTCCTTGTCTTGTTTGTGATTGCCCCCCTAACCCCCATCCCATATATTCAATTCATAGGTAGATAGATAGGATTAGGTCGATACATTTTTGTTTGAGTAGTTTAGTTTAAGGTTTACTGATAGAGTGAGTTTACTGTTTTCTGTGATTCAGCTTTAGGGTTTGTTGGAGTTATTCATAGCATTTAGATTGAATACATTTATTAGTTAGGTAGGTAGTTAGTTATTAGTGTAGATATAGAGATATAAATATTTGATAAAATGGCCGAACGCGAACGCGCGAACCACCCGAACACCGAACACCGAACGACCGAACACGAACGCACAACCCGATGGCGAACGAACCGAACGGCCGAACACGAACGTACGACCTGCCCGAACAACCAAACACAAACGGCCGAACACGAAAGCCACCGAACCGAACGGGCGAACATGAACGCGAGGTACGACCGAACGACCGAACACAAACACACGAAACGAACGCGGCCGAACCAAACTGCCGAACACACGAACCGACCGCGGCCGAACTGAATGGCCGAACACGAACCGCGATCTGTTCGCCCATGCCTAATGATCCCATAAGTGAGAACCCATGGAGCCATCCCAAAGAACTAAGTTACGGTAAGTAATCTTTATTTTATTGCTACATCAGCTAACACCTTTTCTTAACTTGCTTTTCTCACCCTTTGTTGTAATTGCCAATAAGAATGGAAAGCCACGCTAGCAAGGACTTTATAGTTCTTGTTGCTCTTCAGAACACAACCAGAGGAGAGGGAGTAACTGTAGAAATTCCAATCCAGAATAACAACCCTGGAGCAGACCTGCTTGTGAGAATACACCTCTACAGATTGGGGAGTGCCCCATAATACTATGTAAATGTCTTCTTTGCTTTCTGGTTTTCCAGCATCAATAGATGTTCCTTGTTCCATTACTGCACTACCATTACTGCACTACCTCGGCTTTGCCCTCTTAGCCTGAGATTTGCTAGACCCAAATATAGGAATTGCATTAATCCATACAGTGGAAATGAGCATAGCTGAAAGCTGGTAAGTTACCAGACAAATGAATTAATCGGGTACATTTTTCAGGGGAAAATGGCAGAACTAATTGAATACTGTTTATGACAAATAGTATCCAGCCATCTCTAGTGTGGATGTACACCATATATTAGCAATATCTGCTCCTTTTGGTTCAGATGTCACTCTTCATCTGCTGGGTGATATGATCTTTAATTAAATTACATTGTGTTGGATTGTTACAACCAAAACTGTATTAGCCTACTTCCCATCAAACCATGGTAAACTGAAGTAACTACAGCAATGTAGTTATATTGAAATAACTATTCCACTTCAGTAGAATTCTCCCTGCTGCTTTAAACCAAAAAAGTACTGCTCAATCTTTCCTGAATGGGAGATCCTCCTAATGCTCACATCCTTCAAGTGATAGTTACTTCCAGGTAAATGTGTTCCCATCCCATTATAGTTACATCATTGTAACAAGAAAGGGAAGTATGTACTCGTTTTTCAGGAATACATATTTTTCTTCCTACTCCTCAGTAACTTTGGTCTAGCACTTTGTTTGCGTAAACTCTTCAGAAGGAAAAGTGAAGTAAGGCATTACTGTGAAGGATCTGTTTGTTGGAAGTATCTGTCTGGTGCAAGGAGGAAGACTTTAGTTTTATTAGGAACTGGGGAGCCTTCTGTGGAAAGGAGAGCCTATACAAACGGGATGGGCTCCACCTTAACCAGAATGGAACCCGGCTGCTGGCGCTAAAAATTAAAAATGTGTCTTTAAACTAGAACCTAGGGGAAAGCCGACAGGCACTGCAGAGTGCACGGTTCAGACTGTGGCATCTCCAAAGGATGTTACTTTAGAGGAAGTAGAGTATCTTAAAACTGATAAGATAAATGGCAAGGGATTTCAGGTGGAACATGGGGAAGAACAGACAGATAATGATTCCAGAGCGTCTGTTTCAGTTACCTATAATGTGCCCATTAAGAAGAAGAATAAAAACAATACATTTAAGTATCTATATGCTAATGCTAGAAGTTGAAAAAGTAAGATGGTAGAATTAGAGTTTATAGCGCTAAATGAAGATCTAGACATTATAGGCATGACAGAGATGGGGTGGGATGAGGATAACCAATGGGACACTGTAACACCAGGGTACAAGATATATCGAAAGGACAGAGGAGATCGTGTTGGTGGTGGGGTGGCTCTGTATGTTAAGGCCAGCATTGAGACAAGTAGAATACAAATTTTACAGGATGCAAACTGTTCCCTCGAATCCCTATGGATTGAAATTCCAGGTATCAATCAGAAGAGTATAGCAGTGGGGCTATACTATTGCCCCCCTGACCAGAATAGAGATACTGATTATGTAATGCTAACAGAGATTAAACAGGCTACTAAAACTGGGAATGTAATAATAATGGGTGACTTCAACCACCCCAATACTAACTGGGTGAATGCCTTCTCGGGGCGGGATGTGGAGGTAAAATTTCTGGATGCCATAAATGACTGCTTTTTAGAGCAATTGGTTCCCGAACCAACAAGGGAAGAAGCTACTTTAGATCTAGTCCTAAGTGGCACACAGGAACTAGTGCAAGGAGTAACTGTGGCCAAGCCACTAGGCAATAGCAATCATAATATAATCAAATTTGACATAGTTGCTGGAGGGAGAAAGTTAATTAAAAGCACAACACTGGCTTTTAACTTTAAAAAAGGAGACTATGCCAAAATGAGGAAGCTAGTTAGAAAGAAACTAAAAGGCACAGTTGAAAGGACTACATGTTTGCAAGAGGCATGGAGGCTGTTGAAAAGCATCATCTTGGAAGCCCAGATTACATGCATCCCACAAGTTAAAAAAGGTATCAGGAGAACTAAACGTCTACCACTGTGACTAAATGGAGATGCAAAGGAGGCTATAAGAGCCAAAAAGGCATCCTTTAAGAAATAGAAAGCTAGCCCCAATGAAGAAAATGCAAAGGAGCATAAACACTGGCAATGTAACTATAAGGTGCTAATAAGGCAGGCCAAGAAAGAATTTGAAAAGAGACTTGCTAAAGAGGCAAAAAATAAAATAAAACCCTTTTTCAAGTATATCAGAAGCAAGAAGCCCGTTAGGGAGTCAGTTGGGCCATTAGATGACCAGGGAGTAAAAGGGGCACTTAGGGAGGACAAGGGCATTGCAGAGAAGCTAAACGAGTTCTTTGCTTCTGTCTTCACTGTGGAGGATGTTGGGGAGATACTCACACCAGAATCCTACTTTGTAGGTGATGAATTGGATGAAGTGTCACAAATCAGCGTGACCCTGGAGGAGGTTCTAGAGCAAATTGACAAGCTTAATATGAACTGACCCTGGTGATTTGATGGTATTCACCCCAGAGTTCTGAAGGAACTCAAATGTGAAATTGCAAACCTACTAGTAGTAATTTGTAACCTAACACTGGCATCTGTCACTGTACCTGAGGACTGGAGGGTGGCAAATGTAACCCCAATATTTAAAAAGGGATCCAGAGGTGATCCTGGAAAATACAGACCGGTAAGCTTGATATCTGTGCTGGGCAAAATGGTGGAAACTATCATTAAGAGCATAATCACTGGGCATATTGATAAACATGGCTTAATGGCAAAGAGTAAGCATGGATTTAGCAAAGGGAAGTCATGCTTCACTAATCTCTTGGAATTCATTGAGGTGTAAACAAGCATGTGGACAGGGGAGACCCAGAAGATATAGTGTACCTGGATTTCCAGAAAGCTTTTGATAAGGTCCCACATAAACGACTCTTGAGAAAATTAAAAA